>VWZK01005038.1:62793-182737 GCA_013396935.1 Baryphthengus martii | reverse complement strand
GGAAACACCTGTTCAGATGAAGACCAAACACACTCAAAATATACAGTCTCCATCTTCCAGAAACAGGGAATATATGAAGACAGCATACTGGCTTCTAGATTACTTTTTTGAATATGTTATTACAAAATGAAAAACTCCACAAATTAATTTCCTTAAAGGATATCCAAAAACTTGGGCTCCCAAAGGGTGAGATCTACAAAACAATAAAATGTTGTTTGCAAAAAGTTTTTTGTAAAGATGTACGAAAAGGAAGCTCAGTCTAATTCACCGTTTAGGCAGTTAAGGAGTGCTTCTTTCAGCACTCCTCTGTGGCCTGTGCCAACCTCATTATTCTTAATAAGATAAGGATGCCTTGATACATGTTTCATTTTCTGTAACAGTTAAAATTGGTGATGCTGGAAAAGCTTTTCAGGCACATGCCCTTTCTCTACATAACTGCAAGTCAGCTCTTGTTTACAAGTGCTGGCATTGTGTTATGCAGGTATCACTATCTATATTATCTGCAGCATAAATTGCATTATAGAGCTCGTTTTTAATGACTTAGTTTTTGGATGAAAATTCTCTTTGCACAATACCACAAAAAACTCCAGCAGAAGAATATTGGCAGTTAATTTTTCCAACCAGTTATTAGTAATAGTACTTCTTATTTCCACCACAAGTCATTTGGTGGTACCCAAGTGCTATATAAACAATAATTAATTAGGTTTCTCAACATGCTGGTGAAGTACCATGGCTATTATTTCCATCACACCAAGAGATTAAATGACTTGTTGAAGGACGCAGAAACAAATCAGGGATTCAGATGGAAGACTAGGTTTCTGCTTTTAATGGTGACCAATATTTCCTCTCCTTTCACTGGAGAGAAGGAATCATAAAATTTTTAATGAGTAATCTGTTAAACATTTAATAGTGCATCATGCAAACTATCAGTATCAGTGCACACAAATACACGTCTCCAAGCATCTTATCTTCACTCCAAGACAAATAACTTCAACAATAATGAAAAAGGAGATGTATCAGAAAAAGATCAGAGGTTAATTGTTATCACATTAAACTCTAAAAATATGCGCCCCTTTAACACCTCATGACAGATGCCAGAAAAGCAGACAGAATCTGTCACAAGGGAACAAAAGATGCTAATTTGCAGATAAGCCAACTATAGTCTACAGTAATAAAGTCAGTTCTTGTTGTTTCTTAATAATGAGCTGTCAGATGGCAGGATTAGAGTGTGGTTTGACACCAAACTACTTCTCATAGTAGAGAACAGAGGAGAGCCACAGCATTGTGACGACACTCACCTCCTTCGCTCTGCCGGGATATTTCAATTCCATTACTATAAAACAGAACTCAATTTCCTACACGGTACAAACTGACTTTGAAACCCTTAACGTAATTCTGTGGGGCAGGTGGGCATGAGAGAAACCACTTCACAGGCAAACGAAATCACATTACTAGATTATAATTTCTCACAAATAGACTCCCTACTTTGCCTGGTACCCTCTCTCTTTTCCCCTTGCCCCAGGGCACAACACAGGATTGTGCAGCATATTGCCTTATGAATCTTCTTCAAGTACCCAATTATCCTGGTGCACCAGACTCGTCATTACCATGACAGCTGTGTGCGGGATGCAGTACATGCTGTCAGAAGAGAACGATTGTACACAGGCATTCTGCATTTCCATTACAATGTGGCAAGTGACAGGAAAGGAAGAGACAGACACAAACACACCCACCCCCTCAACAAACAACTTTGCTAAAGACGCGGATTAAAAGCAGGGGTTAAGATCTTTTTTTTTTAAGCGGTAATATAATTGCCAGACATTCTGGTGCTGCCTCTGCCTCCAGCAAAATTCATCCTGTGCATTTTTTTTGTCATGATAATCAATGAGGTGGTGTAAGTACATTTTGAGCACTTTTAACAGAGTTGAATAAAACAGTCTATCATTCCACAGTTTCTCCAGAAGCAGAATTAAGCTTTGTAATTTCTTTCTCCGACCAGTTTCCTTCTTTTAAAAAACTAAATACCCCATTACCACTTACAAGCAGAGACCCACTCACAAAACCCTGAGGGCTTTCACTGCAGTAATTGAGCTGCACTGGCTGAAACAGGCTCCTGAAGTATAGGATGGGGTACAGAAGGTGATACAGGGCACTCGCCCTCTGGGTGAACAATACTGGCTGAGCACAGAGATCTGACCTAGGACACATCTGGGAAACTTCACTGTGATGGATCAAAGCTGGCACTCACATGGCAGGAGGTAACTGATGTTACCCCTCTGAGCATATGTTCATGCAAGGTGACATATGCCCTCAGTTTCCACTAATATCAATGAGAACTGTACCCTGCGAGCATCACAGTTGGCATCTCACAGGATCAGGCCTTTAAGGACAAACATGCAGCGCAGATGAGAGGTCACGGTTTGTAAGAATGTGCTGCAATTTTTCTCATTACACACAGCGTTCAGCGCTTACGGTCTGTGGCTCTTCCTGAATTATCCCCAGCAGGCCCCTACCAATTCTTCATGTGATCATGCAGTTCATTACAGTTGTAAATATAAGCATCCTTTTTTCACAGCCTATCATTATTAGGAAACCAGATGGGAGAAAATATCCATATTAACAGTAGACATATTGAGATTTCTTATTTCCTGTTTTAAACCAATGAATAAAAAGCTTGGAGAAAACAATAATTACAGTTTGTATAGCTAAGACAGTTAAAGATTCTTTCTAAGAACAAGTACGCAGAAAAGGTTGTGTAATTGAAATAACTCATCATTCAAAATTAATTTCATTTACATCAATAGAGCCAAATGGAAGTAACCTGAAACCTCTGGTCAAGTATTCTAATACCAGCACGGGAGGTGATATATCTTCACAGTCTGAAATGGAGAAGAAAGGGAGCAGCTGTGGAGAGAGAAGGGAAGAAAACAGAGAACTCCCACCTCTCCCCTGCAAAATGGGAATGAGGTGTTTATTACTTGGTATCAGCTGCTTGCTTTTCATAGGATGATATAACACACGAAGCTCCTGAATAAGATCTAGAGAATGCAGTCAGCACATTTGTCTATCTAGAGAACCTGAGAGGTTGAGGTTATGGGCAGTTAGTGCAGCCTAGTGAGACATCTCTTGCTCATCTCTGCTTAAAACAGACTGCTCTCAAAATCAGTGTCCCATCATGAATCATGATAGTGTTGTTCTCACGTTTGGAAAACACCACTGCTTACAGGACGAAAAGCAGTCAAATAAGCAATCTCACTCTTATTTCAGAGTTAACACCACAGAAGAAATAAAAAAAAAAAATGGGTAGACAAGGCATAAGGACTGAAAGGTAAGTATTCAGAGAAATGTTAAAAAAAAAAAAAAAGAAAGAGGAATTAAATCACTTACTCTTCAATATCAAATATTTACCCTTCTATAACTTCACTCCACTGCAGAGGCCCAATGAGCATCACTATCACCTTCTTAATGGTGTACTCAACCAACTTCAACAACAGACTTAAGCCTGTTTGAAAAAAGATCTTTGGAGATGGAGTAGGAATGATTACAGTGAGATGAGTGGAAAAGAGAAGAAAAAGGGAAAGAATAGTAACAGTAGCAGTAACAGAGTGAAGTTTAAAAAGATGAACTTAAAACTTGTGTCTTATCTTTTAACAGCAGCTCTGACAAAAACTAAACCCAGCAGTTAATCTGACAAATATAAAATATGCATAATTTTTACAAAGGTAAGAAAGTACAGCTGTTTTATAGCTGGTTTATAGGCTATAAATCTCCATATGGTTTAAATTATTATAACTTCTTTAAAAACCTACAGCAAACTAACAACTAAGTGTAATTATCATCTCTGATAATGACATTTTTCTACATAAAGTGTATTGCTTTCATTTTAAAATATGTTGTTTTTGTAAAAACTAATACTTCTAAACATTTACAAATACATGGTTTATCACACATTCCTAAAGCAAATACCCTCTTATGAAGATGCAAGGTCAGAGGCATAAAATGCACATGTGACCATATTAGTGGTAAGAAGGAGCTATAAATACCTTAATTAATTTTATTATTAATTTTCCTCTCAAGCTCCCTTCACATTGCTGAAGCTTTGTAAATTGGAGTACTACATGGCCAGAGGACGTGACAACTTCTCAGTCATAAGGATATGTTTCATGATACCTGGACAGCATCTGTATGAAGGTTGAAGGCAGGCAGAGAGCTCTAGTCTCCAGTTTTCTAAGGGCATTTAACGTAACTAAGTTCTAGGTTGTTTTAGCTCTACAAAATTACTCTTATGCTTAAGATTTTTATTTTATTTTATTTCTTACATTTATTTTCCTGAGTGGCATTTTGGTACTTCTGAACATTAAATTATCTGCAATTCTGGCTGTCAAAAATAACGTCTTGAACAGCATTGTGCATTTTGCTAAACACATACAAATCTCTTCCTAATGCGCTACATAGGAAACCAAAGGTGCTAAATGCAACTTCTGTTCTGAAAAGCAACACTGTAAAATTAAGGTATACATATCTGAGTCTTTCTGAAAAGCAAAAATAATGTACTATCTTAATTAACAGAATGAGAAATTCAGGAATCACTTAGTGCTAAAAAGATCAGTTTCCTTGAAAGGAGAAGGAAATTGCTCACTGAGTATATAGTCCCTCACCTCTCTGCATACATGTATACCCTCAACAACAGAAATTAAAGATACCACTCTGGGAGATGAAGACCTCAAGTTACCAGAACTCGTGGGACCATTTGCAGTGCCTGAACCACAGATACCAGCAGGCTCTCCATATGTATACTAATGAACATGTATCACAGCTCCCTTTCAGGAAGCTTTCTTATTTTAATTCTGATTAAAATCAAGCCTTTGATTTTGAAAGCAAGCATAATATCTCACACCAGCACTTCCATTCCTATTACCATCCTTCAAATTATTAATGAGGTTTCCAAGTTCTAAAGTTATTGTTAAAGTATGCATTAAAATTATTTACTACAACAAAAGGAATACAGCAATGGAAATTATCACCTTTTAGATATGAAGGAGGAAGGAAAAAAAAAGCATGTATACTTAAATTTTTAAATATCTTAAAATAGTATTTCTCCATTATCTCAACATACATGTAGGACTATGTTGTATTCATACTTCAAGTTAGCCATAATTACTATTGCTGCCAATATTAAAAATTACAAAACCTAACAGAAGTTAGTGAAAGAGGACAAAAAATTGTAACCAAGATGTTCTACTTCAGTAAAACTGATAGCGAATACCCTGCTTGCATTGAGAATTAGTTTGAGACTTTCAAAATCCTTCTATAGAACATGCAATGCCAGCAGACCATGGAGCTACTCAGTGAGAGATGTCAGTTGTTCCAGCTGATCCTGTACTTCAACAAGAAATGGCTACCTGTTGTTGACTTCCAGTTTCTTTTCCTTTTACATGATATTAGGTTTCATATCAATATTAGGCCTCCCCTCGATAAACTCACCCAACTAATACCTGTAAGTCACATCCAGGAGACAAAAATATTCTGAGGAGTGTTTGTAGAATCAAATATTCTAAAAAACTATGTATGTACAAGTGATAAATTCTGGTTGATTTAACACAGAAAATGCCTCATTGTACCTGGAGTACATTATCTGTTGTCTAAATAATAAAATTCAACTCCCGTAGCAAGCATAACAGAGGATTGTTAACTTCTGAAGATGATGCTTGCAGACCAAGAATGTCCTTAAGGAATGAGCAATAGATTGGGTCTCTAGCACAGCCAAATTGCAAAAGTACCTATTGCGATGGAGCGTTAGCAGGCAGGGAGGAGCCCAAACAAAGCAATAACAATGCAAGCTACTTGTATGAAGGGACCATGAGGGAAGGTTCAGAACATGGAGCTCGATGGGTTAGGACTCAGCCAGAGCTGCTCTCTGAGCATTCAATAGGAGCTTTATAATGTGACAGTATGTGCCTCCAATCAATGTAGCCATCCCGTACTACAGAATTAGGAAGATTTTGTTCACTAAACTAATGGTAAAGCCTACCTGAGGGTCAAAGACTTAAAATAAATTATTTATATAGCTACAGGGGCAACACGGTTGCTATGTACTGCTTGGGATAACATCAGGCACTGAAAGAGTCTTCATTTTTTTCATCACAGTATCATAGTAATTTGAATTGGCAGAAGTTTTAAAAAAATACCAAATGCAGCATCATATTAGAAAGATTTGAATGTATTAGCAATGTAAGTCTTCTGGAAAATTGCCTTCACGGATAGATAGTCTTGTAATTTCCAGCCTTTCTGTTCTTTTCTTATGTGCCTTTTAATAATGTGGCATATTTAAACTGCCATGGGACAAAAATATTTATTAGCAGAAATATCGATAATAATAAAGGTAGGATGAAAGTTTTCCACCTTCCTCTAGTGTGTTGCAGAGCAGCAGCCCCTTGGTCTTCCCCATGCCCAGACTCTGTGAAGAACAACTGCTTAATTGGTTTCTTAAATTTTAGAGGCAGACCTACCAGATTTCCTGATCTTCTCCAGCTCATCATGACCCCCATCTCAAACCTTGCTGTCTATGGGATTGCATAGACATGTCTGAAAAGATGGTCTATTCCTTTCATGGACACTCTACATAAGCTCCCCAAATTTTAATCTTCTGACACAGTATCGTAACATAGACCTTTATGAGGTGTCAAAAGAAGAAATTGCTCTATCTGCCTTAGAATTTCACTCTCCAAAGTACATCTATATTCTCAACATTTATTTTCAAAGTTGCATAGTACATCATTTGAAAAAAAGATATTCTGCATTTGTTTTTAGCAGTCTGACATTTAAGAACACTTAGAGCAGCAAAAAATGCAACCCCGTTTGGTGCAACTGATAGGCCATAAAAGTAAAGATCATTTATGGAGTTTGAATCTAATCAGAGCAAATTGCTGAGATGACTGACAAACTTAGATACAGCTTGCTTGGCTTTTTAAGATTTTTTTCCACCCCATTTACAGTAAACAGCAGAAATGTCTGTAGCATTTAAGGAATGCTAAGGTTGTCCGGGAAACTGTTCTCAATTGAAATTCTATTGTCGGTTAAAAAAGGAGAGGTGGGAATAGAAGATGAATTCTCCATTTCAGAGGGATTACATCCAACAAATGGCAAAACAAATTGTGACATGTAGCACGCGTTGCCCAATTGCTTTTCAGTCACGGACAGGGGCCAAGCATCGCTTGTCTATTTGTTTCGCACTAACAGCTGGACACACTTATCCATGGTAGGCTGCCTTCCTAATGAATTACGTTTAACAACATAATTTATAGATCTTCTCTAAAACCAAAATTGAGACACTACAGAAATTTCAGATGCGTTACAGGCAGAGACCAAATTTCTCCTCTTACAAGGCCCCACACCATGGAGGTGTGCACAGCAAGTACTTTCGGCCACAAAAGAGGAGATAGGCTGTGCCAGTTCTCTCCAAATGCAGGAAGGGAAGAAGTCTTCTAGCAGGACTTTCTTCAGCACGAGGCCACACTAGGAAGCACACACAGCTGCAGTACAGCACAGCAGTCTCCAAGATAAGAGGCAGATGTATGAGCTTCTCTCTTCGGTATGTGGGGTCACAGACTGAATGGAAAGCCAGTGCCATTTTTCAAACCTGCATGATATCATTATAGCTTTGGAAAAGCTGGACATAGAAGCATACCTCCCATGTAGTAGTGGGGGCAGGACTGAGATGAAGCTGTCAATTAAAGCCAGTTTACAACCGATGGAGAAATGGTGCTGCAGAGGTCTTGTCACAGTGCCTGTGTAGACACCATCTGTGTCTCAGCCACAGCTCTGAGTGATGTTACTTCTGGTATGTAGTTCTCCTAGGTGGTCTAATACTCTCTCTCTCCCCTTCATGTCCATGTTTGCCCCTACTTCCCTGCAGTCTGCAATTTAAGATATATATTAGTACATAATATCCAAGTGTAGAAGAATATGGCAACTACTCAGCTTTCCCAAGTTCACATTTCAGAACTCAATCTCAGTTACACACTGGGAGTTGGGATATAGCTACTACTCTTCCACAAGAAAGAAATGTTATTAATTTGCAACAGTAATTGTTATGGGGTTTTTCATTAATAATGTTAAGGATATCACAAAAAGCATAAAAATGGAGACCATTATTGTCAAAAGAAACTGATGTTGTCAAGGCATCTTTATTGGTTGCTACTGAGTACTGAACTCTGAGTCCTTAAAAAAATTCAATACAATTCATTAACCATCTACCAGAGAGCAAACATTGGAAAGTTCTCATAGCTCAAAATCTCCAGAGAATAACATTTTTTTTTTTTTAAATAATGTGCACAATGATACATAAGTTCTAGTCTGTCCATGTGTTTTCAGAGAAGGGGTAATGCTCAGTGAGGATGCCTCTTCTTCCAAGCAATATTCTCTAAAAATAACTCAGAACAGAGAGACAGCAGTAGCCTAGAAGGTGACTTATTAGAAGTACTCCTTGGTTACACTTACAGGAGTAAGTTTTACTGTGTCAAAACCCCTGTTCTTGCATACCGAACCTTAGATGTCTCTACTATTAAATCACTAGAATATGCTTTGGGGCTGTAATGACCAGTGCGCTCCCTAACGATTATCTTGCCATGGTTCAGGGGTTAGTATACTAGAGACTGTTCCTAATAGGCAGTCTGCCTACAGCCATGCTGCCTCTGCTTTGGAGGACGTGGAAAGAGTGTGAAAACGTATTATGACTGTATGGATATGCCATAACAGTTCTTGGCATGTTTAATTTAGTAATGACAGTGTGTGTCAGTTATAGCAGATGCCAGAGGTTGATTTGAATACATTAAAAGCAGACTAATAATAGATACTATGTTCAGCAAAAGATAAATGTTTTAGTTTTGTAAAGCACATGTTTACCTTTGCATAGCTGATGTGTCTAAATGGCTGCCATAAAAGAAAACAGGAGGCACAAACCATTACTAAAGTAGTAAAAATTAACAAAAATTTGTATAAAATTTAGAAACAGTAAGTGCATTAAACTGTGTTTCTGGGCTCAGCCAGCGAAATTTTATTTGCAAGTGTATGACAAATGTAGAGGGAAAAATATCATTTCAGGCTAAATATCTTTGTTAACCAAAAGGAGGTTCCTACATTTGCAGCCTTTGTGTATTGTAGTTACATAACCCAAGAAAAAAAAGCACACTGTGCTCATGCGGAATAAACCAACTAGTGTAATGCACTAATTGCCAGGAACTTTTTAAGGTCACCACTTTCTGAGCACTGAGTGAAAATAACCAGTGTAAAAACAGAGATTGAAGTAGTGTGCGACTCTCCACTGCTACCAGATGTATACTGTCTGCGCTGTTTTTACTTGTTTATGATATAAAGGAACTTTTGTTCTTCAGAAGAAAAGAGAATTGGCAAAATTCCACCAAACACTCTTATGTGCTGCACTACAGGGGTCCAGCCAGCAACTTAACTTTGCTTTTGTTTTGTCTTTATGTAAGGGTCTCCATATGCTTTACTGACACATCCATATGCCTTTTCTTTGAGCCTCCGAATAAAGAATTTGAGGTTTTCTTTTTTTAAAAACTAAAAATGATTTTGTTAGCATTTATCTGATGTGAAATTAAAGCATGAAATGGAAATTAAAAAAAAAAACCCCAAACAACTAACGAGCTTTCTTTTTACCTCTGGAAGCCCACAAACGGCTAATCTTACAATTCTAACACTTGGAGTATGGGCACATGATCATATATTTTAGGGAACTTGGGACAGAGCCTTCTAAATAGTATCTCCTTAAAACATATGGCTAAATTCCTCTTCCAAGAACATATAAACAATTTGAAAAAAGCATAGATGTCAGAAAAAAATATGGTATACAGTTTTGCTTGAATATCTGTCTTTATACATACTACTTCTGTGAAAACTTTAGCAGCAATTTCCTTAAAAGGTTACCAGTAACTAATACATTGCGGTTTATTAGATGAAAGTGTACTTCTTTCCAGGTGGCACATCTGCCTTTTTTTTTTTTTTGTAGAGTTGTGGACTGCTACAACATAAGATGGAAAAGAATAATCACAAGTAAAATTCCCTTATCCTTCAGGTCTCTCTTTAGTACAGCCTCTTACTTCAGTCCACTCAAATAATACTAGTTCAGACACAGAAGAGGAATTGTCAAGCGTTTATGAAAATGTACAAGTAATTGGAGATTTTAGAATTTAATCTGGAGAATAAAGACACAAATCTGGGGAGACAAACTTTCTTGTATGGAATGGCTTCTCATTCTATAACTTGTATTTGTTTTTCACATCTCTGAAGTCCTTTCTAACATATCACCTCCTGTTTTCTATCCGTTGTGTTTCTTTCCTGTTTGTTGGGGTTTTTTTATATATTTCCTACACATACAGCATTCAGCTATCCTATTATCAAGTAGGTCTTATATATTTATGTATACAAGTGTATAGCCACTGAAAGAGACATAATTTGTTAAAAAAAAAAAAAGACTGCCTTACTCACATGTCCTGAACATCTGCAGCTGGTCACCCATACACTTAACAGCAGTAACTGTTATAGACAGAAAAGATACCAAGGGTTTTTCTCTTTCATCATAATAATATCTGATCTTTCCTACTGTGGAAAAGCCCTTATATTATATATCACTGCTTCAGTGTTTCCGTATTTTAAATATTTGCTTTTCAAAGGTTAAAACCTCTGCATATCACATTTACTTTGTGAAAAAACGCAAATAATACATAAGAACACAGAATATGACTTAGTATGACAGATAGATACTTATTGTATCCTGAACATCCAACCATCTCCTAATGAGTTTTCCCTTCTCATGTTTTCCTCTCCAAGATACATCCATGGAAAGGGAATCTAAACCTCTGAAGGATATCACCACTGAAAAACATGACTTTGTGAACTGAATGCTGGATTACATGTAATCAGGCAGCTACACTGAGAGATAAGAAAAAAAACCAAACCCACAAGTGAGTTAATACTTAGAAATCTTCACTGTGCAAGTTTGAAAGTAATCGCTATCACAAGGAAGCACCAGCAAAACTACATTGCTTTAGCAAGGAAAACGCACAGTGTATCTATGTAAATGCTTTAAGTTCCATTTCTACTTAAAATGCAGTTGATGGATGCTGGTAAAGTCTCTGCAACTTTATAAAAAAAAATTTAAAAAAAATGCTACCCAACATGTTGGGGTTTAGACCGGCCATAAGTCAATACAGCTCCTGCCCACTAATTTTATTTGCGGTAACTGCCAATGACTCCCAGGAAGCCTGTGATTTCTAGTACAACAACGGTGATACATTATCTCCTTTTCTTCCTTCTACCTTTATGCATCAGATACTCTGTCTTAAATGAAGTTTTCTTCTAGTCCTATTCCACTAGCCACTAATTCCTGTAAAAAAACTAACACTTTCTGGTCACCACAAGCAAGTGCAACATGAAACATAAGGCTGTTCGTGCCTCTTTCATTAAGGACTGAGTTTGTGAAGTAATACTAACTTTTTTACTCCTTAAAGAAACAATCCACAAACACCCAAGACAGCCAGATAGAATTGCAGCACACGTCACTGAGAGCTCAGACAAGAGATACTTTACAACAACAGCAAGAATTAAAAGCCTATGTGATAATCCACAGAAGAGGAAAGGATATTGCACTCTAGTCTGACATTCAGACACCACGTTATTCAGATAGTAATAGAAAATAAAATAAAAATAAATGTGTTTCATGAAGCTCAAGACTAAGAAAAGAATAATGAAAAATAACATGCATAATTATAACCTGCAACAGAATAAATTTTGTCACAGACTTCATATCCTGTAAGTTAAGCAGGAAAAATGTATGTGGAGAAATCTAGAGAAAACAAACTCTCCAAAATTTTCAAATATTCTTCGACATCATCCAGGAAGAAATAGTCCCTCAAACTTCAGAGAAGCTAATGGGTGATGCAGACTGATTAATGAGCATTTTCTCCATAGGTACGGCCACATAATTTGATGCCCCCTCAAAGACAACACTTCTGGAGTAATTCGCTTAGAAAACTCTCCTGATGAGAGAGAATTGTGGCTATGAATCTCAGTAGTCTATTATGATGCTTCCCAAAACATCTCCTTAAACCTTAATTCATCACATTCAAATAAACAAAAAAAAACCCAAACAACGTAAAAATCCCCAAACATCAACTACAAGCAATAGGAAAAAAAACCTTTTAAAATTACTGTGCTGCTGTTATTTCTACCGGTTCTTTGTGTTTGGTTAGGCCTTTGCTCCTCAGACAAGGGTGGTTCTTGCTGCAAATGGAAGAAAGCTGAAATATTTCAGAACTTGACCTGAGGTACTGAAATGTTTTTGCTTGACTGAGTTTTCTATAGCCCTTTCTTCAGCCAGAGAGGCTAGATTTCACTTTAACACGGCTACTCTGTATCTCACTGACTTCTGAGACTTGAAGTTAGCTTTCTCCTATCAGTAAAATTCACATGGCTTTGCTCTGAGAAGTTTTCCATGCAGTTTATGGTTAATTACATTTTCTTTCTCGAAACTCCTCCTGCGTTTTCCACAGCGTACACAGTTCTGCTTTGCACCTTTGACGATTTCCACACAGTGGAAGATTTGCCTTGTGTTTTTGTCCTACAGCCTGGAAAACTGAAGTGAAAGATGTTGCACTTCCAATCTTATTTTTCAATGTCCATTAATAACGTACATGGATATTATGGGATATAACACTGCCACAACAGTATCCACATCTTTCCTTACAAATATTTTGTTATTGCTTTTCTACTTCTTTATAGCACCATCACTTACACGTACAACCTCAGAGTTAATTTTCACTTTGATCTTTCCTCTACTACACAGCTGAGTCGCACTCCAATTCTACTGCTACTTCATTCTCAACATCTCCAACGTCCTGCTTGTGTTTCCTGTAGACAAGTCTCTGTCTCAGACCCTTCATTATAGCCCACCTTGAGCACTAGTAAATCCTGTTCCTTGACTTGCCAGAAGACTCCCTTCATTTCATGCAAAACACAGCTGCAGCAGCCATCTTCCTCACCTGTCAATTTGATCATGTCAAGTCACTCCCTCTTTGAAGCCTTTCAATTCTATCACATCAAATTTCAGCTTCTTGTCATCACCTTCAAAGCTTTAAATTGCCTGTCACTGTCCTCCCATTCCCTTGACTGGTTTTCCTTATGCTACAAGTTCCCTAGAGCAAAGAACGTTCTCCCTGAACACTTGTAAAGTCATTAGTTTTATGACAGAGGTTATTACCACAAATAAATCACAAACAATAAAGACCGCACCAAATCTCATTTTATATTTCACTGTTAACCTTGCAAGCTAATTCCTACAGCTCAGTCAATGGTGAGATAAATTTCACTTCCTGGATGACATCTGCAAAATTTCTAAATTATTGGTCTCAAAAACTCTCTTCCCTAGAGCAACAGAGAAAATTGCAGCATAGAGAGAGAAACAGAGAAATGTGCAGAATGCACAGAAAATTTTTCACTGAACAAAATCTCCTCAAAGGAGGCTTACATAACAAAGAAATGCTCTTTTACTTCTAAGTAGAATCTTACAAAAGGGTTTTATGACTCTCTACACACATTACATAATACGATGAAGTAACTGCTTTCCTACTTGACACTGTAGAGCAGCCCTCTGTTTTCCAGGTGTGTTTTTTCTTGAACACAGGAAAAAAATTTGCACCTGCTTTCACTGCTTTGTAAGATTATTCTGCATCGTGATATAGCCACTTTATTTGCTTTCTCATTCACTTTAATATACAATTTATATCTGAATAATTCATGTATGGAAATAGTACACTTGTGTGATACTTGCCTGACTGGAAGGAAAGACTTCCAAACTAGGAAAGTTGTGAATCTCCTTGCTGTTTCTTCATCAATTTTGATTTCTACAGTTTCCCAACAGCTTGCTACAGATATTAGACACGATAACTTTTTTTACAAATGGGACGTTTGTGGATAAACTGATTTTTTAACCTTAAATGCTGAATAAAAGAGAGACAATTGTATTTCAACATCTAACTCTGTCCAAAGGTGTGTCGCTCTGAATTTGGGAACTGGCAGGCTAACTAGCTAAAAGATCTCATACTTGCTCTGAAGAACTTTCTTCATATGTATTCCAGCTTTCTGTGTGTTAATTAAGACAAACTAAATTTCCACTTGAGCTAACTGCAATATGTCAACATCTGTAACAGATTTAATCTCTTTTTTTTTCCTGTAGCTGTCACTGTGTCAAATGCTTGCTATATTTTGATCAATTCTCTGCTTGCTCATGACAGGTTTAAACACCCATGACAGCTCAGCACAAAGGGAGGATTTGAGTTTTTGAGAATTCCAACAAGTGCCACGGGGAAACCTCTTTAGGCCACCACACTGCCCTGCAGCCTTCACACTTCCTCCATGTCAGTGCAAGTATCCGTTATCCTTACCATTACTCAGTCCTCTTTTATTACTTAAATCTTTCAGTCACATGGAGGAATTAACCTGTAATATTTCTAGTGCAAAAAAAAAATCTTATCAATAACTGTTATGTTCGTGTAAATAATAGAGGTATTCAAGTAGGAAAAAGTCCAACAATATCTACCGTGCTTTTTTTCTGCAGCAGCTGTAATTTTCAAAATCCTGCCACAAGTTCACCAAGATCAGAAAGTGCAATGGCAACACAGTCTGGTGAGGGCAGGGTTCCTAACACAATTCCAAGCTCTCTGTTCAGACGCTACCAGCTTCTCAGTATCTGTTTCCTGGTCTTGGCTTTACCTGCTCCTCTGGTTATGGTGTTGGGGAGAAGTGACACATTATGACCCAAGCTGATCTGAAGTATTTTGCTACTGAAAAAGGAACTCCCTGTGTTGCCAACTCTTCTGCCATTTCCCTCCTTGATCTCAGTCACTTCATCTGCCCCTCATCCTCCTTTGCACCACGTTAAGTGCTTGTCCAAATTTGTCCCAGGTAGAGCCATTTGTCTGAAAAGAAACCTGAGAAAAGGAACTGAAGAACTTTCTGCTGAATTCGCAAGTTAAATAAATTAAGTGAAAAGTTGGTGAGAGATAAAGCTGTGGCAAAGGAGTTGGGTAGAACCATGTGGTTAGCAGCAGACAAGAGGAGCAATGGAGGAGTCCCCTCTACACTTTTGGATGAGCTGAGCTAAAACCTGTAACTGCATCTCCAGGCTGAGGCTCTATGAAGGCTAAACAAACCAGCTACTGGCAACTTGGGCCAGGGTTTTACTGGCTTCGTGTGGTGAAATGCAGGTTGGATGAATACCAGAACTGACACAAGTGAATGGGATGAGAGTGTGCAGCAAAAGAGGAGAGTGGGACTATGCAGTCAGCAGTGAAATCAACTTAAATTCCCATTAAGTGCTTACAAGAACTCCAATACTTTTCTGAGACAGGAACTCATTCCATCTGCTTTCATACAATAAAACTTCAAACTCAATGAAGCCACTAAGTGCAATCACACTGGAAAAATACAATAAAATAGATAAAATAAGAAGATGTCAAAGTCAACATGTCACTTGTAATATGGCTGAACCAGCCATATTTTTAGTAAGTGATAGCATTAGATGCATCATAGATGTTGATCGGAAAATACCTCGGTATATTTGACAGACCTCCTACAGACATTCAAAATGGTAGAGTCCACCACGAAGCGCTTTCATTGTGGAAAAATCTATGGGCACCAGAAAGAGAGCCATAAATCCTTTATTCTTTGTTTCAAGACTATTTTTTTTGTAAGACAAGTAGGAAAGATGTATCAACTTCAATATACTGCACTAATGTAGCAATGTTTAGGACCTTGTTTAGTAAACTGATGTTCTTTCTGTGACAATTTCTAACCCTTTTTGAACGCTCTTCAAAGCTTAAATAAAATCTGACAGTTTTCTTTCTACCATATGTAGAGGTAATGAATCTATCAAGTCTCTTGAGGCAGCCAGCAATTATCTCTGACATTAGATACAACACACTTGCATTTAACCACACAAGCATAATTTTAACTATAGGCAAGAATAATTAAAACTTTGGAAGCTACTACAAAGTAAGGATACAACAGCTGGTGAAATGAAAGAGCACTGCAAATAGATTTTAAAACTGCAATGTGCTGAATTTCTCCTGATTGCATTTGTGGCGGTTAAGGATGTCCATCACAAGATGTTCATTGTGATAGTTTCGCCCAGAAGTATCTGCGCTAGCTCCTAACAAATCCAACTCTCTCCAAGTCTGATGCACACCTCCTCTGAATATTTTGGTGCCATTCTGAGCTCATTCTTCCTCAGTCCTTACCCTGACTGCAGGCTCCTCTTCTTCCCAGTTCTACCAGTTCTGGCTGAAGAGGGAAGTTATTTAATCATAGCCACTATACTTGAAAAGATTTAGAAACTCTAATTCAAAGCATAATAATAAAGGTACTGGCCTTGACCACTCTTGTCTAATCTCACTGTTTCCTAAATTCAAAAATTTCTAATGTTCTGGGGCAGGCAGAGTGTCTCTTGCTTTCCTGTTCTCCAGTCATCTTTGCACAGGGATGGTCAATAAACCCTTGAATGAACTTTCTCTGCCATGTAGGAAGGCTGAGAAGTATCAGACATTATTAATTATTCAGTGATGCTTCCAGAGAAAATTCACTGTCCCTGCTGGCTGGGCCAACTTCTGAGACACAAGCCAAATTGATATCTGGGATCACCTTGCAATAGCTCTCAGGGATAAGCTGTCAAGTGTCCCTCTCAGTAGGTAAACTGTCTGCAGTACATTGTCCTGAGAAAGGCCAGATGTGTTCTTTCTGTATTGTGACAGTTTGACACGTATATCTTACTGCCATTCTTGGAAATTGGTAGTTTCAGGCCTATGAGAGTTACAGCTAGACAGTGATTTCCATTACGCAACTCAGTGAGAAGCTTCCCATCTCTTCTTTTTCATCTTTATCTGGGCTATCAAGTCCTCAAGCCTACATCAAAGGAGAAATTTGGACTGATTTCTCCTTATTCCTCTCAGAGTAGATGGTTACTGCAGATAAGCAGAACTTTGTTTCCAGATGGCTGCATATACTAGCTAGACTTGCTTAGTGAGGAGCTTAGCAAGGAGTATATATGCTGCTTGTACAGGTCAGCAACTACCTGTGAGCAAACAGAAAGCTAAGAATACAATGCAGCTATTGATGTGCCTGTTCCTGCTGATGTCACCTCTAGTGTTCTTCAGCAGTGGTACAATTCAAGCACTGGCCCTCTTCCACAGCAGTGCTCAATCCTGCGGTGTAGTGCTGTGTGTTCATATAGGATAGTAAATTCCATTTTCACTGTAGTGGTCTCATCTCTGTACAGAAATGTTACGATTTTGGTTATAAAGGGTCTGTTACATAGGACAGATACAGATCAGAAGCCTGGCATTGCAACTGGGTGGGTGGGGAAAGAGGGAATAAGAGGAAAATAAGAGAGTAATGCAGTCACTACTTTCATGAGACAGCACGTCTACACTACAGCTGAGAAACAGAGCTCTATTTTTAAATTACTTTTAATTTCCTTCACCCACTCCCTGGAACTCACGAATACTAGAGACCCCTGAAGTCAGAGTTTCCTGGCACTGAACATCAAGCCTGCTTGGGATATGCTCACTTTGGAAAATCCCTATTGTCAGCACCATGGGAGTTTTACAGGCTTGCTTGAAAAATGTTGCTTTTAGTCTCAGCTCTACAAGACAGACTCCCTCCTCCCCCAAACACTTCTACAGTTATAATTATAAACTCACCATATGTTTGAAATAGACCCGTAAATTAACATTTGCCTCGTAAGCTCACTAAGCCTTCAGAAAGGCTATAGTTAACATTTATTTTGATCACCTTCACAGCTTTCCATTGTGAAAGTATGATGAAAACTAACAGATTTGATACGTACTATGGAGGCGCATGTTAACTTTTGTGCCTACCTGACACAGCAACTGGAGGGAGAAGCAGAACGATAATTAACAAACTATGTGGATGTTGTGGCAATCTTAATTAGATACTGCAGAAGCTGATTTAGCTCCACAACAATTTTCACTACGATAGTTAACTTCAAGCACTTCTTAAGGGGTCTTTCTGTCAATCATATGAAAAGATTCCTGTTTTGCTTTTTTTTTTCTACACTGTCATAACATACTTAAAAACTTGGCACACAAAAGAAGAAAGATCAAACTATGCCTCATCTCATTTTCTCTGCAATCAAAACAAACTCAATACTTGACAAGTCAGGCTTATTTAACTTGTGCAGAATACATATCCCAGCATAGCTGTATTTAATTGTGGAATCATTTAACACACTAGTCTACAGGGCAAAACAAGAGTTCAGTCACTGCTTCCACTCTATTCTTCAGAGGTGATCTATGTAAAAACCAAATGTTTTTAAGAAGCCTACCTATTTTCCCTGGACATCTAAAAAAGCAAACCAGATTTCTATGGGAGAATAAAATTGTCAGGCTTCTAGTCCTAATGTACCAAGCATGCAAGGTATGTCGTGTCCACAAATTGTTGCACTTGTAGCTGGCATTTTAGAATGAATTAGGTGGGTGGACAGTTAAATGACAACAAGAAGTGTATATCTTTAGCCCTCAAGGAAGAGAGTACTTCAGATCCCCTTACACGTCTTTTTTGTCTTCTTTGAGGTAATAAATTTTTCCAGGAAAAGGTCAGGCCAGCATGACAGAAAATCATTCTGATTTGAAGGCTGTTAGGAATCACGCAAGTAACACATCCTGCTAAATTCAGCCTGGCTGGATGTGTGCAGAAACCTGCACAACACAAAAAAAAACAGGAGAAGGAGAAAAATAGGGAGGGAGGGGAAAGGAGAGAAAAACAAAATCCTCATCCTCACAAAGAAAGTTTTATCAAAAGCACAACCAACTAGGAGAAGAAACAACAGCACTTGCTTTTGAATACAAGGCCTCTTAACATCCGGTTTAGTCCCACTTTCTACCTTTTTTTTTTCTCCGCATGAATATAGCTACTTTTTTTTGAGTATTTTGGAACAAGTTGGGCTAAATGCATTTTTTTTTGAATGGCAGTAAAGCTTTCAAAGCACGGAGGGCCCAACTGTGAGATGACTTGAATCTCTTCCCTTAAAACGTGTTGACCCAGAAGAGGTGAGCTAATGCAGAGGAGAGATAAGCAGTGGCAGGTTTAAAGCTCGTGATAACACAGTGATCTAGCTCCAAGACACGTACAACAAAGCTTCTTCGAAGACTTATTTCACTGCATTCTTTACCAAACAAGGAAATCTCCTTTAATCTGCAAGTAAAGGAAATGACAAATGTGAACAAAAAAAAATGAGCCAGTTACAGACTATTCAACCTTAGATTATATTACTCTGAACTGTTAATTAAACTCTTTTTATAACTCTCTCCTGAGTCTGCCTGGGGCTATACCTTTAAATTACGTTTTAATGGGAAATTGATGTGAACAGCATGCAGCCACAAGACCAGGGAAATGTGTCCCCATTCTTCGGATGTCTGCTGTACACATCAATGGACATGAGGGGTCCACGTAGAACTGCTACCTCTATTCTTGGCTGTGTGAAGAGCCAGCCAATTAATTGGCTGTCAGGGAAGGCATACGGCACTATAACACTCAGATGGAAAATGAGAAAGAGCATACAAATCAGAGAAAAGAATACAAGATAAGCAGGTCAACTATCACAAAAGTGTGAAAAGGAAAAATAGCTACTGGAAATACATGAACACAGTGACTCACACTTCAATTCACTAGACTAATACCGAGGTAAGCTTGGCCAACATGTTTACACAATGACATATATCATACTGATATATTCTGGAATATTTCCAAAAGCTTGATTTACACTTAAAAGATAACCCGTGGTAACACATGTCAGATGAATCGTGTAAATGAGATTATTGATATGATAAACTGTTACAAAAGAAAATAGAAACGGCAATGGCTTCATTTTAGACTTTTAAGTTTGGAGTGTAGGGTAATGCTAAAGGTTTGATGGGGGTTTGTTTCACTATTATGGCTGCCTCATTTTGCAGAAAATAATAAGTCTCATACAGACAGCAGCTTTAGCATCTTAAAGCTCTTCTGTCAAAGAAAGCATTTTCTACTAGGTCCATCCTGAGTGAGAAAATCCAGAAGAAATACAAAGCTACAAGACGTAAGGCATGAATTTATATCTATAAAAAGGCAAACTGCAAACTGTGTCAAACAGATCACTATTAGAATGACATAAAATCAAGCCAAGGTCTACCCTCATGTTGCATTATAGAAAAAAAATCAGCTTTCACCCAGTGAACAAATGCATTCAGGGGACGATTAACTCAGAACCACTGGATTGGCAGAAAACATAATGAATTCTACAATTCGAAGAAAATCAACAGCCACCCTTTTTGAACAAAACCAAAAACTACATGAAAAAAATCGTTACATGACATATAAATGGTGGAGGCCTGGTTGAACTTCAGCAGTGATATAAATCAGAATAGCTAGGACGGGACCTGAATTCATGACAAAATTATAGGTCAAGTCAGTGCCCCACTGTTCAGACATCCCCAGGACTGGGAAAGCAAAAATAAAATAGCTCCAAGGAATAATTACTTAAATAGTAGTTTTAAAAACACATATTCTGCTACATGAAATTCTCCTATCCTTACTTGAAAAGCAATGATATAGCATAAAAATCAAAAGTCAATGCATTTTTTTTCCAGAATTGAAAGGCAGATTTTACTGATAAAGCCAAAACTACAAATCTAAATATCTTGTAGAAGTTTGAATTACATAGCATCTGATGTTTAGATAGAAACTATAACAACTGCATCAGTGCAGCATCATGCTATGCGCTTTTGTTCTTAGTCCCTTCTAAATGAATATCACTATTTTAACTAAGAAGCACGAAGCTAATCACATGTGGTAAAGCAGAAACAGACCTCAGATCACAAGTCTGACCATCTTGGTTCTGCAACAGTAATGATTATAAGACAATGTTAAGGATGGATTATAGCAAATAGTCTACCTCATTAAACATTTCTCAAAGAGCCACCATACCTTCGGTTTGAATACACAAGGGGGGCTGATCATCAGGTAAGAATGGAGATAATTCGGCATTTCATATTCCAAATCTTATCCTTTTTTTCCTCCTTAAACAGAGACAGCATGAAGGGGAGTAATAATTTGCTATTCCAACAGGTTATCAGCTAATTGCTATAGTCTTGGAGGCAAGAAGTAGCAAGGATGGAACTGCAGGGAGGGGCCACATCCTGCTGACTCAACGCGGCTTGAAGAAAAAACTCTTTATTTGAAGCATGAATGAGAATGCTCTTGATGGATAAATTCCTTCCCATTTCCTCAAAGAAGAAAAATGTGATATTCACATGCAAACGGCATTCTGATGAATGATCATTTCCATACTGTATTTCAGGATGTTACCTGATTTTAAGAATTCCTGAATATGACTCTGTGGAACCATATTTGTCTCTGCTAACATTATACCACAATTGCCAAGAAACACCATTTCTCTTAAGAGAACCTCAGCAAAGGTGACCGTGTAGCACACAATACAGAGGTAGAGGTTGAGCTCCCCTCCTAGGAAGGATGTGCTCTTCTTGAGAGGGTCACTGACCACACAAAGAAACACAACAAAATGTAGACTCAGTTGGCTAAGGGTTTAGCCGACCTAGTAATTTTGAAGCAGATAAGTGGAACATTTTACTGCACACAATCTACAAGGCACAGCTGGAAACGAAAGAGTAAGTGCATAGCATTTAAACATAGCATAAAGTGGTTAAAGGCATATGGAGACATCAAATAGGATGTAAACATATCTTGTCAGAATTTAAGAGAGGTAATCTAAGAAGCACCCTTTTCATGGAGGGATTATCTGTAGTGGAGTCTAGCTTTTCAACGACATGATTTTGCTGTTTACTCATACCCACTAATGCTGATAAAATGCCACCCCAAGGAGAAAAGAAGTCTTTACAGCAGGCAAATGGCTTTGCCAATGGCAGTGCTGAGAAAGTAACTCGCAATAGACAATCAGTTATAATTGTAACAAGTTACTGAATTTTTCTTTCTTTTTTTTTTCACTCAGCTGTAGTTTCAAACTACTTTAAAATGTAATCACGCATAGTTAATTCCTTTTGCTTACTTTCTTTTACACTGTGCATTGGTACATGTTGATAAGAGAGATTGCTAAAGCGCGTGGACACTTCCTCACTCCCTTCCCCTGGGAAAGAGAAAGATTCAAGGATCCAGGAAAGAAGAGAGACTGCTGGCCACTATTTCAAATTGCACTGTATTGGCTCTTCCGTTCAGCTGTATAAATGCAAGCTACAGAATGGAAAATATAGCTGATATTCCCAGTGCACTTAAGTAGAACATGCATTTTACTTGTATATGTTTTTCTTGGGTTTGAATGCTGACGTTCACAGAGCTTTTACAATAGATTTTCCATCTCTTCCTTCTAGGGAGAAAGATTGGAGGAAGGAAAAGGAAGAAGGGACACAGACTACCTATGGAAATAACAGAAAACCTCTCAAACTAAAAGCTCATAATTTCAGACAACTTTTAGGCAGGATAAATACAAAGCACAAGAATAGTCACCATCATACTTAGGAGAAATTTCTTCAGAAATCCCTACTTATTTCTCTTCCCTCAAATCCCCTTAAAATCCTCTGCTGTCACATCTACCAGAGCTTGATAATGGTGTAGGCAATGCATTACTGCAGTACTATCCATAACCTTGGATTGTAGAATTTATCATGGAATGTTGCTAGGAATATATGTTGATTTGCACATATTTTTTTTCCCTACACATACTATTTCTAACGTAATTTATTTTTAAGCATAATATAGAGACACACAAAACTGTAGAATGCATATTTTTAAAAACAACGTTTCAAAACTTTAGAATGCATACAGCGTCAGAAGACTGCCTTTCATCCTACCTGTGCACAAGGATGAATGCAGCCACAGCCTAACAAGCAAGAAGGGTCTGCATGCTCAGGCTTCTCACGTGGCACACAAATACACTCCATTCTCCCCTCTCCTCCTCCTCCCAAGGTGCTGGCATAGATGCTTATAGCTTACATTCTCTTACTAAACAACATATATGGCTGTCCGGATAGTTTCAGGCATTTCTGCTTTCTATACAGTGATGATATACGCTGATTTAGAACACGTCATGTAACTTTAATCTGCTGCCTTCAATAGCCACTTTAAAAATATCAGCTAACAAAAGTATCTAAAAAGGAACAACAACCTGAATTTGCGATTAGTGTTCAGCACAGTGAGCCTCATGTTCCATGTACGAAACCTCTTTAGGTTCAGAAATGCTCACAAATGCCGGAGTTTTCCCAGATGACATTTAATTTGAAGGAAGACTTTACAGACTTGATGGGTTATAAAAACTACAGTAATTAAAAGAATATATATAGATTAACTTTCCCATGCTTTATCCTAATGCATTACCTGCCTCCCTCTGTTACACACAAGGGGAAAGATGCAGGAGACATGCAATACCAAAGGTTTTATCCCCATTTCATGTTATCTGTTTTAAGATTGATACCCGAGGGACTCGAGCAACTCGATAATAAAACATGGCAGAAAGCCCAACAAAGCTATTACCATTACAAGAAAATAGTCTTAGGCACTAGAGGGAGCATCTGCCTTTACAGTCACTGAACAAAAGTTTCTATGTGCCTACAATATATACCTATCATATGTAAAAATTATTCTGCATACTGTACAAGTCCTACCTTTCTCACAAAAAAAATGAAACCAAGGAAATAAATATTACTTAACCATCATTTTAAATAAATGTGCTTTCTCAGCTACTTAATCAACATTTTAAATTATTTTCTTACAGTGCACACTGTAAAAGTAAACTTTTTTGCGCAGTTATCTGAATAGCCTCATAGTGTCAGAACACCACATCGTGCACTGTTCAAGAAATGAAAACAATGATGTTTTCTTTCAAGGACATAGCTTCAGACGTCTGCAACGCAGACATCCCATCTTGGCTAGTTGCCTAGAGTCACCATGAGAGAAGGGCATTTCCGGGCTGTGATTCACCTGACCAGCTCTAGACATCTGTCAGAGGATGGAAGCGTGAATCATATTCTCCAAGTGCCACTTCTATGAACTGCAAAGGTAGCTGAATTCACATTTGGAGGTGCACACCCCAGATAAGGTCACAGCATCCCACTCAAAAACATAAACAGAACACAATGAGCAAATACATAGACAAATATATATATATAAAAAAATTGAGGGGGTGGGGCAGGGAGGGTGAGTGAGCATATAATATTACGGCCCTTAAGACTAACTAACCTTGCTAAATTACCAGCATTAAGGTGAATCGTTTAAAGTGGAAATGAGTTCCATGTAGCACTGCTACTACGACAGTCACAAAGCCCTAAGAAAACACAGTAGCAAACAAAATGTATTATTCTCAGCAGAGCATTGTATCATCTGGTTACCTGGAATGCACTGGCACTATAAACTCATTGTACATTTTCTAGTACTATAAAACTATTTGTTCTTGCTACATGCAAGAAACTCAGTTAAGAAAGTGGAAGGAAGAGACGAAGAACAGAAATCCCTTACTACAGTCTGTAAGAAATAAAAGAACCTAAACACCTACCATGCTTGTGCATGAAACATTAACAGTATTTTTTCCCCTAAAAGTGTCAGGAAACACAAAGTATCTACGACCTATATTTCTCTTTAATGCCTCAGCCTTGCTATGAATTCCCTTGCTGTCTGGCAGGTACACTTGCTCACCTCCAGATAGCCCTCAGCTCCCTGCCTGCCTGGATCCTGATACCTGAAAAAGTGCTGAAACTCATAGCTTAGTTGGCCCTGTGCAGTTTAGTAGCCATGGTTTTAATATCAAGCGTAATGCCCCCAGACTGCGTGCCAAGCCCTGAGACACGAAAGTCTATTTTCAGATCCATTGAGTTGGCACAGCTGCACTCAAGGATATTAAATTATGTAGTTTTAGTTTGTTGTGTGGTTTCTTACTATTGTCTTATGTGGTTGATGATTGTAGAAAAGCTGTAAAGTTTGGGAAGAAATATTATCTCCACTTATGTCCTCTGAACAAACTACAGTGACTGTGGTTCTCTGGAACTTTCACGAGAAAGTTCTTTTCTTCCCCTCGGCATGAAAGTCCTTGACTATTTCTAGACAACAAGGACTGTGCAGCACAAAGGCAAAACTTCAATGGTACCTGCAGTTATCCTCCCAAATCAGCAAAGCTATCCCCACATATGACTTTTACTGAGACAGTGTAAGATATCAGCAGCTTCCAAAATCTTAACTTTCTAAAACTGCTAGGAACATTCAAAGCTGGAAGATCTTGCAAACCCATTAGTCTGGACCCTGATAAAACTGAACAGAAATTACTTTATCAAAAAGATTCTGAGCACCTGTAAATTTCACATCTCTTTAAAAGCATTTCTCTTTGCACATTTTTGCAGTAGTGTAGCAGACTCCACAAAACTGATAGAGAATCCTAGAATGGTTTGGGTTGTAAGGCACATTTAAAGGTCATGTAGTCCAGCCCTCCTGCAGTGAGCAGGGACATCTTCAACTGGATCAGATTGCTCAGAGTCCTGTCCAATCCGACCTTGAATGTTTCTGGGGATGAGGCAAAGTCTCTGTGCAACCTGTTCCAGTGTCTCATGACTCTCACTGCAAAAAAATTCTTCCTTGCATCTAGTGAAAATCTACCCTCTTTTAGTTTAAAACCATTACCCCTTGTCCTGTTGCAACAGCCCTGCTAAAAAGACTGTCCTCATCTTTCTTATAGGCCCCTTTGAGTACTGAAAGGCTGCAATAAGTCTCCCTGAAGCCTTCTCTTCTGCAGACTCAACAATCCCAACTCCGTTAACCTTTCTTCATGAGAGATGTTCAGCCTTCTGAACATTTTTGTGGCCTTCCTCTGGACTGACTCCAGCAGGTCCATGTCTTTCCTGTGCTGAGAACTCCCAGGCTGGACACAGTACTCCAGGTAGGGTCTCAACAGACTGGAGTAGAGGGGTAGAATTACCTCCCTCATCTTGCTGGCCACACTTCTTTTGATGCGGCCCAGGGTATGGTTTGCTTCCTGGGCTGTGCGTGCACATTGCCAGTTCACGTCCAACTTTACATTCATCGGCACTCACAAGCTCTTTATCCTCCAGCCTGTATTGATATTGAGGATTGCCCCAATACAGGTGCAGGACCTTGTACTTGGCCTTGCTGAACCTCATGAGGTTCACACTGGCCCATTTCTCAAGTTTGTCCACATCCCTGTGGATGGCAACTCATCCCTCAGGCATGTCAACTGTACCACTCAGCTTGGCATCATCTGCAATCTTGCTGAGGGTGTGCTCAATCCAGCTGTTTATGTGACTGAGGAAGATATTAAACAGTATTGGTTGCAGTACAGACCCCTGAGGGACACCACTTGTCACACATCTCCAGCTCTTGAACTCTCATCCTCTGTTCTAACATAACCAGACTACTGGCAAAAGAAGGGGATATTAAGCACTTACAATGAACATTGAAAAAAAACTACAAAAATAGAGCTTAAGTAGTAAAATCTTCAGTATGTAGCAAATATACAGGATTTCAGAATATCAAAATATCTTTCTGTATAACAAAATTTTCCTCATAGTCTTATGGTGAGTTCTTTCAGTGATGCAGTAACAAGGCAGCTGGAGATTCCCATCAGCACTGGGGCTTGTTAGTCACAATGACTGTGTCTGAACTGCAGAGTACTCAACCAAAGCATGTGTGGGTGCAGAGAAAATAGGAATAAAAAGGGCAACAGGAGTAGGAGGAATTACTGTGTGGTCTAGACTTGTTCCAACATGAAGCTTGGACATTACAAGACTCGTAATTTAGAGATGAGCAAAGGTGAAGAAATAGGCTTTCATCTTTCTCCGTTCACTCAGTGTGAGCTTCAGCACAACCAGAAGTGCCAAGTTCCCTTGTTACATACACAATATATTCCTCACCATGGAAGAGGAAAAGCTGGTTTTAAATCGCTACATGAGCTTCCATTCATTTGACAGAAGATGTGTATTTTGAGCAAGAACCACAGTAATCCAAATCTTTGATTAACCTCTGTGTATGTGGGAGATGTGCTGTTGGCCACTGAACTGACCCCTGAGGCAGAGATGATTGCACTACAACCACGAATCAACCGAGGATTCAGACAATCCCATTTTTTGCCTTGTGAAACTGAAACAAAAAATTTCAGCGATCAGTAATACTGTGCTATGAAGGTGGAACAGTAAGTCTAGGAAAAGACTCCTTCCATTGCTGTCTGCTTTTAAAAAGTAGGCACAACTCCATCCTGTAACAACTTGAGGTGGAACTTCCTGGGTTCCATCTTGCGCCCATTGCCCCTCGTCCTATCACAGGGCATCACAGAAAAGAGACTGGCCCCTTCTACTTGACACCCACCCTTCAGATATTTGTAAAGATTAATAAGATCCCCTGTCAGTCTTCTTTTCTCCAGACTAAACCGCCCCAGGTCTCTCAGCCTTTCCTCATAAGAGAAATGCTCCAGTCCCTCAGTCATCTTCATAGCCCTCTGTTGGACTCTCTCTAGGATTTCCCTGTCCCTCTTGAGCTGGGGAGCCCAGAACTGGACACACTACTCCAGATGTGGTCTTGCTAGGGCAGAGTAGAGGAGGAGAACCTCCCTTGATCTGCTGGACACACTCTCCTTTATGCACCCCAGGATACCATTGGCCTTCTTGGTCATAAGGGCACATCACCTTCTCCATTCCTTGTGTTTTGGGTAGGCAGGGGAAAAAGAAATTAAATAAAATAAAAATTTCACAGCAACTGAATTCCTGCCATGTTCCAAAAGCAAAGCCTTAGCGAGCCTTAGCTATACAGGCATACTCCCCAATTTTTTTTTGCTTTAACAGTGAAATCTAAGGCTGCATCTCTTCAAAAGAAGGTTACAGCTACTGTTATTTTTCTGCAAGCTCTGAAAATTACATAGTAAAGCACTGTGAACCATCTTCTATACAAACTGTGAAACACTTGCTGTCTTAGAAGCAAGCCATAAATATGTATTACTAGTTTATAAATATGTATTGTATTACAAATGAAGAAAACAACCGAAGACCTCATAATTGGTATGATCCTTTATTTGAAAATAAAAAAAAATATTACCAAATTCCACAGAGAATTATTTTCCTGTAAGCATGGAAAGATAGTACAGCAAAATACTTTCTAGTTCTTTGTACTTTAACGTAGCATTTGTGGGCTTGAGGGGTTTTTGTTGGTTTTGCGAGTTGGGTTTTTTTGAGTTCTGTGACTTACGTACTGGGTTACTAGTGCAAGTAAAAGGAGTCAGAATGAGCTGTCACGATTGTTGGGAGAAGGGGGGAAGGCAGGGCTGGTTTGTATCCATCCACACAGCTATAATGCTCATGCAAGCCCACAGCATCTCACATCTTGATTACAGTATTATCTTTCTTTCTAAGTCTGGGAAATGCAACAGTGCTCAGTTGTGACCATTTCCTCAAGCTATTGCTTAGAGTATGCCATCCACATATTGCACCTCTCATTTTCTATTGCTGCAAAAGGAGCAAGTGTAGAAACATGACTGTAATTTTATGTAAGTACTTCATATCAAGCAAGATGATCAGTTATTTGAAGTCTGGCCATATACTTCAAAATTCATAAACATAAGAGAAAAAAAATAGTTGGCTGAACTTCCCTTCGAAAATAGTGTATTTTGCAAACCTATTCTGTCCATCTAAAATGTTCCCAATTTAAAACAGACATACCCACACACCCCTCAAAAACACTAGAAAGAGTCACTGGAGAAAGACTCCCCAGCTGCTCAGCACTCAGCTGACTGAGTACTGATGTGAGCTGTCAGAAGGCACACACAGGTCCATTAGTTTAGAATGTTAAGTGAAAACACTACGAACCTGAAACCAGAAAGTAAGAAAAAATATGAAGCCAAAGACTAGCCACCTAGAAAACTAAACTTAACATTCTGCTTTAGTGCATAATTAGAGGGCATAAGAATAGACTATGTATGTATTTAATAAAATTAAACAATGATAAGTATATAAGGCATTTCTTTCTTAAGAACAGAGAGAATAAATACAGATTATCATGAAGGAGGCTCATTATTCACTGGGAATATCAACTGAACCTCAGTTCATCCATTAGATTTATTATCCAACTGTATAAAATTCTAGCAAAAGTGTGCTTTATAGATATTGAAGAGAATCAGTTGTTACCAGATGTGTTGCAAACTAATTTTCCAAAGGCTAGACAGTAAGACTAAGATGCATAATACAAGCATGGTACATAGATGGGGATTTAATTAGAATCACTCCACGCCCAAGGACGTGATCTTTAGACTCTACCTTGCGTGTTTGATGTCATTTGTAAAGGTAATTCTACCTCCATTTCAGATTTAAGACTGAAGAATTTCAAATCTACAAGGCACGTTTTGAGCAAACGTGATGCTGCAGCCTGATGATCCAGCTCCAAGTGAGCTGCTCTACTCCAGAAAGAGAACCTGAAACAAGGCGATCATTTGAACTGAAGGAGAACACTGTATGTTGTCCCAGCATCTTTGTGCCCAAATCATATCACCTCCATGCGGCTTTACATATAAAAGGTGAGATGTTAGTGACAAAAAGAGGTCTCTAATATTTCCATAGCATCCACCGTGCTTTCATTATTTTTCTACATACAAAAATTAATCCAGAATAGGGAGCTCTTTAGAGAAGCCTGTCAAAGATGAAGTAGACTATGAAGAAGGGCATTCACCTAGATTGTTACAAAAAGTGACGTGGTCACAGTCTTCCATGTAAGACAGCACAAGATTATAAAGGCAGCAGGTTGCCAGGGCCGAGCAAGACTCTGTCATTTTATGGGACTATTTATTCTCTTGTGGCAGAGGAAGATTCGAGTCTTGGACTCTATGTCTTCTATCTGCAGCAGAAAAATGGCACTCCATCTGAGTATAACATAGCACTGTTGTTTAACACTCCACAATTTAAATTAAAACAAAAGCAGACTTTGCAGATCAGTAACTTGAGGTTCTGAATTAATGACAGTGAGATGGTGAGGGGAATATTAAGGAAAGGGCTCAGTACTAGAACTCCTACAAAGAAAGATCCAAAGATTTACAAGAAAGTTTCCAGAAACATCTGATTATTTCACTGTTATCTTTCACTAAGGACTAGAAATACAGTGCCATTTTTTGGCAATCCCCTGATGTATATCCTTATTGAAACTAAGCATTTTATTACAGAATAAAAAGATAATCTACTGGGAGTTTATGAGTAAGAAATTATTTTACACTTTCTAATCTCCCTCCCACCCAAATACCATAAATGTCTCATTGTTCTCCTGAAAGCCTGTCACAGGTGGAATATAAAGATGATGCTTACAGCAGCATTTTTTAAACACTTAGTAGTTAATCATATGTAAAACTGTTAAAAACTAGGGGACCAAAAAATTTGTAGCCCTCCCTTGTGTATTCTGTAGTTGTATCGTGGGAGTCTGACAGCCTGATGAATATTGAGGCAAAGTTTCACAAAATGCACAGTGTTTAGGTGACTGAATAGGTAACAGAGTAACAACAGCATGGAAATTACAGGGTATAAATGGCTTCAAAAAAAAAAAAATCCACAAAAAAACCCCACCAAACCACAAATCCACCAAAACCTCAATCAACTACAGGAAGCGTGGTTGACACATTTAAGCATGTCCCTCAGCTAGCATGCTAAACTAAGGGTTTTAAAGTCAAATGTTTGGTTAGACTTACAGAACACAAGGGCAAGCACGGTATGCTGTATTTAATATATCTCCTTACTGTCATATTGAAATGAGATGCAAGAATTATCTCCAACATCTCATGAGGATTAAGCCTTGGCTTCATTTCCCTTTTTCCTGTTCATTTGTGAGGACTGACTGCCACTTAATTTTTGGATTCTTTGAAATCTCATTTCATTCCTGTTTGTAAGGGAGAGAAATCCCTCAATTGATGATCCCGCATTTCATTTTAAAAGAAAATAACTCTAAATTCATCTTTCTACAATAGGGTAATGATCCTCAAAAGGCAGAAAAAAACCCGCAGCCAAAGTCCAAATATGTGAGTTTCGCAGGTTGTAAAAGTGATTAGGGTACCACAGAACAGGAACTACATGGCTCGCTCTTTGCCAAAAAAGTTCTGCAAAACCCCAAGTTTATATTCCATGCCTGCTTCCACCAAGAGAAGCCAGCAGAGGATGGTTTTTGTTCATTTGCTTCCAGCACATCATAGTTAGCAGTGCAGCTCCATCTGTGAGCAACCTTTGACTTCTTGGCTGTCTGCTCCTTTCAGACATGAAAAGAATTGTATTATTTCAACAATCAAAAAAGCCTCTGAAAGCCACAATTATTCCCCTATTCCATCAGGCAATAAAAGATGGCATCTTGGCCTCCTCCTGAAATCACTTATATTTAAGCACAATTTGTTTATAACTTGGGGGTTTTTTGACTAACTTGTTGAAATCAAGATTTTAATACGAGTTACCATTAGTTACTGTGAACAACATTCACTGACTTGCCCAAGATGGAACAAGGGACAAAAAGCAGCCTAAAATCAAAACTAATTCACCTGGAGTGTTGGAAGTCCTGTCAACATTACAATGTGAGGTTTTGCAATTGAATAACATAGCTATACATAGAGTCCTACGAACACCTTATTTTTTCCATATTATATAAAAATATTTTTTAAGTGTGCCACAAATAAGCATCAAATTATTCTTCCTGGACACTCAACATGCGTCATCATTTTTGCACAGTACCTAGCTAATAAGTGTCAAAACTACCTTTTCATCTTGTACAGCATGGGGAAAAGAACCTAAACCTGTCAACACCATTTTTTCTTTACTTTACACATTCTGGGGCTAAAAGGAAGGCAAAATATTAATAACAATATTCAGAACAGCATATTCGATACTTTGAAAATGCAAAAGACAATAGCTCTAAAATCTGACCATGTCACACTGAAGTGAAAAACATGTCTATACTTACTACTCAGCTGGCAAAGAAGCTGCTTGTGTGAATGCCAAAGAAAATTAAATAATATTCATTTGGAAGTCATTCAGAGTTTAGTTTCACATGATTATAATGAATTAAATGCAGTCAGGATTCACAGCATCAAAGTGCTCAAATCAAAATATGACAACGAGAAAACAGGCAAGTGAGCTTGATGATTTAAATACAAACAGTTATATCACAGAGCAAATAATTTTCAGTGACACAGCCAGGGGAAAACAGGTAAAACCCCTTACATCATGCATTTTGTCTTTTGGTATTTTTGCATCTACTGTAGAATGAACACTATTTGAAAATATATCATACTACATTAAAAAGTGAAATGAACTTGATTGACAGGGAGGGACAGAGATTAAAATCCCCAAGGTTTACCAGCCTAAAGGCAGCCATGACAAACTGCTGCCAGTTGCCCAAAGCCTGCACAGCTACTCGAGCACACAATCCTCAAAATAGTCATATGTGGCTGAGGACAATCCCTGCTGTGCAGAGCTGAATTTCAAACTGGGCTCAAGAGAAGGGAAAACATCAACACAATCACACACCAGTCACTCACATCTTACATTCATTATCAGGTTTTTCAAAGGAATCCCCAAGGTGGCTATATTTCACAGATTTAAAATAAAAGAGAAGAAAAAGAAAACCAAAGCAACACCCTCTACTCAAAACCATATTTTTGTTAGTTTATAAATCCACAATAAAACATGAAATAAAACTGCTCGAGTAGGTTTTAAGACAAAAATACCTTTTGGAAAGAGAAAAATAAATATTAAGAATATAGGTAACAGGAATAATACTGCTGCCAGGCAGCTGAATGCCATCCAATATATAGATTCTTAGCTGAATGCTGTATAAAGAACCTTACTTTTCAGGAAAACCTGCAAAGAGATCTTGATTTGCTGTACAGAAAGCATAGCTACCCATCTTGCCCTTGTTTCTGTGAAAATTCTCTTTATCACTGCAAGTAAATACAATGTATCAGCAGTAGGATGTGATATGGTAATGTGCTCTAATTTCCATTACTTCAGCAGAACTGATGTGTGAAGAAATTTAGTCGGCACATTAGACGGATTAATAGAGTCTAGGAATGAATAAAATACGCAATTAGAAAACTCTGTTTAAATTGGGAAGAGAATCTGCAGAGAGGATGGCACATTACATTCATGTGAATGGTAATCTACTAGTTGTTTGTTTTTTTTTTCTGTGCTTTCTGATGTCAGACTGAAATTTTCTTTACTAGGGCACCCTGAAAAGAAAAGGGTGGGAAAAGATTAATAAACATTTCAGAAGGATTTATGTATATTTTACTGATATGGGTATAACATACTTCAAGAAAGCCAGTAATAGAAAACTAGCAACGTTTACCAGTAGCTTCTGCAGCTAGTAAGCAATCCGAACAAATATACATCACTTATTGATACATTATATGTATAGATGAGAATGCGAAATATAGCCTGGGAGTTGCTGGTTCCTTTTTTTTAATTAACTGTCAGACATTCATAGCCCATGTACAGCACTACCCTGTCCTAGGGAGAACCCTTCCTCCATATTGCCCTTTTTCACTAGTGGGAAGCATTTAATGAAAAAAGCCCTGAGATTAAACAGATCAGAGCAGTTAGTGAGAATGACTGCAGCCAAAGTCCTCCTCCTTACCCCATTCTCTATCAATTGCCCATCACTCTTACAAAGAAAATGTGGCAACTGGCAAATCCTAGTTGTGTCAGGCACAGATGGGAAAGCTCCCTCCGTCTGCTAATTGACCGGGAAGGAAAACTCATTAAATGGCATTTTTCACCTGTCAGAGTCCAAGAGCAAACTCGGCAGCCCTCTCAGCCGCCCACCTGTTGGGGAGGGAAGGCAGAGCTGATGCTACCCAGGATTCTCTCCTGCTACTAAACAAACACCCCATTGCTCGACATGAAAGAGCAACAGATCATCCCTCTGACAATTAAGCTTCTCTAAACCACAATGTCATATGCACAATTAAGTTCTATCTCCACCACAAAAAAAACCCCTCTAATCCTTAATTTTCATAGGTAGTAAATAACAAAGAAGCTAGAAGTTGAGCGCTGAATATTGTTAGGGCTTTCCCCTCCCCCTTTTAAAGCACAATGAAGCTTTATGAAAAGATATTTTGATTAAAAAAAATAAGAAAATACATTAATTGTTTTCATGTGACACTTTTCAGAAAACAGGCCCATCACTATTCGAAAACTTGCAGTTATTAGAAAAGGATGTAAAAAATAATACTGAGAGATTTTACTTCTGTTTTGTGCTCTGTGTTATTAGTGTGCTTAATTTAATAGTAGCATAATTTTGCAAAATCCAAAGAACTAAAGACATCTACAACAGTGTAAATCCATGCAAGACCAGAAAATCCTTTACTTCTGTGTTACACTGGTATAAAGCAGGACAGGATTTGGCTTGTGGCACTTGCTGGAATAGTTAAAATAGTTCCTAGATGCTTGTGCTACTTCACTGTGTTATGAAATTTGCTAGTGGCCTTAGAGCAACACACTTAAATACAGCACCTAAAAATTAATATACAATCACAACATACGTTCAGAGGGGATATTGCCACTATAAAGGAAAAACCTACCACTGGAATAAACTCACACACAGACAGCATTAGGGAAAAAAAAACAACACAAAAAAAACACACAACAAGAAACAAAACCACAGAGCTACAAATCTCACAAGAAATAATACATACAGTTACTTGAGAGTAAAACGGCAACCAGCAAGAATGTGCAGTTCTTACTGGGGGATCAGTGGAGGGGTCTTAGCAAAGAGTTTTAGTGAAGGGCTTTGTGCAACCTCAGAAGCACGCAAGGTGTCCCATCCCCAAAATACAATTTTAAAGGCAGTACCAAGCTTTCCATCTACCTGATCTGAATCAGTGAAGTGGGAGAGTGAGCATAAATTGAATCTATAATCCAAATTTCTCCCACTGCTGCTCTTCCCCTACCTCTCCCACCTAAAAGAAAACCTCATTAATACTCGTCTGTACTAAAGTATATATATACACACACATATATACAATGGTGGGGCTCTTCTGCACACAAACCTGTCCTTGTATGTAAGTGAACAGCGCTGCAGGAGGAACGGAATTTTTTACTTCAAAGCAATGCTGCTTTCAAGAGCTGCTGAGCTACTAGTCTGTTTTAATTTCAAGATTTGCATGGCAACTTTAAACCACAAAAGCCTTTTCTCTCACGGGCACTAGAGATAGATATTTCAGGGCACTGACACTGAAATTGAAAGAACAGTTAAGAAAACCAGTTCTGAAAAATTCTATCGCAAGGAATGGTGCCACATGGCATTGGTCCTTAAAGTGCTGCTCCTGATACATCAGTCACTTTTCTAATTTAGTATTTTTTTGTGAAGTGTTGCTTTCCTTATCCTTCCATTGTGCCCTTCCTTATACAACTCACTAAAATATAGGAGTAAGATGACTAACTTTCTGCTTTAGCCATAGATCAGAAGTCTCACTGTTGTAAAAAACAGAATAAAGAACAAATGGATAGTCCTTCCTTTTAGTAAAATATTATCCATAGAGAACAAGGAGAGATGGTTTTGGAGAGATGAAAGTCCAATAAAATCAAAAGTGTAAGCAGTGTGAGTCAGCCCAACAGCTACCTACCAAGCCTGTTTTCCATAGCCCTCATGATGAAATACAGTTTAAAGGAGGGTCAGGCAGGAGAGCAATGAAATAGCTCTGCAGATCATCATGATGAACTCCAGCCAAGTATGGAAAGCTGCACGCAAGAAACTGCAATGAGTGCTCATTTAAGAATTCCTTTAGTAGGCAATGGAGACAGAGGTCGCAGACTGATGTGTGGAAGAAGATGATGTCCATGAGAGCAGTTTCACTTTAGACCTAGCCAGGGCAAGAGCAGGCTACTGCCAAAAGGGAACAGATCACAAATAATGAGTAAAGGCAGGTATCTACGTAGCAGAAAAGAAGGAGCAAGTCCATAGACTCAAAGAGCAGTACAGTCAATGCAGCAGGCCAGAAAAAGTACATACCATGCAGCAAAATGAAATAAGACAAGCAAGCTACATTTACAGAGGCAAAGAGAAGGATGAGTGCCTACAGAAGGCATGTGGAGGACAGTGTTCATCTTTTTTATTTTTTTCCCCAGCTCCAAAAGCTGTTGAAGAAACAATGAATGGAAAACAAGTAGATACTCTCCAAAACGTAATTTTCAGATTCACAGTTCACACTGTACAATTCACAACTCCACAGCGTAGAATCCAGAACTAAGCTGCTTTCTCTCTTCTTAATTTTCTTTCCATGAGACACGATGGTAAACAATCATCAGATTAGACTAGATTTGCTGCATAGACTAAATTTGCCTATTTTTCTACTTTGTGTCCTATTTAATTGACAACACTCCAAACAAAACTATTGTGTAAGCTCTTTGGTTTGGTTGGATTTTGTGAAGATTACCACAATGTCATAAAACATCTAGAAGAACACAAGCAAAACCCCATATTGTGAAAAGTTCTTTGGTCATTGCCATCCTATTTAAAATGCTTTTTTTGTTCCATCCTTGCTTCAGATGGAGTGGCCCCATTATGTTTTCAGATGTCAGACATGGTTAGTGAACACAATGCTGTCAAACTATAACAGACAAAGATTTTTATTTTTTTCCATAATGTGTTTTGTTTGTATGAAGAACTGTGCCAAGGATCTGCTAAGTTATATCATTTCCTTCAATGAAACTAATTTACAAGGAAAATGAATCATGGGAAAGGCAAAGAAGATATCAATTATTTTATATCCACCCTGTTCCTTCCTGTATCTGTGCCTGGAAAAACCAAGCAACAGAAGCACAATACACTAAACTCAGATCTGCTGTAATGCTATTGGAGTCACTGATGTTACGGCATGAATGAATTTGGCATTGCATCAATTTAATTTTTAGCAATGCCAAAGCCAATCCTAGCATGTAAATGTTTGCCAATTACTTGACAATAGGAATGTAACTTCTGTATTAAAAATACAATATGCTGCATCCATTCTATCTGGGAATTTGTAGGTAAGTAGAAGGCATGCCATATACTTAGAGCTAAGTTAATGTTTCAGGAGAACAACAAAACAACTGCTCTAAAAAGCTGCATGAAGGATTAGCAGTAACAGCAGCAATACATTACCACAGCCAAACAAAATCCAATCGTCTTTGCTACATCCAGTACACAGACTTTAGATTGGAGGGTCAGCGTCATACCTATAACCGAGAAGTCATTTTTATCCTAAGTCCCGGTGCCAGGCATTTGCATACATTTTCTTAGGAAGGCCATCCTTCGGGACAAAATTTCTTATGCTTGATGTGTTCCCATGATTTCTGAGAGCATTTATCATTCTTGCAAAATTGCATATTAAAACAAACTAACCCCTAAAACCCACAAAAAACACTCAAGCATAAAAATACTCTATCACCAATTTAAGGATCATATAGATGTTTTTTTTTTTCTCCTCACTTCAGTATCTCAAATATAAAATTATTTGAAAACTGAAATTTACCACCTATTCAATCTTCATTACAAAGATGAACCACATACCAAAAGCCTACATAATGCCTCTTCAAATTATTTTTTCTCGACAGTAAAATGCATGCTGCCACTAAAGTCAATGATTCCCCATAGTTCATGGTAGAGCAGATACAGACATTTGCAAAAAGAGGAAGAGAGGTATGTAGGCCTCAAGCAAAGGTATGCTGACAGCCAAATTACGAAAGTCTTTTTACTTATTTTGGAATGCATTCTTGTGATGAGCAGCAGTAAGACAAGCTTTGGGTTGGCTTTTTTTCCAACGTCACTGATGTATACACATGGTTTTCCACTCCCCCATCCACTGCTCACGCATTCCCTTTTACAGCATACTGAAATAAACTCCATCCCCGCGTAGATCATACCCAGCACTTCAATTCAGTTTCAGAACAATTGCCTGTCACCTGCCTTCAAAGCCACATAAATCTCAATGTCCATTTGAAGTATTTCTGAAAATCTCATTCAAGTACTGCCATTATTTTATGTGTGTTCATAGGGCTGTAGTGGGGTGTAATAACCCCCTGGATTGCCCTCTCCAAGCAGTGTTGCATGGCAAACAACCTTTTCTCTTGTCTGAGCTGCAGCTGCCACTGCTACCCATGGCTTAAAATTACACAATACGTAGAAACTTCTACTCCACCTTTTAAAATTAAGCTGTTTTATCCTTATTGTTGAAAACTGATTTTAGATTAAGAATATGTAAGTATAGAGGCTATTATGGAAATTCATCAACCTTTGTTAAACTGTAAAAAAGTTTTAAAATTGAAATAACAGACAAGGAAGAAACAGAGATGGATCAGGTACAATATGAAAACAAAAGACTGAAAGCGTTAGACATTGAGCTATTCCAGAATATTTAACAGCATTAAAGCAAAAAAAAATATTTCATAACATAATAAGAACAAACAGACCATTCTCACAGTGCTCTTGTGCACCCAAAGAGCACTTGCATGTGTCATACTTGTAGTGACAACAGATGGGCCAAACAGAATTTAATGGCCGATTGTACTGTGTGTTGGGCTGACACTCAGGAGACTAAGACCCGCCAACACCTCTCTGACCTAGACGTATCACACCGTGCCTCTATTTCCCAGTCTTTAAATGAAGGCCAAAGGCAGTAACAGAGTAACAGTCTGTACTGTTGCAATATATGTTCCCCAATGCTCCTCTAGTGTGTTGAGGGGAGTAAGCACAAACTCGTCTGAAAATGTGCTCTGTTACCCAATTCCATACAAGGGATGTGGTATCGCTTTCTTCTGTAGGTCCAGTTTCCGTGCTTGTTTTTCTAACAGTAACTCAAGTAAGTGACAGTCAGCTGAAAAAGGACATCCCTATCCCTTCCTCATAAACTCATTATCCACTTCTGAGGGTTGTTCGCACTGTCTCAAAAACCAAACCTGAGCTGTGCACTCAGCGTATAACAAGGGCTGTAGTCCATCACTTTGCTTACTATGATACCATAAAATTTAGTGATTGTACTTCAAGCAAAGGATTGAATCTAAAGATTGTACATAAAGAGCAAGCAAACTTTATAGAAAGGAAACAGAAGAAATAAATATAAAAGCAAGGAATAAACCGAAATAGTTACAGTTACAGATAATCTTCAGAGACTGCCAAATAAAAAAAAATTGTAGAAAAAATGTTTTTAAATTTGATTTCATAAATATGGCAAAGCATACTATATTGCCAATTAAAATAAGCTACAGTTTAGTTAAAATAGTAAATACTCTCCCATGAAGCCTCTGCTAAACCAATGTTTGAGCAACCACAGCATGAGTCCAAAAGTATAGCAGTATTTGTGCAGAAAAAAACTTAAGGGCACAGACATGAAGAAATGAAGGTAGACAGCCAACATTCACTGAAGGGAAATAAATAACAGTATCTAAAACGATTCCAAATACACAAAACAAAATAGTTGGGTTTTTTTTTTTTTTTGGGGGGGGGGAAGTAGCTAATCAACACTTACAGACAGCTTCAACTAGAAATCTTGGTGCTTACTTTTTACCCATATAACATTTGCATACATGCACATGCGAAATAGTAAGTAGTACTGAAAATACGCTATGCTTTCCTTCAACTTGTACAGTAACATGCAGTACCATCTTAATCATTCCCTAGGTATGTTGGCAGCAGGGCAATACAAGTGGGAGTTGCAACTGAATTTTCTTCTCTAAAGACCAAATCAGCTTTCAAAACATTAGAGAGGAAAAAAATCCTGAAGCAGTTTATTATGTGCTAAACCGTTTATTCCTAAACAGAAAACAAAGCAAGTTCTTTTTTATTAGAGCCCATTAAGGAACACAACCTATTAATTAAATTCATTGTTTAGAAGCTTAAATTTAATTAAAATACTGTCTTAAATATTACTTAACGGTGATTTTCCCTGCATTATGAGCAGTAAGCACACGTTACTGAAATGTAGCACGTACATATGCCGATAACAAGACTACATATATTTTAAGTCCTCCTCACGCACATTGATACAGTTATGTATTCCTCAGTAGATTTTTTTTCTCCAGAACACACACAGAGTAAACATTTACCTCTCTGAACTCCCTTCTATATCTTTTTACTACCATTCTAGGTTAACAGAATGATGTATTTTTCATATTTATATTTGTTAAATTTAGGAAATAAGCATTATGTGCCGCTACACAGAACATTATCACATAGTATATTAGGCATAAAGCCACCATCTACCTACTTGCAGGTGATTGAAAACCACTAGCAAAATTGTATTACCTTCAGTCTAAGATTCATCCAGATTTGATCCACATAACTCATTAATCCTTATCACCCTTGCTGCTAAATTCTTTCATATTGGACCAAACTGCAATGTTCAAGAGGTCATTTCCTACAGTACAATGCGCTGCTACATAGACTTACTGCAATCAGCACTGAAAATACAAATGGTCTCATTGACTTGTTCAGGGGTAAACACCCGCACTGCTCCATATTGTTCATTACCCCACAGCAACAGATGCAGAGCCTTACTGTAAGTTGCCATCGATCCAGGAGAAACTCCCACCTTTGTATCTGAGCAGCATTGTTATGCAAAAAAAAATAAATAAAAAAATCAACCAAACAACACCAACAAAAAGCCCGACAACCCCAAAAACCCAATAAAGGATTCCCACAGGACTCTCTTCTTTTTGTTTTCAAAATTAAAAAAAAAAAAAAAGTGTAACAGATTTCGAAAAGGAGTCCTTCCAGAATTACTTTGCTTTTGACAATGGATCAAATTATTTTACTTTTATCCCTCCCCCGCCTTTACTGAAAAGCAAGAAGGTGGTCTGCTTAAAATATAGCTACTTTAAAAAGCTATTGTTTCCCTCACCTCCAAGACCACCCAGATTTTCAATACTGAATCATCTTTGGACTAGACAGATTAGACTGCTACCACAGCTTTCTGTGCAAAGACCTACTAGTCTGCAATACATTTATCACTATTTACTACTACCACTGCGTAAACAGAGCATACTATGCTGGCTAAATACACATAAGAAGAGACAGTAAAAGGCTGCGGGAAAAGTAGGCATTTGGTGAGGGGAGCTCCATGACTAAGGCCCTTTTCAAAGCTCAGATTATGTTTAAAAATAGGCTTTCTTTTAGGGACTGTAAAGCCCTTTATTTTCTTTAAACATTTAGAGTTTTGAGCCTTATGCCTTCAAGCTGGGTATTAATTAAAATCTACAAAGGAAATGGAAGTTACCATATAGTAACCTAATTCCAAGCTCTAGGATTTCTAAAAAAATAAAATACAAATAAATCTCTAAAGGACTTATGTTACAGTTTGTCCTAGAGGTTAGGGCAGTATATTGAGAATTCAAAAATACCAGGTTCTAATTATGGCTTTCTTGTTATCTGCTTCCACTCCCAGCTCTTGATGCTTCAGTTTTCCACCCAGAAAATGGTATATTGCTACAGGTCTCCACTGCATTTTGAAATCCACAAATGAGAAGTAGAAGGTATGAAAAGAACTATGGTATTATGGAAATGAAGTTGAGAATCACCCAAGGGATAGACACTAGGAGGAAATTTATTTATCTAGTTTTGGCCTGCTTAACAAGAAAAAGAAAAAAAAAGTCCAAGCACGTACTCTTCTTTTATCATAGGAAAGGGTAGAAAGCATCTTTGGAGGTAGGAAAGAACATTCACAGCATGGAGATACTCAAGATTGGTACCTGCCCAGACATCTAGATTTAGGTGACTTTGAACCTCATTGTAGGCCACAAAAGAAAGCAGTATTACATATGCGAAAATCATCTCAGGCATTTGTCCTTGGCTCAAAGCACCACACTGGCACCAATATTATACTGTATTTTATTGCAACCAGCATGATCGATTTTTACCATAATCAGCTGTGCATATTCTTTACTTATCATAAACTTGCCACCCCACTGGCACAGAAGCTAGCCTATAAATCACAGCAGCTGCTCAGCGATGAAGCAGGGCAAGCAAATACTGCCTGGGAGGATGATCAAGAGAGGGCACTTCTTTCTGCTATGATATGTATTAGGGAGCATATGAAGACAAAAGTTATGCTTGAACTGAAGACATGTCATTATTAAATCTAAGTAACTACTAGTAACACAAAGTTAGATGAGAAATCATAAAAAGGAGGAAAGGTGTACACCTGTCAGCAATAACATTTAGAGTCTATTTAGATGTGGGTTATATTTTAAACACCATTAAGATATGAACTTAAACCAGGAAGAAAATCAGTTAGAAAATTATTGCTCTGTAGCTTCTGATATTTAATATGACACATAAGCAAAATGCTGCACTTTAGGTGTTTGGTTTGTATTCTTGATTTTTCTTTCTGGGTCCCTGCAAAACTATGAATCGGAGTGTGCAGCTCCTCTTGGAAACAAGGCTGCTTGTTCTTTCTTTCCATTACAGTCAGCCTGAATATGGTATCATGGCAACATAAGCTAGCTAGCTAAATGGGGGTGGGGGTGGGGTGGGGGGTGCGTCAAACACACAGGGACAGGATGAGTGACACTGGCATGGGCTGTAATACAGGAAATTCCAGTGAGGTATTAGGAAATCAGCTTTCACAAGGAAACAGTCAAACACTTGAACAGCGGCCTAGTCAAGTTGTTGAAAGCTCATCTTTGGAGATACTCCAAACTGGGTTGGACGAGGCCGTGGGTAACCTGCTGTAACCGGTCCTGCTTGGAGAGGAGGGCTAGACTTAGATCTCCAGAGGTCCCTTCCAATCTAAATTAGCCTGATTCTAAACCACCTTGAAATATCTTTGCTTTTCAAATGGGTATTATTTCTAAGCCATTTAAAATGACAACAGCTTACAAAGTACTACTGTCAGTGTTTCCACTGCGATATTTGCCCAGCAGGCGTACTTTTGCTTCTCAGGTGAGCAAATAACCCATTCACCAGCGACATGGGAGGCCACCTTGAAGATCTTAAGCCTGCTCAACAAAAAGCAAATTCTCTTTCAGTCTTGGCATACTTCCTTTCCCTTCCATTCCTATTCCCAGCTACTGCCTATAACTAGTTTTCCACCTGTAAAATAATCAGGGCCATTAGTTCTTTGTCATAATTACATCACACTTTTGCCATGTTGCAATGTTTAACAAGTTTTGCTATTGCCCACTTCCAGTCTGGGCTTTGAAAATCTCCATGGGCATGTGTGCTTCTGTAACTCAAGTTTAACTGCCCAGAAATAAGTTATTCGTTAGGATGAGCTGTTCCCAAACACACATGCCTCAAAATATATTAGCATATAGATAAAAAGGAGGTGGTTGATAGGCTTGCTACTACTCTTGCTTATACTAAATCTCCAATAAAATCATATACACATTCCAAATCTATGCAAAATTTCAAAATGACGGTATGGTTTCTGAGGTAGATAGCTGTTCCTCCTCTCCACCTCAGTACCAACATAACTTAACAGAAATCAGTCCAATGCTATAAGGTCAAATGGCAACAAGTATTTCACAAAAGCGGAAAATTATTTATGTTCCCGTCATTTTTTTGCCAACCCTCAGCTTGCACGTAATATGGAAAGAACAACAACCTCACAGGCATCTGACATTGACAGCTGCATCAGATTAGGCTTTGGACAAAATAATAAATTAGTCTTCATTATCATCATGATTGTTATTATGCTGTATATTCATCAGCTACTGAGCTTTTGCACACTTAAGGGCAGCAAGAATAGCTGTAATGTTACAAATAGCAAACCCATCTGCATAAGTGAGGAGACACAAAAGAACAAAAGGAAAAATAGGGAGATACTTAAACTATGAGAAAAGGCTCAAGTGTTGTGGTGGCATTTGCTTTAAAAATATTTTAAGATTAGAGCATATACAAACATATTCGTCTATTTATGACTGACTTTGTCAATTGAAGGTTAGCACTTTTTTCATGTCATTCATAGTGATTTCTTCTTATGTCTAACAACAATAATCTTACCAAATTTTTTTTTCCCTCCATTCATAGTTTCCAGTAGGAAAAGCTAGCTTAATGTAATACTAACGCTAGACTAAGATGGAAGCAGTGTTGTCAAAATTTCATTTTATTTTTTCTCCTAACTACGAAGAAAACGTCAGAAATCCAAACATGGCCTCAAGTCAAAAGTAATCCTAAATCAATTGAAATATTTTATTCTGATGGCTGCATTTTGTTTTACTGTAAATTATTACAGCTTTTGAAATAAACAGCAAAGACTAATGCAGAACTATTTCACTTAAATAATGTTAAATTAGAATGCTACACCAATTTCAAAACTCCATTAAAAACACTTAAAAGGAGGAAATTCCTGACCACTTCCTATTAAAGCTAAAGCCAAGGAAATTCTGGTGTAGCTTGCTGCTTAGCCTGGCCTTCGTGTGCACGACATGATGTATCTCTATTACAGAACTACAGTAAAGAGTGTATTCCAAATTCAACCATTTTAGAAACTGGAATGAACTGAGAGGTGCATTTTTATAAACTATATCTACATAAATGAATTGTCATTTAATCAGAATAGCTTAAGTAAGGAATCAAAGAAAAAACAAACTGCCAGAATATAGCTATGAAAAGCAGCATTACAGTATTATGCTTCCATTTTTAATTCATTGCTTTTGTCAGTGCAAAAAAGTATTTGAAAAATGAAAAGCTAATGAGCTTCTGTTTTATACTATGGGTAATGAGTCAATCTCACACTCTAAGCCATCCCCAGGCATCATGGCATAGATCAGAAAGGGATGCTGTAGAGCTGTGGCTCAGCATTGAATGAATTCTTCTGTCCCCAGACCACATTTAATCTTCAGATGTGTTACAGCTGGTCTTAAGATTTACTGTTAAATCTTCAGATGTGCAGGACTTAAGAACATTGCTATGTTGCAGAGAAGACTATCCAGAAAAAGCAAACTCTTTGGCTCTTCGACCATCCTGTTATATGTGGACGTGCTTAGGACATGCTGCCTCCTTTGTCCTGGGATACTTTCTGCAGTTATCAGATGGGGAAGTGGCCTGGGCTAGTGCTATTCATGAACCGTTTAGGCAGTTTGCAAATCCTGATTTATGAAGTTTACAGGTATTTTCTGTTGGATGGAGACATACTCGATAAATACCTTCTCGGGGGAGAGACACAGCCCCTGCCTGGCTGAACTACTTGCTGTCTGAATTTCCAGATGCTGTCCTTATAACCCTGAGCAAAGTACCTATGCACAGTGCCCTGCGCTCACAGGAAAAGAAGGTGCCTCACAGGGCACTCTCAGAAACTAGCAGCCTGGCTAGGGCAGATGTCCAATTGACCAACGGGAACCACAAATGTTAGTGAGGAACTTAATGGTGAATCTTCAACCCAACTACCCCTGTAGCACAAACAGTAATTCAAACAGCTTTGAATGTAGTCCAAGAGTTAGTTACATAAACATTAAAAATTTTAACTTGTGTTTATTGGGTTTTTTTTGGGTAAGTCTTACATCTTTTTGTGTGCAAAAAGCAGTTTCAGCTAAGGACTCTCCCTGAGCCCAGATGAATGTCATATGCGAGGCAGGACAGTTTCCTGAGTTTGGGTTAGCATATTCCCAGACGGAAGAAAGAAATTATCTTTACTCTCTCACATGCTTGCAGAACTCTTTAGAACAGACATGGGAAGGCTGCTCCTCCCTCAGCATTTGAGGTGGAGATTTCTCCCTCTTTTGCAGCCCTGTTGTGATTTTTTTCAGTGTAGCAAAATGACAGGAATAATCATGTGGATACAGCAGACACTTTGCTATCTAGACAGAAACAGAGCTTCCAGCTCTCAGAATAATATAGTCATGAAAATCTGAGCACTGACTGACTTGAGACATATGTGGTTAGACATAACTTGAGAACTGTTAGACCTCTGAATTTCTTTTTCTGTGTAAGTTCTGGGCCCACTGGAGCTTGGGTCTCAGTACTTCATTGGAATGTATGAAAATGGAAACAGAAAAAGCGAGGCAGCAGAAAGCAGTTTGTCAGAGAATACTTTTCAAGTATGCGCGGAATGGAAGATGCTCTGCGATGTCCAAGAGTAATGAAGGACATCATCTGTTGCATTATGTCTCAGAGCAGAATCTTTTATATATTTAAAGTGTTCAGTACTATGGATGCTTCAGTGGTTTCCTAACACAAGTGCTTTCACTTGCAGCCTGACACAGTTATTAAAGTCTGAGAAATGAAGGCCCAGGACTGTACAGCTTTCTCCCTGTAGTAGAACTGGGAGGCCATTCACAGCTTAAATCTTAATACCCTAATGTATTACACATTATGAATTCCATAAAACCACCTTAGTTATTAAATACTTAACAGATTTATTGTAACCAGAACAAGAACAAACAACAGCTTTTTACAAAATTTCATGCTTTGGAGAAAAAAATGCATTCTTCATACTTGACAGATCTCTGAGATTTGCTTTCATTTGCTTTACTTTGTCAATGAAGTGGCTACTTTGTAGGCATCTTTTAGTGCTAACTGGAGTACCTGAGAAGTGAAGTTACTTGACTCAAGCTACTAGTAATGAACTTCAGTCCCACCTAGTTTTACAGCAGAGTAAGAGCAGCATTGATGGCTACCAGAATTCACTGGAATAGAAACACACTGCTGAGGTGTTCACAGAGACTGATACACCATGCTCCTACTATTTTCCCCAGAAAGTTATTCCCTTGTTAGAAACAAATAAAACCATCTATCCCATATTTTTGGAACTGGCATAGGGTTTTTTTTATCTGCTAGTTTTTGGGGTTTTGCTGTCGTTCTTTGCTTTTCCTTCCTAGGTCATATTTTGGGGAACTCTTTCCCCCCATTTAACTACAGCAAGGATGAAATAGGTAGTTTAAACTTCTGAATAGCAATTTCCACAGAATTGCCAGTTCATGTAAATTACATACCCCCTGTGGTATGTTTACTAACCAATCAAAATATTTTCTTCAGACAAAGCACTGCAATAAATTTAAATGAAAATAAGGACAACCACAACACAAGACACATAATAAAAGATTTGTGCACAGCATGGAAAGTATCTTATAAGTAAGAAAATTATGTTCATGCTTTACAGTGCAGAATTTTCAGAATAATATAGCATATTTATCATTTGCTGCAGTACGGTTATTTCCAACAACTTAATGAAAAAACTCCAGTTATAAGTTGCTATTGGACTCACTGGGAATAAAAAATTAATCTGAGCAAAGCATTTGAAACCCATGCATATTCTATCACAGCAGATCTTTTATCACAGTGTTTGCTAAGAACGCTTACTGAAACATACATTGCAACCCTACAAGAAAATTCAGACCGATGATTTCTGGTGTTCTTTACAAGTGTAGATGGAGTACAACACAGCTCAACAAAAATTACGAGACAAGGCACAAATACCAGCTGAACAGAAACGATTTGTAAATACTCTGCAAAATAATTTCACATCTCTTCAACAGACCAATGTTGAAGACCCTTACTGCTAGCAGGCTTAAAGCCTTTCCGTTTTCTTCTGTTTACTAAAGATAGGCCACACTCAGAATGGTATACAAAATTACACCTTCAGAAAATTACATTCTAACACAGGGTAAAAAGTATTGCATAAAATATCTCTGCATCTTTTTCTATGAGTATTAGTTTTTGGTCTAGAAACTGAAAGTCCTAGCATTTCTCCATGTAGTCTTCATCTTTAGCTTAATTACTATTCCGTGTGTGCTTGTGTATATATATATATATAAATAAAAGAACCTGTACTGACAATCTGAATCAAGATACAATAAAATCTAATCCCTCTTCAAACCCAGCTTTCTCATAATGTTGGTACTGGGCAGAACTCACCTGCTGTCACAGGGCGAGGCTGCCTCTGTTCAGACTTCTCAGTGCAGGATCCTCTAATGGGTGCAGCTGAAGTAGACAGTTTCCCACTGCAGTGGATTGGTGGGGGCAGGAAAATAGTCCTGTCCCCACTGCCTGCTTTCCTATGCCAAGTTTCTGAGTAGTCAGAAGTCTGACGGTGATGCTGAGAAAGGGTGCAAGGCACAGTAGTGACTCCTGCCTGGGGAAGAAATAGCCAGCCCCGTCTTCTTGAAGGATGTGGGGTAGGCCAGCTATCCATCGCTCTGCCTCTCCAGCACTGCCTCTCATCTTCAAATAAAAGTTCAGTTTTGTTTGGAGAGATGATCCAGTTAGATCCAGAGACCTGCAGCCTTCGGAGACCCTACTGCAGAGCCCAGCAAGCCTCCCATCGTCATTTCCTGGCCTAACCACTGTGCATGGTCCAATAGGCCCCAGCTCAGCTGGGCCTGTCAGGTTGTGCCTCCACCCATCTGTGACAAGTGACCAAATGCAAAGCTGTTTTAGAACAGGGAGTAACATTCACATTGTCTCTAGAAAAAAAAAAGATATTTCAATGTGAAACTGTTAATGCAGACTGACTGTTGTTTGCAGGTAATCTAGACAGGGTTTCAGGACCAGTCCCATCATCATCCTAGCTTGATTCTCCACTTTTCCTCACCAAAAGAGGTCATATTCTCTTAAGCTGTCCCTTTCCCTCAGGTCTCCACCACACTGTCACCTCTCCCTGTCCTGTTACTCTCCACCAATGGCTGTCAGACATTTGTCAAAAAGCAGCCTACTTTCTGACACTCGTTTTCATTACTATTTATTTTGCCTCCAACAGCTCCCTACTAAACAGAAGCTGCATATTTAAACAGTAAACATATCAGCAATATACCAATATAGTTATGCAATCCAGGCTCACGGGCGAGCAGTTTAAATTCATCAGCCCTGTATCACATCTGTGTTACAATAATGCATGCACCATGAAAGAGTAAATTGCTACAAGCGCTTGACAGGCAAGCGGCAGAAACCAAGTGGCCCAGCCACCTCTGCTTCTTGTCCAGCCAGAGTGCATGTTCATCCACCCAGCTATTCCACCTCTTGTCCAGAGTGGGTCAAATGTTTGAGATATTTTAAAATAAAGAGGACATCATGAAACCAGTTCGAAACAGCACAGAGGCAAATAAGAGACATATGCAGCTGGGAGTAATGTGAAGGGGAAAAGGGAGAGGCCATTTTCACACATAGCAAAACATGCAGTGACCTGTCAAGGTCCATCCACTAACCTGACCTCTACCATTTTGATATAGGGAAATGGGGAAACCAGCAATACGAAACTGGAAAGACTGCAATTTTAAGTCTTTTTGCTTTGTTCAAGCAAAAGAAGAACAAGAACAACTAGGATATGAAAGTAAAATAGCAATTGCATAGAGAAGTTAGAATCAGAGTCCTCTGCCTCACAATATAAGAACTAGGAGTGAAACTAAAAAGTCAGAGAAATTCATAAATAAATAAATGATTAGTATTGTTTTAGACAAACAAAAATTATCAAAATAAGAGCAAGGATATATCTAAAGTTTTGACAGCCATACATAACTTGCACAGCTGTCAAGGATATTCAGATTGCGAAACCATCATAACATTTTTAAGGGCTATTCAAGTCTCATGTTTTAGGGTTCTAAATTTGTCTTTAAATACCTATAATCAGGGTGAAAACAGTTGAAGAAGAAATTATCTGCCTACTATGCCATTTTTACAACTTCAGTTATGCTGTCAAATTCACTATCAGAGCCAGGACACCAGCCAAGGCAGCACTGGAAACTCATATTCCCACAAAGGGCTCATTGCTCATTACTGAGGTTTCCCATAGTCATAGTTCTGCAAACTCAGTCATTCTCAAATAAATCAGGGTTCACAGACCAAAGAAACAACTGGAAAAAAAGACTGTGATGCTGGAACTGGATTCACAGACAGCAAAAAACTGGAAACCACTTATCTCCACACTGTACTTCACTAAGTATGGTGGATTTTAGTTAAAAGTTTAAACATGAAATTATGATATACAGAACATACTCTTCCCCCCCACTCCCCCAAACCAGGGAACATTTGAAAAAAAATGTATATAACAACTTTGGCTTAAATAACTATTACATCATGACAGCTTTAGCTATCCAGTTAAAACAAGAGCTGTATCAACCCAAGTGAAAATCAAGCACAGAGCTGAATTGAAGAATTCTGCCTTGGACCGGGAAGAAAACAAAAACACTAATTCCTGTCAGGTCCTGAGGTTTTTATGTTTTTTAATATTATTATTATTTGGTATGGCAACTTAGAATTACCCCATGTTTCTCCAATTTGTTTGTGTATTATCTCCAACTACAGATACAAGAACACACTATTTCAGTCCAGAAAGTTACTAAAAAAATAAGCCCTGTCCTTTTTCTGTTATCCATAGTTTAATGTTTTTACTGAATCTTGGTTGAAATCTCCTCACCTCCACAGAGACAAAAGGTTAACAAGTTTGAGTATCTTGAATCCTGACTAGCTAGCACAGATGGCAGTGTGGCTTAGAGCCCAGGATCTACTTTAAACAAGTTAGCACTTGCCCATTTTTAGAGAGAATACAAATAAATCAACAATGAGAATCCTCCAGTACCCCTCCCGCAGTCCCCGTTTCCTCGTTACAGAGGTTAGTTTTCTATATCTTGCTGGGATAACCTTAGAGATCTCAGGTCTGGGGGTCATACTTGTAGACATGTGCTCAGTCCACACCGTTCACCAACCAGTGTAATAGCTACATTGAAAGAAAAAGATGGACTAAAGATTAAGATTGCAAGAATGAATTTACAGCACCTGAAATCTATCTTTCCCAGTCAGCCTCCATCCCCTTGGATGAACCAGTATGGCTATATGTATATTAATGTTTCTGACAACTCCATGCATAGGCATCCCTGTTGCTAGGGTCTGGATGCAGAGCTGATCAGACACAGCTAGTACACTCTAAATACATACTCCGCTATAGTGAGAAACATTTGGAAGGGGAGCTAAAGCTGAATTTTCGGAAGTATCGAAGCCTCAGGTAGCTGACAACTGGGATGTGACTGAGATCAGCCAGTAGCAGCACCACAGCCCTGAAAGNAAAAAAAAAAAAAAAAAAATCACAGTAGGTGGCCAGCTGTATTTACAGACATAGAAGTGGGCTGGCTGGCCAGTAAATGGAGATTCTACACAGCCTTTCCCATCTTGCCTGGGCAAGGTAGAGGAAGCTAAGGCAGTGCTGGGGAAGCAGTGACGCTTGTCCACTTCCTTACAAGCTTTCAAAAATGAACACCAGAATTTCCATACAGGTCCCTTCCTCATCTGTGAATCTCTGTGTAGTGCTTGCAGTGTTCAACTTTATTAAAGAAACAGAAGTAGGGCAGATTCGGTCATTATCTTTTTTCTTCTTTTATTAACACTCTTTCAGATTGTCCTCCAGTGGCTTTTGAGGGGTAAACACAGAAAAACCTGACCACTGTATTGACTTTAAGAGGGGAATTAAATTACGCAAACTATAAACAGAAAATGTAAAACTTAAGAAAATGTATAAAATCTCAACCACTTGTATTAATATGCTTATTAAAAGAAATCATATACAGTCGCTTCTAGCTTTCATACCAGTATTTACAAATTACTTTTCACCTTCCATTCCCTTACCATGTTTTAATCTCTAGTTAAGTACTGCATTTCGTAACCTTCAGTAAACTTTTCATTCCAGAGATCTGTCAGGCAGAGAAGTGCTATTCTCCCATGTCTCATAAATATGGTGCCTGGAAACTCATTATTAAAAACATTTTTTGTGAATGCTCAAAATCTAATTCATGACTTCTCTGAAACTATTTAATGAAACCAAGATGTTTGATAGTCAAGAAAGTTCTTCTAATGGGCATGAGCAACCGATCTTTCACAACCTGTTAGAAGATGTGCCAAGACTAGTTAGTTCCTTTCCTGTGTAATAGAAGCCACAGGACTCAAAGTTTCTGATCAAAGTCCAACACCTCAGCACTGCCAAAAGCTGACAAGCCCTTTTTCCTCTTTTTCCTGAAAACAGCTCTGTAATCACACTGGATTTTAATAGGATAAGTATCTCTTGGACTCAGGCTGAACTTGGTTGTATTAAACTATGATTAAACCATATGACAGTTGCTACATACAGCATTACTTCATATATTTATTTTTAAAACGTGCTGAGATTCTTATGCAACTTACTACCACAGCCCAGGGTGTTTTTTAATGCAAAGAATTTTTTCCTCTGTCACAGACATGGTATTAAGCATGGAACAAAATACTCAAGCAGTGTCAATCCTGGTGTATTCACTCAATGCCAGTCCAGAATATATACACTGGATTTCAGAATATATACACTGGATTTCATGAAGCTATTCTGTTTTGACCAGCATAACTATGAAGCTATATTAACATTTGGAAGCAAGCTCTCCTGTATGTTCTTCCATTCTGTGGAGCAGTCCAGAATAACTGCTCCTAACCTTTTCGTAGCCATGGCTCTTTGGAAATTGTCACGGCTACAAAACTCCCACATCAAGATTTAGAAACTGAAATAAACTGATCATGCAGGAAACCGGTACAGGTCTGGCAAGGTTTATCTGCTCATGTTTTGCATTGCAGCTCACAGACTGCACTTCCAGCTCGTGGGTGAGGCACACTCCACTGGTGGGGGATGTAACCTCAGGCCACATGAAGTCTTCTGTAAAATGCAAATGTCATGTAAAACTGTTCCTAAGTAAGAACTAGCCTTAACAAAGTCTCAGGTAGACAAAAGAAAGGTGATTTAAATGTAATATTCTGTACACCCATCTCATGCTCAAATGAGGGGAGGAGGTCTGGAGGAGGAGAAACATTGAGATCTACACACATGACTTTCACAGAATGGTAGGAGTTGAAAGGGACCTCAAAAGATCATCTAAGTCCAACCACCCCTACTAAAGCAGGTTCACCTAGAGCAGGTTGCACAGGATTGCATCCAGGCCGGTTTTGAATATCTCCAGAGGAGACTCCGCAGCTTCTCTGGGCAGCCTGTTCCAGTGCTCTGTCACCCTCACAGTAAAGAAGTTTTTGCCTCATGTTCAGACGGAGCTTCCAGTGCTCCCGTTTGTGGCTGTTGCTCCTTGTCCTGTTGCTGGGCACCGCTGAAGAGAGTCTGGCCCCATCTTTCTGACACCAGTCCTTTAGGTATATGTAAGCATTGATAAGATTCCACAGCTACGCTGATGCACAATCACATGCACAGACTGAGAAACTCCAGCCTTCACTAAGGAACTCACGTAGAGAAGTGCCACTGCAGCCAGCCAACATCCTGCATCAGCAACACATTCAATTTTCTTAACCGATTTCATGCCATGAGATCCTTTAAAAATGTAAGGCTTCTGTCAGTTGTTCTCATACAAAGTGTTAAAACCATTTAACATCTAAAGGTTAGCTATACATCCAAAACTGATATTTAATTAGATGTACTAGAGGAAGTAGTAGTTGAATATTAACATACGGCATTATGGACCTCTGAACTTTCTTATCTCTTGTATTACTGAATTAGTGTACAGCCACAGCAATAACTCAGAGCTTCACTTAGTAGGAGAAAAAGTAAAACACTGATCAAAAAGGTGCAATTGTCCTCTAAAGAAAGGACAGTAATTATAACATGTAGCATAAAATGAATTCAGAAGGACTTTACTATGCAGAGAACCGATCTTTTTCTCAGAGGGCGAAGCAACAATTCCAGTTCTTCTGTTTGAGTCAAATCACTGTTAAATGTGTGTGCCAACGACCTAATTCTGTTTTCTAAAGATTTATTACTTACGCAAGAGAGACCATAACAACCTCTTGACAAATATTTCCAGTCAATTGCCGAGTTACATATTTGCAATATGTGCAGTGCATAGTGAAACTTAACAGTGAGAAAACATGCAAAACCCAATTTAGCAGAGGGATTATAACAGGTTAATAGAGCCTCAGTTACATCTCAATTCAGTAAAAACAAATCTATCAGATTTCATGCTACACATTTATGGAAATTTTAGCACCCACAGAGAAATGAGTTAGCTTCCTGAGGTGCTGATATTTTCAAACTTAAGATATTATGGAAGCATAAAAACACCATCAATAAATGATAACAAACCTCTAATTTCGTATCATTTTTCTTTTAAACCTACCAGATGGAGAGAGAATCTATTTTCTCTCATAGCCCTTCACTCAATAGTTACTTACATGCCCACAATACTCTTCAACTAAATAGGATCTAACAACGTATAATAGTGGAATTATTACTGTTAATATTTTGAGAGAGTTTCTATAGGAAACTTAATTCTCACTATATGCTTGGACTTGTATTAAGACCAGTTACTGAGAGTCTAATGCTTTGTGTTGATTCAGCTGCAAGATGCTGACAGAGCCTCATAACTTGCTACATTGGCTAAATTTTTAGCAAGGACTAAATCATACCATGGTGTAACAGGTTTGGCTAGGACATAACACTCTCTTGAACTGTAATTTTGTGGCAGGCCTGGTAAAACTGTCATTACCACCAAACTTGAAGATAACCAGATTTTTTTATGCCTGCCTACACCTACCCTTGAGTTGCTTATGGAAAGGAATGATAGGAACATGCAACAGACTTCTCTGGTGATGTTTAGGTCTGTCTGGAGCAGTTCCAGTTAGCCCAGGGCTTCCAGCATGGGGCTGACACATACAACCACCTCCCAGCAGCTGTCATATGAGAAAACGCCTTGGGCACAAGTGCGACGAGCTTGGTGTCAGAGCGTGGTTCATTTTTTCCCCATGCATTATTGGCGTGATAGTAATCAGTGGGAAAAACTCATGAACTTCCCAGTCAAGTTCATGAGTTTTTCCTACTGGTTTCAGTGAGAGGAGATTTTTAATCTCAAAATATTCTCATTATTTTAAAAAACCTTCATATAAAGGTAAAACACCGAAGCATCATGAAAGTAGAAAAAGGAGTGTTAAAACTGGAAAAAGGTGTGTTTCTCTAAATGCAGAAACCTTATACTAACAGAAGCAATCTGAAAAAAGCCCAACACTGAAAGTTACCACTTACAATGGAAAAGTTAACGTGCGTGAATGAGTTTTACTCTACAGGTTGTATCTAAAACGTAGCTGTTCACATCCTGGCACAACCCAACTAGCCAGGAAAATGTCTGTGCTTTGCTGTTCTGCCAGTAGTTATTTTATAGATTGAGCAGGTACTTAAGTTGCTTCCCATGAGCTTGAGTGCTAACTTAGACGAAAAAGCCAGCAAACCAAACTCTTCTCTTGGTGAAATGGTCTTTATTCACCCTACCCCACCACCACACAGAGATACATGCACTCACTCCTTTACCCTTCCATATAATGGTTTACTTTGCCTGTGTAATCACATCCTGAGAGAAGCAAAGCAGGTCCCTCTGCCAGCTTTCCTGTTTGGCCAGGGTGCAGGAAACAGTTCCCCTAACACTGCTTAAGAGGAGGCAGATTATCTCTTGTTCTTGCCAAATAGGGGAAGCTAAAAATCACAACAAGTGATCATGTGCTTGGTAATGTTTGTATACATGACGATCAGACTTCCTAGTAAACTAATTAGGGTATTTTGTCATGGTTATATTCATAAATGTGTTACTAGACACCTATGCTTAGGTATTTGTAAGAGAAATTACCTGTCACACTGAAAAACCACATACAGTGAGAGAGAATTGAGGAGACTAAGAGCAGTTTTCCAAGTTATTGTAATTACGAAATAAAAAAGTTAAAAAGAAGAGCTAAAATTTAGGTACACTCTTGGTACATATTTGCCTTGCAGCCAGGCAGGAATCATTTATTAACCTAGCGGACAGTGTAATCCTGTAATCCCTGTGCTGCAACTGAGAACCAAAGTGCCAACAGAAGTATGAGGCCAAGGGAGAATGGAGAACCACTTGGTTTTTCACAGGACCAGACATATTAATGTCAGTGCTGGAACTTTCTAACTGCTACTTTGTTGCAGTTTACTAAAATAATATGTGAAAATAAAGGCTTTTTAAAAATCTCATAGCGAATGTTAAAAGCCCAGGCACACCCAGTTCCTCATGTCTTGGGATTAAAACTACCATTATTCATGAGGTTTCAAATAGGCAAGTACACTGGTACAGTGATGAACAAGAAAGTAGATAAAGACTGCCTATTTGATATACACAAGAGAAATACTAACATTTGTATTGTGGAATTAAAAGTGATTGAAACTGCTTTCCTGCATTCTCCTTCAATTGCATGATAAGAACAGCAGCAAAAGGGTTGAAAAGAAATATTTTATTTTCTTTTGCCAGTTCTAGAGAAAAATATACCCTAAAAATATCTCCACATATTTAGGCAAAATTCTGCGAATGCCAAGCCCTAATACGCTGTTTTTCTTATCTCTTGCTAGAAGACACACAAATTTATGGTGAGCGGGAAATGTTTACTGTATCTCACATTGCATACTTCTGAGATTAGATGGGTGGGTGGGTGTCTGTGTGTGAAGGAATATCCGCTCACAGTTAAAATTTCCTGGAAGCCTTACTGCCCCATAAAGCAGCAGCAACACTGCAGTATGCTTTTCCTTACACATACAAATAAAAAAAAAAAAATCTTACAGATACACAGAGATGAGCTGAAGAAAATGAAGACAAAGTAAAATGAAGCATCCTGAAATTCTTATTTTCCCATTAATTATTTTGACATTGCAAGATAAATATCTGTGAAGAGACTTTCACAGCAAAGCAGTGTCTGAAAAGACTTTTGTAAAGATACTAAGTCTTTACACATGAGAACTTGGTCTGATTCCCCAAGACACCACTTATTTCCATTCGTCAAATAAAAAAATAGATAACTAAATAGCTAAGAAATTAAAACAGCATTAGTCGATGCTTAATTTTTTAAGCTCTCAGAATTGTTATAGATGTAATGTCAGCCATATGCTTAGTATCTAGCTGAATTATCATAAGTTTATCTAATGGTAATTATTTTCATGTACATGTTAAAGAAATCTAACTATTTGCATATTGCATGAACCATAGTGTGCTATAGCTTAATCAAAAAAAGAAACCCCCACACATTCATTTTTCCTGTCTAAAATGAACTAGGCTTCTTTAAAGAGAAATTACATCATATCGCATGCAGCTTATTGTACACTGACTATGTCATAACACACCCGAATAGATTATCAAGGAGTGTTTATTTTGTTGCCCAGTCATTCAAATGTCTTATTTCCTCTATCAAGAACAAGCAGTAATTCATTGTAAAAATGTGCGCTTCACATTCTTCCCTGTAGTCATTCCATTGGCATTTAACTATCATGAAGATGGCCATAATCCAGTTTTGACAAGTACCCGTCTCATTAATGCCGTTTTAATCATCAAGGATGACATCCCTATCAAGTTCTAGATAAATTATGCCAAAACACATTCAACACACAAAAGCATCATTCCCATACATTTTAATATAAATGGACTTATTATGGATATCTGAAGTTAAAAAGCAGCGGGCAATAATACAGGAAAAAAAAAAAGCAAAAAAAATCCCAAACATATAAAAGCAAGGGCTTTAGTGATGTGTTGAACCAAGGTGCTGGGGTTTTTCTTTTAAAGGTTTGTTTGGGTTTTATTTTGGTTTTCCTCCAATCCCTGTCTTCCCCCATGTCACAAAAATATATGAACTATCAGGATTACTATTTCTTTTCCTCCCACTGCTCTTGTTCTGCTGCCACTGAAAGACTTCAGCCCTACTCCTTTCCTCCTGCTTTGCACAGTCCTGTCTGACAGCTTCTTCCACACTAGTGCCTGAGGGCCAGCACAGGGTTCACCAAGAGCACAGCAAGACAGGGGCTATGATTTCAGTTTCAGTGCTAGTTCTTCAGCCAGGAGCAGCAATTGCAGTAAAATGAATCCAATTTTAATGACGTAGCTCCAGGCTAAAGCATGTTAAGTATCTCAGGGGGTTGATAGGCGCACAGAGCGGTCAGCACCAGTCGAACTAAAAGGTGCAGCAAAATGCTCACACAACTTCACAGAATTCATGAAAGCTTTTCAAGAAGTATTCACCAAGGCTAACTTCAGACAACTGAATTTTCTCTACTTTGACTTCCTCCAGAAGTAATGAAAGACGAGAACAACTCCACAGGAACTTAACTTTGATCCTTTGAATAAGCCCTGGAAAAACTTGTCTGCCATTGACTACATAGACTTTTTCAATACCTCCCTTTCGTCTCTATTTAGCCCATGCAAGCAGACTTTAAAAGTTTATAATTTGGCAAATGAATAATGAAAGACATACCTCTGGCAAAAAGGCCACCTGCTCTGAAATTTCAAGGCCGTGCTCCAAATTACAGAACTCAGTAGATAAAGCTAATAATAGTAAAAGCTGCTAGAATTATTTTTCATGTAAATCATTTTTTCTCCTCATCTTATTTCCAGAAATGGTGAAATTATTTTGTCCAAAACTTTTAAAAACCCTAAAAATAATTCAACTAAAACAGAAAACATAAAACACACATGTATACAAATTTAGTGTTCAGCTCCATTAAAAATATTGTCTCGACTCTCATAGGTCATTCTGATGAGGTAAAAAATTGTCTCCAGTCAAACAATGGCAAATTACCATACCTCCAAACACATGCCATATTGAGGAAAAAACCAATCACCAACCCTCAGGGATTTACTGGAGGTTATTACAGACTGAATTATAATGTCATGCAACAGGGAGGGGTTTTGGACAGTGATTCATTTGCAGCGGTCAGTTTGCAGCACTATTACGTGTTATCATCACTAAGCACATACAATATTTTTTTGACCCAGATCCTTACCTTCAGAAAGGAAACTAAAAACATGCAAAGGCTGAAAGCTCTGCTAAATACCCATCCTTAAGATTTCTCCTAGTAAAAACACATTCTTCCCCATCAAAAATCACCCCCCATTAAACCCCCAAACCTACTCCCTGCTCCAAAACAAAAAAAATTAAAAAAATAAAAGGAATAGCATTGGAGGAACAAATGCTAATTTACTTGCATTTCACCAGATCCCTTTTCGGTAAAAATGTATAGCTTGATTACTGCTTTTATTACAAAATGAGACCATAAATATATGCAGGTCTCATACAAAATGGTTACTCAATCCTTAATTTTAGCAGTTTTGGTATTCAAAAGTTTAACCCAGTAAATGCATTTCTTGACAACATGCTTATTACTGTTTTCCTATATGGATTAACTGATCATATTGTAAAATTTTCATTATAAAAGTCTCTTAATATTTTAAGATCTTAAAAATGTATTTTCAAAAAGCTGTCTATACTAATCAAGGTAAGGCAATACAAGAAACAACTAAAGGAAATTTCAAAGAATTTTCAGTCCTTTTTTGTATGCCATTTGTTTTAATAAAGTGCAACTAAGACATAATTTTACATTTCTGGTATCTAACAAAGCAAACTTTCTTGCTATTATCTGTGGCTGACACTTGGAAAAGTTCCTGAGGGAGCTGATAGCCAAGCAGTAGTTTTAATGTTTTGGGGTTTTTTTAAACATTAAAGAGAGCAACATTGTTAATATATTCATATTCACCGAAGGATTCTAGGCATGCCTTTGCAATTAGGTTTTGAATGACTTGTCAGATGAATAAAATTGCATATATGCATTATCTCATCTGACTCATATTGGCTAAGCATCTACTATTCTCACTAACACTAACCAGAATTCTACCACTCAGGCTTTCTGGTTATAATCTGTAACTCCACCTTCCCTCTGTAAAGACATTATAACCCTTACACACAAGCTTTTCAAAACAGAAAATATTTTTCATGAAGATCGGGAGGAAAAAATGAAATCCGATGAAATATAGTGATACCAAAAAAAATTAAGAAGAAAATAATCAACGCTAAAGACTTCCTAGTCTTGCAGATATTGAACTCTTTGATGTTTATTAGATTCCATCCACTGAACTTAATGGCATTGCATGAACATACCTGAGAAGAGAACTTGGCTAAGAGTGTTTAGAAAGTTTGGCAGTGGGTCAATATTTAGACTTCTCTGCCAAGGGCAACAGCGTTGAATATTATAAACATTCTACTGGGCTTCAGTGTTGCCGTATGTCAAGTTCTTCTCTTCCCACATATGGGTCATAAACATCTGGAAGCAGAGGCGGCAATCTGAGGCTTTAAAGCAGTTTATGACAGTTAGCCACTGAATTCCCCATTGACAGGGCAAATAATTCCTTTTACTCCCTCTAAAACCCTCAGATTTCTTGCATAGTCTCCTAGTATAATGAATGCCATACATATAAAATAATGTTCCCATCTATCAGATTTCTAAAGTTATTCAGCTGTCTCTGTGCCTAATGGGATTTTCAAGAGCACTGAGTAATTGAACGTTTATTGATTTCAATGGAGGTAAGCAGTCACATGATTACCTGCATCTGTAAGTACACAAACATCTATAATTTAACTGGACATACAATGAGATCACGTAATTGGATACTCCAATTTTTGCCACTGCTAGTGGTGTGACTTCCAAAGATGCTGAGGTCCTTGCAAATCCAAGTGACTCAGAGCTTTGTAGATGCTCAGCATTTCTGAAAAGGCAGTCTCTAAGCACACCTGCCCTCATCAGAAGTGGAAGGTTACCTTTGATCAAGTATGCCTGACACAGCATCTTTCGTTGAAGTGCTGAAGTATCATGCACCATATACTGATAGAGTTGGCCTAAACAAAAGACTAAAGGGCCCTTCTGCTTTCATTCAAAACTGATTTGACATTCCAGGAGCTGTATTTAGGCAGACTGGAAGAATAAAAAGCTATTCATATTTCAAGGACCTTTACCAGATAGTTTGAATCTCCTGGCTTTTAATGTAAATTGCCTTTAAAAACCTGTCTCTGCCAAACAGTGTAATCTTCATGCTGTCCTACTCTTTGAAGACACAGGACCAAAGGTACAATTCAATTTCTGGGAAATGTGTTTTGGTATTTCTTCATACCTGCTTGGAAAGTTGACTGGCATCTCACTGTCTCCCAGCTTTCAAAAGGATCTTATAATTCATGTAGCAAGAATTTACTGTACTTGAGACCATCCTGATGAAGTAAACCTATTTGTAATGTATGGAGACAGGTAGCATCCAAGGAATTAAACAGAGCAGGGTGGTGAAAAACTCAAGCACACAGAAGAGTTTGGGAGGGAGGTAAAAACCACCAGTTCTTGAAGTAATCTCATCCTTGAGGTATGCTGTTAACCCATGCTCTTCAGGGAGTTCAACTTTAGCCAGAAGTGGAGCTCATTGCAACATTGTCCATACTATAAGGAAGTTTCTGATCAAGTTGTGGAAATCTAAAGATTTCTTCAACACTTAATTTAGAAATCTATAAAAAAGAATAGATATAAACAATATGGGAAAAAGGTTCTGTCTTACTAAAGCAGTCTTTATCAGTGCTGCTGTAAGAAGCAGAATAATATAGCACTGATAGCTATATGGTGCTATTTTGATAAGTATACTAAAGACATTGGAGTAAATACTGTAAATATGGCTATAGTCAGGACACAAAAAGGGGAAATCAAGGTGTTACTAAAGCCAAGACTAAAACACAGACCTCTTGATTTCACTGCCAGCAAACAATTTCAAAGGCACAAAATACAATTTCATGCTCCAAAATGTCTTGTAGATCAGCAGGACTTGTACACATCTTAATTCTGTCTCTGAAAACTTCTAGATCCAGGTTCTGGACCTCGCTGGTTGTCCTTGCATTTGAATCCATGAAAACATTGAGGTTGAGGTTGGATAGTAGGATTTATCAAATGCTTTTATGTTGTAAAATATATCTTCACATAATCTTGTGTTTCTTAAGCATGTCTTTTCTTTCATAGGCACAGACAACTTTCCTTTTTCATTCACAAGTCACATGATATCTTCTCAATGACTTAAAAATTGCTTACATAAAAGAGCAGTATTAGCAACATGATTTTGTCTTCCTTGTAATGCAATTTTAAAACTGAAAACAAAGAGGACAATTAAAACTATATGATTAGCTAGCTCTCTAAGGATCAAATACTTGCCATACACTTCCCAGATCACCAGTAACTAGTGAACCACAGAGGGAAAACTTCTATGATGCAGTGGAAAGTCAAGATAGAAGTAGACAAAGAGAAAGTTGTGCTCATTTCACTTTAGTACTTCATATGGTTCTTAGCCCCATTGCCTTAGATACACAGAACATACAAGGACTAATACAATAGCAAATGAATGTAAAATTCTAAAACTAGGTAATGAATTGAGCTTAGGAGGGGAAAAAAAAAAAAGAGCTGGGGAGGGGGGAGGAGGGAGGGAGCGAGAGGCAGAAACTGTTTTCTAGTTTCTGATTAGCCAGATTCCAAAGATTCTTTAGTCAGAGAAAATACAGATGCAACTGTACAAAGCTCTACAATAACATTATCATTTGTTTTATGGGCATTTACTCCTTTCTATTAAATGCTTATGTAGGTAAGGTTTTGTTGTTGAGGTTTTTTAGGGGAAGAGAGGATGTTTGTGTTGAGGATTTTTAAGCACTTATTAAAAAAAACACAATCCAGGAATGATTTTCACAGCTGTAGGAATACAAAGATATTATACAAACGACAAGAAAAAAAACATCAAAATAATATCTGTTCAGCAGCTGCTGAACGGTTTTCAATTAATGATAGGTCAAAGTAATCTTTTGAATCCTAGCAAAAGAATTTAGAGGAACAGGAATACTGAAAATTCTTGAAGATGAGCTAAGTAAAACTTTTGCCCTTGAAGCAGATTGAGGCTTTTCCTAATTCAGAAGTTTTATAGAGCAAGGTTTTCTATTTTCTTCCTTTAATAGATTCAGGATTTATTGCCTTGGTTGTTCAGCATTCTTTCTACTTTCCAGTTAGACCTCTTTTCTTGGTTAGCCACGCGCAGACAGCTATTGATATAGTGCAACTGTAGGTGTAGGTTTCTGCACAACATAGTCCAGACAATAAACACTTAACAGTTATCTCTAGCTCAGTCTGTAGCTAGAAACAGAATTATATCCCTGCTCAGTTTTCAGTTCCCACACTCAGCTGGAAACTGAGCCAACGTAATCTCAAAGCTCCCTAAAATATCTGTGTTAACACTAAATTAGATGGACAAAAGCTGAAGGAACCTGAACAAGATGTTTCCTGAGCAAAGCCAGGTCTGAGCTCCTACAAAGTTTTATTCAAAGAAGTTGTTCTTTGTTGCCAATAGTTTGCGTAAGTTCGATGCCAGCTGGCAAAACCCAGTCTGACACCCCAGTAAAACTACCTTCCCAAACAGCACAAGCCTCCAACAAAACATCACTATGGGCAAGCTCCAATTGAGAACATATGCCCTCGGCTCCTCCGACACCGTCCTTTCCCAGTATAGCACCTTTCTCAGCATGGACGCATGGCACTGGGAAAAGCAGCCAACTCCGCACATGTTCCAATACTGCAGCAACATTAGCAGCTGTGGGCTGGCAACTTTTGGAGACTCATACACACCAACACAGGAATATAAAGGTCTGGATTGCATCCTAGGGTTTTAATTAAAAAAAAATACAGTTTTCTTGAGGCTTACATTCCTCTTCCTTACCTTTTTTACTTTGTCCTTGATAAACGAAAAGGGATGAAATTTTAAGAGGGAGGAGAGAAGACAAAAAAAATAGGTCCTTGCCTCTGAAGGAGACAATGTGCTAGCGACAATGCAGCCATGGCAGCTTAGCAGTTACATTCCAGCCTGCTGTACAATAATTAGAACTGACGAGGTAATTTATACCTTGGCTTCTACAGGACAGAGAGGGAAGCATGATCACTGGCTTTATTACTTTTAAATGACTGAGATTTCATTACTGAATAAACAGAGAACTGTTTTAGTCATGAAACAAAAGATACGAAATATCAAGATTGAATATTTTGAAAACTCCACTTTTTCAGAAGAAATTACAAACCAAGCAAATCTGTTATTACATGCAGAGCATATCCTATATACTTCAGTACATAGAGAAACTTTGTCAAATCAGTGCACAAAAAAATCTGCATAGTGTATGGTCAAAACACTTTCCATTCCTGTGGGATAAACAGTATCAATCAAGTTAAACGAGACGGGGTGACTTTGTCAGACTTGACCCAAACAACAGCCTGTTCTCAAGCTGCAGCATGACACAGCATGCCACAGAGAAGAACACATGTTTGGGAATGACACAGGACACACCACTGCCACACAGGCTGGTCTACCTCTACAAAAGACTGAGAAAGACAACACACAGTCTCCAGATGAAAGCAGGCATAACAACTTTCCCTTGACTTGCAGTGGTACAACTCAAAAGAGAGAAGAGATAAGCACGTGGGAGAGCAGCAAGCAGGTTCCCCAGATCTTTAGTAATGGCTTATTACCCAGAAGTTATGAACAAAATAGTGATCACAAGCGTGTTCCCATTTAGTAGGAAGGAAAACAGCAAACATCCCAGCAAATGCAAGAGTTCAGCAGCAGTACTGTGGCAAGATCGTAACTTACCGGCCCAAGGCAAGAAGGTTTTTGAAACTGAAAACAACTGAGGTATTTGATTGTTTATATGGTAACATTAATTTTTGCAAGAGCTTTTTCTGGGTCACTGAAAAGGAGGCATTTGAGTAACAGCCTTTCAGATTGTAATCACAGGTTACCTATTCACAAGTATGTCTGGTGGCTGAATAGAAAAAATAACCAGTTATAATTAAAAGATTTTTACTGAGAGAAAAAAGGAAAAGACACAACTCAATTTATTAAATCCAGCTCCTGTTTAACACACAATCAAATTAAAGATTCTAGTTCTTCATTTACAAATATTCAGCAACTAATATTGCTGCTCAAGGGACAGTATCTCAATAGACATCTGGAGAACCTACTGATTAATTAATAGATTCATTAATTAGACAGCTGTAGTGTTAGAAGAGAATTTAATTGTTTGGATTAATAATCCTACTAATTAGTTCTAAAGAAAACCATCATCAACCCAAAGAGTTGAGGAAGTACTGACTTCCTAATGCCTATCTGCATGATTAACCTCACATTCTAGAACGTGTTAGCTGACTATAAGATTATGTGCTGTGGGAACATCCAGAGTGACTCTAAAAATGATATTATTTCTGGTCTCTAGCATAAATACCACTGGAGACAAACTCTATTAAGAAAAAAATAATTTTCTTACGTCTTGATTCTGAAGTATGGCACGTCTGTGAGTATCTGAGAAAAACAATTATAAGCACCAAGCCTGTGAGGGGATGCAAAAATCATGAAGCAGCCTATGAATATTACTTAAATTAACTTCATCAAAGTATGCAAGAGATACGCAACAGCAGAGCAGCCTATGCAAAACTGCAACAGGGCTGCAGCATCTGTGAGTAATCTTATTTGTCTTGTCTCACCAAGACGATAGGTATACCCCTTTCTACAAAAGAAATATGCTAATTATATCAGATTTTGTATGAATTATAATCTATAGCCAGCTCTGTGCGTGTGACAGCCAGTTTAAAAAGCTGTCTAATAACAAGCTAAAGGCCTCATGGCAGGATGTTCCTCTCATCATAGTTGAATCTAACAGTATATCTATATGGTGTTAAATATGCTGATACAGGTTTTCCTCATTTACGTCTACGTTATCCACATGTATAATGGAGATAGTATACCAAACGGATATAGTGAAAATAAATTTATCAACTTTTTGTGAAACAAAGATAATAAAATTATCCATGAAATAGCATATACATGGAAGGAGAGAAGAAGGTGTAAAGAATTGAAGTTCACAAGTAGCCACAACTTGGTATTTTCTCTGGTCTGAGTGCTTTTTTCTGCAGCCCTAATATTCTCTTCCCGCATTCTTGAATTCTTTAGCTTATTAAGCCTTTGCATGCTGTTCATTTTTGGAAAACTAGGTGCACTGGCAAAGCTGAAGACTGAATGAAAGCATTCCACATCAAATTCTAAAAATTACTTAGTTAAATAAAAAATTCACAGAAGTGCCTGGTAGAATCTCAGTGGGGAAGAGATACCAACGATGTTTTTAAAATTCTACTGCATCACTTTATGCCCAGCTCCCTCTGCTCCAGGAAGTGAAGAGAAATCTCTTCGTGCATGTGTGTCACGTTATTACAATTATGATATACTACATGACAACAAGAAAGAAAACTAATTTATAACTCAAGTGAAACTATCACAAACATGTAACAAACTTGTCATTGTCATGACAACCTCGCAATTGTTAGTTTTGTTCAAGGTGCTTATTCTACCTGCAATGTAATGCTTGAATATTACTACCAAAACCAAAATTTCTTCTCAGAAATGCATAAAAATTCTGCAGTTGTATGGTAAATCATCAGTTTAACAGACTATTGATCAAGTCAGTTCAGCTGATACTTGCTATTAACTTCAGTCCTACCAAGAAGCTGCACACTTGTGCGTACCATAAGCCCAGTGATTTCAAAACACATTACATCTAACCGAGAACACGAACTGCAGAGTGAGAAGTGAGTAGGCTGAGAGGAGCACTTAAGGAAGAACGCTTGGGTAAAGATGGAGGATGAGGAAGTTCTGGTGGCTTGACCAGATGCCCGGCTGGATGCCGGGTGCCCACCAATGATGCAGTTGCACAGGTTGTTGGGGTTTTTTTTCCTTCTTAAATATGTTATCACAGAGGCGCCACCACCATCGCTGATGGGTTCAGCCTTGGTAAGCTCTGGGTCTTGTAACCAGCCATCATTGGCTCCATGGGACACAGAGGAAGCTTCTAGGAGCCTTTCACAGAAGCCACCTCTGTAGCCCTCCCCACTACCAAAACCTTGCCAAACAAGCCCAATACAGAAGTGTTTCAGGTTTTGCACAACTTGAAAACAAATAATGGTAGTAGAGGTCTGGTAGGAAAGTGTGGTTTTGGTGAAAGAAATGCTCAATATACAGTTGTAGTTGTAAGATTAGAAAGAAGAACGGTCTGTAGATGATCCGTGACATCTGAGATCACATACAGAAACTATACCCTACCCCGCCACTCATATGTAATACATGGTCCATCTTCTAGGTTCTTCTCACTCTGGGTCTATTAAAGAGGTAATTGAAGAGCCATAACTAGTGATGAAGAACTTGATGCTATCTCTGCACGCTCTACCCTCCCATGTCCCTCACTTTCCAAAAGCATGTGCCAGTGACCAATTACAAAACAGATCAAATTAGAGTACTTTGTTACCTGTTGAACTCTGCAATGCTTGTCTGTACAATGACAGTTTCTCAGAGTTACAAAAACGCGGGGCAGACAAAAAAGTAAATAACTCCATAGTCTGTGGTAATGGCATCCATTCACTGTTCTACCAACAAATACCTCTTCCTAACAGAATTACTTGGTTTATCCAGTTACTGTCTCATACAAAATAAAGATACAGGTAGCAGAATAGGGACCACAATACTGAGGACTTCTCCATTAAAACTAATTGTCTACTTGATTTAGCAGCTTGCTTTAGTTTTATTGCACAGTTCTCAGAACAACTGGAACTAGTTGAAGAAGTCCTCTGGATTACCTGAAAAGCACAAAAATGAATCAAACAGTCAGATGGGTCATGCACTGGAATGAAGGGGAAAAACCCCACATTATTTCAGGCTTTTTATAACATATTTATAAAAGTAAATGATTGGTTTTGCTGACAGAAAAAGAACAGAATTTCGTACATAAATTTTCAAAAACCCATGCAAAATATTGCAAATTATGTTCAAAGAAATGTCTGTTATGGGGAGCTACCTTCCTGCCTTTTGTAAGTATTCCAAAAGTTAACAAAAACACTCTAGACAAAACCAAACATTAAAATCTATGGTAGGAAAAAATTCTCTAAGTAAATTTACTTCAGGCATATGCCCCACAAATTTCTATTGCATGGTGTTAGGGAAAGACAGATATCTACAGATTGCTGTGACTGCAGTCAAACGTATTTCATCACTGCTGCAGCCAAAACAGTCTGTACAGAAATGTGTCTGACAAGCATAGAAAGAACTAAGAGAAATTGAATGACTTGTTTACATCATGTTAGTAATGAAGTGTCTGGAGAAAGGTGGACCAAGTGGATCAACTGATTAAAACTAAATCATTGATACTGCATTTTGAAAAACAACCTTTATCCATAACTTCCATTGTGACTTTGAATATTACTTTTCCCTTTGCATTTGACACCCTTTCCTCCTGAAGCCTAAGAAAATATCACCTGCAGTCAATGCTTCCATTTACCTGACAGCACAAAGTGTCTAACACAAGTTAGCAAATCATACATTCAAACTGCAGATACCAATCAAGAGTAGATTATTTTCTGAGCGTGGAGGAGACTAACTGACTGAACTGAAAAGTAATTTAAAGAAGAATGTACTCAACCAAACTACTGGAATTAAACAGTACAGTAACACTATTGGTAACTTACATAGTACCTCTTTGGGCCTTTAGCTTTTCCTTTTTCTGTGTACTTTTCGGCATTAAAAAAAAAAACCAAACAAAAACCACCAAAACCAACACACAAACCATAATTCAAACTATGTCATTATTTATAGGGATACACATTAAGTCAATTAAGAAACTTCTTCCCCCTCTCCCCTCAAATGAAGTATCAGGAGAGAAAACTTGCAGTTATGTTTCAACAAGTTCATTCAGCCTTCAGTAACTGGTCAGCATCAGTAGATGACAGATGGTCAACCAGTAGATTAGATAAAGCCAAATGTCCTTGCTACTGTTACAAGTGCTTCAAGTAATGATGTTTTTTGCCTAATCATATATCAAAGATATTGGTACCACTACACTTGAAATTATTGGAATATCTTTTGCAGCTGATCTAATTACTATTAAAACACTCCTATTCTCAATACCACATAATAATGCAAGCAATTTTAGGAAGAGAAAGTGCAATAAAACACAACTCACCGATTCAACAAACATGTATTTGTTTTAAAAGAAGTTAATTTTTATGATGACAATATACAAGAAAGGAAAAGAAATTTATATGAGGAAAAACACTGGTCACAAAAGTTTTAAAAGTCTAAAAAATTTGAAAACAAAGTTGAGGACTGGAGTTTTACATTGTGGGAAGAGAGAAAACTGGGAAAAAGAATTTTTATACCTTTACTTGACCATAAAACTCTTATAACAACAGTATATTTAAATGTGATTCTCACCTCTTTGTTTAGATACTAGTAGTGGAAAAATTACGGGGTTGGTTTTTTCCTTTTTTTTTTTTTAATATGCATGGCAAGCAATTAATTTAACATGTCAAAATAAAAGTGTCAAAGTCAGCCTGCCTTCTCTGTCAAAAACAGAGAGAATATGCACATGTTGCCAACTTTTATAACACTGTCAGAAGTGCTATCAGAGCTTTTTTTTCCCCTGAGGCAATATGGTTAAGTGACAATCCAATGAGCATCCACTCTTTAGTAATGTGTTCTTTGTACCTGGGTGTAAAGCTCAGAAAGCACAAAAGCAAAAGACAACAGACAAGAAAAAGTAACCTCAGAAGAACTGAAAGCACCTGAATTGATCTCATGGTTTATAGGCAACTTCGTTGTTTTTTTTTTTTTTGACTGGTAATAAAGTTGTGTTGGCCTGGAAAAGCAAATAAAGACCTACAGCACTTAGTAAGATCTGTGATGGCAGTGCCCTGAACACAGTCAGGTAGGAGTTGAAGTAAATAAGAGTTACCGTCAAAAGAACACACATCACCAAGGTTAACACTGCATCAAAGTGTTCAGCGTATTTTCCACGTGTAGATGGAAAAACATGACAACTTCTCACCCCATCCAGCACAAAGACACTTATTGCAGAATCCACTGTTTCCCTCATAGGTAAGAATGAGCGTGATGCATCAAGTCAGGGTTTTCTGTAGGTATCTAAGTAAGCCTCTGCAGCAAATACCTTCCACTGCCCAGAACTGGGTTAAATTGTGTCTATTCCTGGACCAGCACGCCTATTCCTGAGAACACAACCGAGATTTTTTCGGCATGAGCATGTGATGATTTATCAGTTCTATTGTTCACAATCATTTAAAGGCAGATCTATTAAACATGCCTACATATGCGTTGCTTTTCTTTTCACTTTTTTTTTAATTTTAAAGTTCATAGTTGTACTTATTGGCATTACACAGTTCCTGGTTCCCAAAGAAACCACGGAGAACAGAGTTCAAGCATCATCAATAAGTGCTAAGGATAGCATCCTTTCTCCCCCGTTCACATCATTATCCTCATGGCCTGAATTCTCTAACTGTATTCTAGGCAACAAATCTGGCCCTGCTAAAAAGTAATACACATTTCCATATCATCTCTTGTTTATGCATACTGTATCCCAGATATTTAACTACTATCTCATGCTTTTCAATAAACAAAGCTTTAAAAAGAATGTCACTGCTCTGTAATGGATCCCTATCTCAGAAGTCCCATGTCTTTCCATGGGACTTTCTGTCAAGGTATGTCAATGAAAAAGAAATAAAACTACACCATAAACAAACACATCCACATCTCCTCAGTGCAGGTGGTTCATTTAATATGCACATCAAGCATAACTAAGCTTTCACATTTGTGATCTGAAGGTGGAGCAGGCAGCATGAAAATATGAAAACCTATGATAAAAAGTATCAATTACAGTTCTTTAATGTTGCGTTTCTCATTTTCAAGGTGGAGGGCAATGTGCATTGGCACTTTCCTGAAACAGAGCAGCATTTTTCATTACTCTACCTGATGCTATATTATAGAGTATCTTATACTGGATCATATAAATAAAATCAAGAAAAGGTATACATCAATGTAATATAGATACAATTCCTTTGGAATTAATCTCCACCATGCAAGAGACTCCTTGCATATTTTCACTGTGCATTATTGAAATAAACAAACCAAATAAAAAGAAAAAAGTCACCACCAAAAACTCTGCCACCACAACAGGTTGACTTTCAGGAATAAAGCAGATGTTCAAATAAGCATGACAAATATCCAACATTTAACTCTTTATTCCCTTTTTAATTGTCTCAAGTTACATGACTTGATAAATAGTAGTAATAAAAATTAAGGAAAAACATCCACATGGGAGAGAAAAGGTATTGCAATAAAAAAATTCTGAAGCATCTATTACATTTAAATGAAGTCGCTCTGGATTTATTTCAATTCAGCTGCGGACAGTATTAAACTCACTGGAGTCCTCTACTTTTTGCCATAAATTTCATTCTCCACATCTGCAAATCAGCTTGCTGCTGGAAGTACAAATAATGAGCTTTACAGTACATGAGAAAATAGCAATAAACATCTCTGAGGCCCTTGAAAGTATTCTCTTTTTTTTTCCAGGAGCTACTAAATGATATAATGAAAAGGAACGGAAGACATCTTTCTGAATACAATTCTAGTCATTTACGTTTTCACAACTGAGAATTTGGCAGAAAAATTCTTTCCATTCGGGTAGTGGATAATACATGCAAGTTTTCCACAATATTTGCACCAAAATATTATATCACTCCAAATGCTATATTTAAGCTGTAGTAATATGCTGTATCATAAGGGATCAGGGAGTATTGCCACCATAAGGTATTTTTCTCCCTCTCAGCAAATGGTTGGTTTCTATTTGATGTCAGCTGTCTGTAGGACATCACACAGTTCTGGGAAGGGTAGTCCAGAATGGTTCCAGGTTCTGCTCCCCTCCTCCCATTAGAGCTCTTTAGTGTTTCCTACACTCATGCACACAGTGCTGCTGTTCACGCAGCTCTGTACTGCTCCAAGTCAAAAAAATACTTCTGAAGTCACACATGCAAAGCAACTCTCAGACAGAAAACCCTAACCCAACAGAACACCTCATATATTCTTAGAGCTCCACGATTCTAGGTTTTGGGTTGCTCTGTTTAGTTCTGGGTTTTTCCCTCTTCCCTTTATTTCGTGCATCTCACATTTTGTCAGGAAGCATGAAGCAAAACTATTTCGTCAGGAATTCTTAAATCCTCTTAAAATTTTAATCCCTCTCTCCTTCCTGCCCTGGCAATCCTTTTCACCCTAAAGTAGGATGGTGGCTGTTCTTCACATTGCAGAGAAATTGTTCTGTTTCTGTACTGCAGACTCCCAGTGTATTAAGTTATTGCAATAATTTATTCTTAGAAGCAGTAACTTGCAGATTAAAGGAACGGTTAGACACAGTCAATCCCAGGTAAAATACAGCGCGTCACTTCTCGTTCTGAAATACTTAAATCTAGGGTACTCTACATCCCTCTGAGCTGATTTGTGATGACATGGGAAAGTAGGGCCAAACTGGGATGCGTATTTGAAAGCAAAGCAACACACCACTGTGTTAAGTGCTGCCAAGAGTGGCTGCAAAAGCGTTCCTGCAGCAGTCATAGGATTTCTGTGTAAACATCCAAGGCATGTGCCCTCTCTCAACTGAGCTGGCTCAATCATCTGACTGACAGCTTGCTGCCTTTAATGAACTGGAAAACTACGTTTCCTGCTTCTGCAGATTTGGGCAGGTTCAGCGCTGTGAGAAATCATGAGCTGCTTTCTTTACCTTTGCCCTCTCCATCATCCCATTCCTTTCAACAGCCCACTCTGGGTAATTAAAAAGATAAAGGCTTGCTTTGCATTTCGTAAGGTTTTCTTCACTCATAAGACCTATCACTTAATCTTCCCTGTAGCTTTGTGTCATTCAGACAGAAGATTCAGCTATGTTTGGAAGCTCACTGACAAAACCTTTTATTCCCAAATAAAATGGCGGTTTTCCTTTTTCTCCTTAATATATGTTTGTATTCATTAGCGAGATGACACTTTTCCACAAAACTGCATCTAAAGAAAGAAGCATGTCACATTCATGGTGTGAACACCCTACAAATAGCCGTGCTGACTCAGGATTGCTGACGCCAATACTCAGTGTGCAAAAAAGATTTTTGCACATTATAGAATGTAGTTGCCCATCATCTAATTCCAACTTTTTTTTTCCTAGGAAAGACATTTTTATTAAGGAAATAATGCAAGGGGGATGATAGGAAAGCTGTTTCCTGAGTCAGGCACTGTTAGACAGGATGTGGAGGTTGCTGCGACTCTTCTTGCTGTGAAATTTAGTCTTAATTTAGAACTGACTAAGTGCTGCAACTGGTACCACTTAACTGTGCAGCAAGAGTCTAAAGTTCATATCCCATTCTACCTTTCTGTAAAGCTGGTTTTAATTTATATTCTTCATCTTTCCTTCACTTCAGCAGTTTTCTGCAGCCCACAAAGTATATTTCCAGATAGATATGCCTGATTTCCTTCTGGCAGCTCCTCCATAGAGCATATCTCTACAGTGGCCAGAGTAAGGTTTTTCCTTTCAAGGCTAGGGAATCTGCTTCTGATATTCCTTTTAGAAATCGAGCGCTTTGCACAAGAGCTTGCAGAGGGTCACAGCAATCCTTGAAAGCAGTTTCATAATTGTGAAAGGAGGAAAAAATACTGTTTGAGATTAAAGTTTTGTGAATTTGTGCCCTGACAAGAATAAAAGTAGAAGCTGCCACTCTTAGTAGCTGCAACCTCAAAGCCTTTGAGTTCTAGCTTGCTGGATCTCAGGCTACACAGCTCTAGATTTCACCCTGCCTTTACGTAGTTTTCTAATGGTGTTGGTCCATTGAACAGCCATTCCCCTCCAGAGGCCCCCTGCAACATCTGTTGAAACATCTGCTTCATTTTCTATTCTGTAAAATAAAGCACTCAAAACCAACCCACAAAAAAAGCCCCACTTGCATTATTTACACATGCAACAAAAACACACAGGATTTGTAGAACTTTAACAACTTGTTCTCATTTTGAGTAACATCATAACTGTGTATCCAGTGTATCCTACGACATTTACTTTTCTCTACAGGTTCCAAAGAAAACATGTACATATATATATATATACACACTATGCAACAGAAAGAGGAAAAACATATATCTCATCATGAGTCTACATTTGCAACACTGCCAAACTAAACATAATCAGGGGTAACCGAACACTACTTTCATCATAATCCAACTTTCTTCCCTCACTTGTCCTCCTTTCTTTAGCATAAAAGGACAAGAACATAAGGATTTTTCAGCAAAGATCTGCACCTTTCTGTGCTCTCTTCATCCCTAGAAATAAAATCAAACCAATCAGTACACCTGTTATGCACTCACAAATCATTTTAGAAGTGATATCAGTTTGTGAAATTTTAGAAGTAGTGCACTGATGGGAAAACATATCTACTGATATATTGTAAGAGTCATAAGCAAATTTCACAACTGAGGAAGATTTGTTTTTCTTTTGTAAATCTATTTATTATTATAAAATGTAATACTTAAACTATTTTTAAAATAGCGAATCTCACATTTTTCTATTCAGGAAAAAAGAGGAAATGTAGACAAAAAATGCATGTGTTTAAATTCAATCCATCCTAGTGCATAAGGATCATGCCTTGATTGTGATGACAAATGAGATTTATTTTTTACTGTATGAATGAAGACTACTAAAAATGTCACAAAGATTCCACATTCATGTCATATAGTGCCTCAAATGTGACTATCTACCAGTAGTGACATAGGGCAAAACTGAACTAGAGGTTAAAACTCCCCTATCTTATTGTTGGCAACCCCAACTTCAGCAGGGAAAACAGGAACAGTGAAATCTAGCATAAAAAAGTTCGATGAAGAAGCAGCTTCTTAGTAAAACAAATACATGTTTTAAGGATAGAAATATTAAAGCTTACTCTTAAGAAAACATTGTTCAAATGAAGTTTAGCACAGTTAAGCTTAGGAAAACAATGCCTCCTGCAGTTAAATAAGTTTTTATACTGTTCTCCAAATGATGCTCTTTGTGTTCTAGACCTGCCAAACACCCCAGTTTGACCTGGACCACATAGATTTCAGGTAGCTTTTCAGGTAGACAAAGTAAGCACACACCATTAAAAACTCAGGTGTACTGTACTTGCATCACCTGAACACAGCCTCTTTTGGGAGCATCATACCAGGGCACACGCTCCAAGTACTCTAGCTACCTGAGCAGTTCCAGTTCAAAACAGCCTGAGAACTTCTGGGCACTCAGCAGAAGAGCTTTAGTACAGGCCCCATGGTAGGCTTCCCAGAGTGAGACATAGTCTGATGCTACATGGATGCCAGTTCACACACATCCAGAAATTCTGTTCCTCTGCACCATCTCATTTAGTTCACGTTACTTCACACTGGTCAGCATTTCAAACCCTTCACTCTCCCATAAGACTATATTGAGGAACATACAGTTTGATACAAGGGGCATAAGGTGGACTCTTCTCCATGCTGGTCAGCATTGCGCTATATGGGAAATTCTAATAACAAAACAAGCAAGCAAGAGTCTGTTGGCAAAATTCATCCCTTTTAAAAATAACCTGTTAAAACAAACAAACTTACCCAATGTTATATCATTTCTCCTGATTTTGAAAACAAGACATTTGAAACAGCCTCAGGATGAGCATGTTACAGTCAGCATTAGGAAATTCATTATTAGCATATAGCTATGCACTACTGCATCCTTGTAAGTATACACACATCCATTTTTTCCCCAAATTCCCAGTAAAACTCATTTACAAGTGCTAGCTCTCTCTTCCAAAATGGTATTTCCTACTATAGAGCAAACTGCTTTTCAACAATGAGAAGAAAAAGAAGGTAAAAATAATTGTATTAGTTTTCAAGTTCTGTTAGAAAATAAATGAGTAAAATCTGATGACCTGTACCTCATTTCTAACATACCTATCCTTATTAAGTGGCTGGTTTATTCCCAAGTAACTACTGATCTCAAGCAAATCACGGGTTTACCATGCTAAATCATTTAGCACAGCTTTTCATTTTCTAAATTACCATTCTTTATTAAATTCCCTGAAACAAACTGCTTTTTTTCTCCTTAAAGAAAAAAATAATCACATTTAACTAATAAGCAAAGTGTAAAGCATCATAATACAACATGAAATTAAATATTAACTATATCGCAAGCTTCCCTAGTAGTTATTGCCAACAAATCCTTAAACTAACATGGCAAAGTTCTGAGGTCTAATAAAGGCAAATAGCAAGTAATACATTTTGACAAGTGGTAGACTGAAAGAAGCACATTTTGAAATACTGTGAGAAATAAGAAACCACAGTGTTGTGTAAAGAGCTGTATTTCAGAATGCTTTACACAGTAAAGGGCTGTCAAATGAGCAGACTAACTCTTGAAATACTATCTAAGAGATGTAATAGTTTGATGCATTTAATCTTTGCAATAATTTACTTAATATTGTTGTACAGATCTCAAGGGTCTCTGTTACGGCTATTTGTATACACGGCACAAGCGAATTTTAAATTAACTTCTGGTATAGTCATATCATTTTAATATACATCTACACACATTATATTTGTTTTGTGCTGCAGCTTGACATGGCATTACATTTGCTTCCTTTTTATTATATAGAAAGGCCCTTTCTATCGAAGTCGTTGCCTTGACTTTTAATGAAGTGTACAGTTCAAAAAGCAGTAAAATATAGAGTTCTCAAAGAGTCCAAGTGATTTTTCAACTAGATTTTCTTCACTAGACTTATTTTGTCTGCACACGAGGGAGAAGATTAAAATAGGAAACTTTTTTCTTATTTTTATCAGCTTAAGTAAAGAATATTCAGCCACTGCTTCAAATATCATTCAGAATGACATTGTAAGCAACTGCAGCTGTCATGTTCAACTGCATCCTGCTTTTTGAGATGGATTTAGATTCAACCAAAGAATTATTTCCAGTTCTCTATTAAATTTTCTCTTATTTTTAAAGTAACAGAAACCAAAGAACTATGATGAGCTTATGCAGAGGAATACAGTGTTAGAGACACCCACTAGTGTTTTTGAATATATTTACAATACTACAGCTCAGTGGAAACATTGAGCAAAATGATTGTATGTTACATCCCTTGAAGCAGACACGACTTGGTATTAAAACTTATGAACCTGAATAAAATCTTCAGAAACAGTAAATACAGAAACAGCTTCTCGGAAAAGCTGAGGGAAAAGACACAATTAACAATATACTAAGTAGGGATGGTGAAAGGGCAAGGTAAAATGATGCAAGAGGAAAGTGTACAGTATCCATGTCACATAAATTGATCAGTGAGATGCAGGTATGATCTACAGTAACACAAGACAATTCAATTTAAATGTTCTTAACATACCCCATGAGTCTGAGAAAAATATCTAATTACATCAATTGTGCTACACGATTGATTTGGAGGAGCTCGTGTCTTTCACGATAAACACTGGATGCCAGGATGGCTGAACCTCCAATACACACAAGTTCCCTTCAAAGCGAGAGGACAAAGATCTTCAGGAAGGTAAAACCCCATGAAATATTCCCTTTTCTTCTTACTTTTTTTTTTCATTTGACAAACTCTAGTTTCAAATTCCGACTCGTACTTTTTCTTCCCACATTTTTTAAGTGGCTGAGTTTTTCACATCATGAATAACACAGAAAAACCCAGATCAAGCTACTTTGTATAAGAAAGATTACACAATGCAGGAAGGTATAAATGGAAAAGCAGAGGGACACCTGTGACACCTACGCAGATCAGTCCCCAATGGCAGCCCAGGGTGGTAAAGCCCACTCCACCTACTGCCAGCAAGTGTTTCTCAATCCTGTGGCTGAGTTAATCTCAAAACTGGATGATCTGCCATGGGTTAATAAAAAAAACAGACCACAGCAAATCAAGATACGTGAATACCGTTTCATTCATTCAAAATCTGGGTAGACAGATGCAAGGGTTGAGTAGAGGAGTCTAAGATTTTCAAGAACAGCCAGCATATAATATTTAAACTCCTAGTCATCCAATATCTGAACAAGAGTAACATTTTCTTCTCCAGAAATCCAAAGCCTGGTTCCTGAACACTACCCAAACCTGTTCTTTAATGACTATCATATTTCACCTAGTATTCATAGAAAACATTAATGCTTTTTTTTTTTTTGATGAAAGAAACCCTTTCCATTACTTTAGAAGTTCTGGGTTTGTTTTTTTTTTTTCATAAAAACTACTGAAAAAAATAATGTAACCAACAATTCTTTAATTGTGAGACCATGACTTCATATACATAGTCCAGTTCAGGAAAGAAATGAACACAAGTTCATGAACACAGTATTAAGACATGGCCACATTTTTATTCCCTATGTTCGTGTTGGTTAAATGTGCACCTTTAATTACAGGAATGCACACTGCCCCTAGGCAACCTGAAAAAATGATTGATAATCACATTATCGATTTGTTCAAGGCTTCTCCTTGTAATTAACCTTCTTATAACAAACAGAATACATATTAGGACACATAGTAGCATGACACTTGGCTGCTTTGACTTGTTTGAGGCCAGACTTTCAATTACCTCACTGACATAAGATTAAGTAAACCAGTGCATTCTGCAAAACATTTTCTTTGAAATATTTTTTTAAATAACCTATCAAGTAACATGATTTCTAAGTCTCTATTAACAATCATCCAGATAACTATTACTTCCATGAAGAGACCTAAACATTTTTAAAGTTGTTTTTATTTCATGCTTACTATTCATAAAACAGTCAAATTCTGGTCAACTAATATGATCAAGTGATTAGAATGTTATTTAGAGAAGCTGTTTTAGAAACTGAATTAATAGATTTAATTGAAAAAGCTTGAATTGCATCTACCTAGTAAAGGACATACCTAGTATAGTTAACATGGAACAAGCGACATTAACCCAGATTATTTTAAATAAGAACATCCAATCTAGTAGAAGGACTTTCAGGATGAGAGTGGAAGGGTGTAAAGGTGCAAACTCAAGGCCCATTGTCCAAAATCTGGAAACTAAATTTCTATATACAATTGTCTCCCCATTTATTGAATATACAGAGAGTCTGAGAGGTTCTTTTCAAGGGAGAATGGCTGCCCCGATTGCACTAATATGCTGATCTTGCAAGAATAAAAACAACAAGCTATGGAATTCTGCAAGTCACAAAAGCTCTAAGCAGTTATTCAAACTTTAAGAAAAATTGTGGTTCTTATTTTTATTGGTTTCTCCAGAAGGACCAAGTTTCAAGATCCTTATTCTTACAAACAGCAGCTTATATATGGAGTTTGGAAATACTTCAAAGATAAGGTGTTATTCAATCAAAATAAAGGCATCAAGTATAGTTCTACTGCAACAATAGCTTTAAATAAAAAGATGTTAAAAGAATGTTTATTCTTTTCAGACAGCAAAAATGAACTGCTTCAGAGTTACAGGTCCCTTAAACAAACAACAAAACCCAACCAAAACCCACCCACCAGGGAAATACTTCTAGGACATTATTTAAATAAAACTGAAGACCCCACACACTCTTATGTAAGCACTTGCATTGTTGAACAAGCCCCAGAATGATTTTTCAGAGACTGGGCAGATTTCTGTATTCTTAGAGGATTTTACTGAACTAAGCCGTTAGTATATGAACTAGTTGCTAAGAATGTTAAACACTTAGAACTATTAAAACGAATACAGAAAACAGTGACATGTCTGATATTTGGTCCCAGGGATATACTATTTTATTCTGTACATATCTGAAAGACTGTTTCTTTTTTGAAATAATAGATGTTGTCACTTTTTTTAAGAGTCATGATACAAAATACAACCATAAAATATTTTTCCGGTCTTAAATTATGTTTAAAAGTTTATTTCCTTCCTAATGTTCCAGTGGAATGACTTTTTGGCAGAATTAGCTGGAAAGTAGAAACCAGATCTAAATGCAGAATTTAACCCATTTATTTCTGATCTGAAATAAATACTCTTAAAAATTTGAGGTCTTCCCAAAGCTGTAACTTACAGAAATAATCCTTTTATTCATTTTATCTAGTTTGCCTTTTAGCATTTATTCTCCTGAGAAATTCAGGGAAGATTACTTAAACTAACTGTGAAGTCCAACTTTCCTTTTTTTTTTTTTTCCTCTTCAACTGGTTGACTTGTTTCTTGTATGACTCAAGGAGTCCTTTCCAGTGGAAAACATTACTACTAGCCTGATTCTGTAGTGTACATGAATGTGCACTAACCACTGCACCCCTGTAGTGGAACTGCAGAAACAGGAGTCAGAATTACATACATTAATCAGCCATGTAAAATACATTCTCTTCCATAACATGACTGCACCACTGACTATGTCAGGCAGCTATTGGCCCAAGCCCAAAGTGGAAAAAATTGAGATTAACTAATACCGTTCAGTTTGGTATCACACTTCACTGAAGGAAAAATGCCTGAGGCTTGAATGAAAAAGAAAGCAAAGCATGTGCAACACATTAAACAGATGTTCACAAGAAGAGTATAAACACACACAAAAAGAAAAAAAAAACAAAACCAAAAAGTTAAAAACAAAACGAAAAAAAAAAACACAAAAAAACCCAACCAAAAAACCAACAGAACAACGCAAACCAAACGCAACCTACCCAAAAACAACCCACAAACTCTTGGTCAAGACTTCCTTTCTCTTCAGAAAAGCACCATCTTTCTTGTGGGATATGCAAAAATGTAATAATCAGTTTTATACTAACTCCTATTCTAGAAAACAAGCTCTATGGGATTAACACTTCAAACATCTGAATGTTTCCTTAACTTTAGCCATGAAAAATACTTTTTCCTTCCAGTGGAACAGCTCACTTCTATAAAAGTAACGTCATTAGTATTTATAGACCTTTGTCCTACAAAGCCTTTTAATTGCTCAGTGTATCAGTTTTATTAGTGCACAGCAACTTTACATATACCCTTCATTAGCTATATTCATTCCCACAGTGGTGTATTTCACCATAAGGAGCTCACAAATTTCCAAAAGCAAACGCAACCCTCCTCCTAACCAACCGTTCTTTCTACATTACAAAGAAGTGAACAATATAAATTGTAAAAAACCCATTTTAAGTGCAGATAGCTGAAATGCACCCAGGATATTGCTGAGTTTTACATGGAGGTTCTGCAGCATTTCATGAGACTGTTTAACACAGATCTCCAATTCTAGGCACATCCTTTTGTACTAATTAAAAATTAAGCCCGTGCTCTACTGTACAGCTCCATCATACAAAGTTGTCAGTTGCTTATTTTGAATTGAATACTTTTAATTTGTATAAAACCAGGTGTCTTCTCTTTTTGTAGAAATAGTATTAAGGAGAAAAACACAAGTAGCAATGATGAGCTTCCGCAGAAAGACTACGAGAGAATACCAGTCAGGTTTTTTTACGGTGTATAACTATTCAGGGCACAGTAACAATCACCTGTTCTGCCCTTAGAGTAATCTGGAGAGATGGAAGTTGAGTACTTTTCTCCCACAGAGACAGTGGTCAAATTAAACCTACATGTCAGAAAGCTGAAAGTGAAATTCCTTTCTGAATTGCACCTTCAAGGTAGTACATAAAATAGGTAACCTTCAGAGCTGGTGCAAGTTCTGCCCAGTTTCATTTGTTTTCTTACATGTTCCCACAATGATGTGACGTACCAAGAGCAATGCAAACTCAGAAAAAGGGTTCACACATGCTACTGATGAATTTCAATTTGCATTCCATTGTCACAGAATCAGAGAATGTTAGGGATTGGAAGGGACCTCGAAAGATCATCTAGTCCAATCCCCCTGCCAGAGCAGGAACCTAAATGACATCACGTAGAAAGGCATCCAGGCCGGTCTTGAATGTCTCCAGAGAAGGAGACTCCACAACCTCCCTGGCCAGTCTGTTCCAGTACTCCGTCACCCTCACTGTAAAGAGGTTTCTTCTGAAATTTAAGCGGAACCTCTTGTGTTCCAGCTTACACCCATTACCCCTTGTCCTGTCATCCTGCTGTCCACCAGGACTCCCAGATCCCTTTCCCCTACACTGCTCTTCAACAGGTCTGTCCCCAGCCTATACTGGAACCTGGGGCTGTTCCTGCCCAGATGCAACACCCTACACTTGCCCTTGTTATATTTCATTAAGTTTTTCACTGCCCAGCTCTCCAGCCTGTCCAGGTCTCGCTGGATGGCAGCACAGCCTCCTGGCGTGTCAGCCACTCCTCCCAGCTTTGTATCATCAGCAAACTTGCTGTCATGAACTTGGCTCTATTGTTTTAACTAATAATACACTAAATATTCCTGTTCGAGGGTGGACAACAAATCACACACCTCTCTGAAGGAGATGAAGATGTTTGAGGATAACACAAGTCACATGGATTCTTGGCAGAAGCTCTATCGCCTTACAGTTCTGTAAATATCATGTGCCTGTGTGGATATGCATAAGGATGAGTGTCTGTAACAATAGTTACTGAACATTTCTAGAACATCCACGTGATTTCTACGATAAAAGTCATACTTTATGACTCTAAATTCCTCCTATCATAGAGAGTTATGTAATTAAAAAGTCCAAGTCACTTCAGTTGCAATAGTCAAATAAAAGTGAAATCTCACAGAATACTCCATGGCTAGTGGCAGCTCTAAGTATCTTCAAACGACACCCTATTCTAGTTAAAGCCACACACATCAAAAGAACACAAATTATTTCTGTACACATGATTCTCAGCAATTACTTCACACATTTCACAATCATCTCTCCATTTAATTACTTTCCTTGGGGATTACTTTATGCTACAATAAGTATTCTTAATTTCCAAGGACTTTGAAAGTCAGGCCTCTTCCATCATTAGGTTTCCTGCTTTTAGCCCTTCTGAAAGGGCCTTACTGAGGGCTCATTCCTTCTACCTTCCTGCCCCCCCCCAAATGAAAAGTTACTTAAATACAAAGACTTTTCTTCTAGAAAAACAAACAATTATCACAAATGTTAGTAACCAATAATGAATTTCACTTCTACATTGCACACAACTAAAAGCAGCTAAGGTAGTGAAGAACAAAAATCCACCATATCATTTCATTACTGAAATCTACCAAAGGAACACTGAGCATGTGCTGGAAAAATGTGTATAAATTACACAATTTTGTGCTGCATTACTGTGGGATATTTATTCACAGCAATGCAATTAATAGCTATTTGTTAACATCCTGACGTAGTTTTGGAACACATGAAACATAGGATGCTTAAATACTTTTAAGTTTTTGTTAACATGCTTTTTTGAAAATAAATAATTTTTACATAAGCATTGCCTGAATAGGATTAAGAGGCTGTCTTTGAGATGCAGAGACCCAGTGGATTTAATCTGCTATGTGGGAAGCCAGTACTGTTCCTTGGCTTCTCAGGTTTGCATGACATTCATTATCTTCAAGCACTGTTAGGTGTTGACAGTTGTAACTGCCATCATTCGAATGATGGCCTCTGCAAAACTGAGCACAAGCAGAATTTACAATTTACTGCTCATCTGTCAAAGCTAAAAGTCAGCCCTTCAGAGACATGTGTCATGGTACACCCCTCCCAACTCTTCTAGGGGAGATGAGTGTGAAGAGTCAGAGGCAGACGCAGGAGGCAGAGGAGAGGACCCCTACCACTTCCCGTAAGCTTTAACTGAACTGCCACATTCAACTGGAGTGAGGAGATCACACAATCTCCCAGGCACCAAGAAAAATCTTAAGAGGCGGCTTACACACAGTTTAAATTGCATGTAAGTCTGTGCCTCAACCTGCTATCCTGGAGGAGTCAGCACGAGCATGTGCTTCAATAAAGACTTTCAAGAGTCCAGAAACAGAGGTGAAATTGAAAGACATTTCCTGATCAGCAATAAGAGGATGTTTAAATGATCTCATGCTCTGTTACTGTCCTAAAACACAGGAACAGCTCCCCCATATTTTACTTTTAAAAGCAAACCAACACATTCAAAAGTATTCTTACATTTTTAATCCCCTCACCCATCAAGAACATAAGCATTGTCTATGGTTCACATCAGGTTTTTTCAAATATATTAGATTATTAAAAGCATATTTCAATTTTTTTCATTATACTATTATTGTTGGTTGCATTAAACCAACCAACAATCTTTAGGGATTGAAAAGCACATAAGTCACTTGAAATAATTGCCTGCTGGCGTCAGTATGTTAACTACAAGGCTGTTACTAATTGATTCAGTACCCTACCAAATTACATAGTGCAATCACAAAATGCTAGTTGGATTACACAGCGAATTTCACTTGTGCACCTTTTAGAAATACCATAAACAGTAGTTTGAAGAAAAAGAAAACCTGTATCTTAAATACTGAACTAAGGAAAACAAGAAACGCAAAGGGAAAAATAAATCAGTGTTTCAATACAATACAAAATGATATTGTGTTGTTCCATACCAAAAAACCCACTATCCATCTTTTACTAATGAAATTCTTTGACAAAGAATGTTTTATCTTATCTCAAGTCGATAGTGAAAGTCAAAAGTCAAATGATGACATGTAAAGTCCTTCAAGAAATTATAGCAGGTATCTACAGCATGCATAGCTGTATTTAGTCCTTTAATATGTGAAATATATATATTAAAAAAAGCCCTGATGGTTACTCTTAAGATAATCCTTTCAAAAGACCCTCCAGTCACTTGAAACTTTTCTCTCACCCTATTTTATTGTTACAATCTTAAGAGCAGCCTAATATCAAAGCTACTTATCTTGTGCACACCTAAGTCAAAATAACAAGTCATAGCCTATTTTAAGCATTTAAGTAACTGATGAAGAAGAATCCAGAAATATGATCCTGCAAAGGCTTAAACTTTTCATAATAAACACACTCCTACTGCTGGGCTGCTCACAGCATGAATCAAGATGAAGACACACACAGAATATCCAAAATTTTACTGTATTAAAGTCATCTGAAACACAAATCTACGAGCAAGGAACAGTGTTTTATTGAAGCCACAAACAAACAGTTACCTCCGTAACTGAATCTACCACACAGAAATTCATGGGGAAAAAAAAAGGGAACTAACAACAGCAAGGCTTAGAGGCCACTAGAAGAGGTAGAAGAATTATTATTTTCATCAGTCACTAGAAAAAGTTTTGGTAGGATAGTGTTTAAATTTAAAGATAGGGACCAAAACCTACTTTGGCTCAGTTTTCAATAGCAGAGGATACAGAAAAGGAAGGCAGGAGACACAAACGAGAGGAGTGAGCTCTTAGTCTAATAGAGGCAGAGGTTTACACTTGAATTTGGAGAACTAGATGATCTATGTTCCATAACTCTGAGCAGGACTGAAAGTGATCAGGTCAGTGGAAAGATTTTTGCACAAAACAGATCACTCGTTGCACTGCAAGAAAAATATTCTAGTGGTTCAGACCACTGGTCCATTTAGCCCCATATTCAGTCCCCAGCAGCAGCAAGGAGAATCGAGTACTAAGGGAGCAGGCATGGGAACAGCCACTTCCTGAAGTTCATCTCTCTCCCTGTTGTGAGGGTGGGCAGTTTTAGAATTTCCCTACTTGCTGTGTCAGGAATGCTTACTTTATCCAGTTTACACAGATACCCTACAAGTTTTGAGTCTGCTGTAGTTTTCATGTCACAAGATTTGGCGAATGGCAAATCCACTCTGTCATGCTGTGACATTCCTGAGTTGTAAAACACGCATTTCCAAGTTCAGAAACACATAGGCCTCGTTTGGTCCCATCCCCGTCCCCACCTTAATACACTACTTCTATAATTTTCTACACTTAGAGCTATATTCAGCCTTTTTGCCCACTCAGCTTTGCGAAGCTCATCCTGTAGTTCCCCAACATCGCCACAGCATTTGACCTATCTCAAAAAAAAAAAAAAAAAAAAGGCAGTTTAACATCATCAATAAAATCGGGGATTATACTGTTTCAGTTCTTCATATCACTGAAAAAAAATACTGATCAAAACCTGACCCAGCACAAATCTCAATGGAAATCCCTGTGCTAACTCCTCTCCAACCTCAGAATTGACTCTTACCCCCCTCTTTCCTTCCTGTCCCTTAACCCATGAAAGTACCCTTCTTCCAATTTCATGGTAATTTGGCCTGAACAGTATTTAGTGTGGAATCACAGACTTTTTCAGAAAATCCAGTAAATTTACATCCGTGCCATCCCCTCCCGTCTTTCGCACACTACGCATACATTCAAAATCCTTACTGGATTTCTTTTTGCTGAAACCATGGCCACACTCTCCCAGAAGCATTTTGCAACCTTCTCATTGATCTTATCCTTTATCATAGGCTCTACTGTTGTATCATGGATCCAAGTCAGACTTACTGGTCCCTAGTTTCCAGGGTGGCCACGTAAGCCCTTTTTAGTTGACAAAATGTGTATTGGTCACCTTCACTGTGACCAGCTGAAATAGGATGTTACTCAATTTAGCCAGCAGATTAGCAATTTTGCATGTCTCAGTCAAGTCCCTTCAGTATGCTTTGGTGAATGGCATCTGGTTCTGGTGAACTGTTAACAGCTCATCTGTTCAATCTCACATTTTCTCCATATTTACATCAAATTCATCTAGTTTCCAACAAGCATAGCAGGTACATGAATTTGAAAGCAGTCAGAGACATAGCTAGGTCAGAAAGAAAAGGGAACTATTCAATGTTAACAAGGTTGTTGCTAGTGTTCTTCAATGATCAGTCCCAAGACTGATCTTAGTACCTTGCCTGATGTGAAAAAAAGGAGCAAGTGGAATTTGTCAATGTCACAAAGCAGGGAAGGTTCACCAACACACAGGAGGGTCGTCTCAGACAGAACTGAAGGATCTCAAGAATTACTGTATGAAAGAGACATCTATAACATTTCAGAGTACTATGTCACAGAATATTAGGGCTGGAATGGACCTCGGAAGATCGAGTCCAACCTCCCTGCCAGAGCAGGGAGTAGATCACACAGGAACGCGTCCAGGCGGGTTTTGAATGTCTCCAGAGAAGAAGAACCCACAACCTCTCTGGGCAGCCTGTTCCAGTGCTCTGTCATCCTCACTGTGAAAAAAGTGCTTCCTTGTGTTTAAACGGAACCTCCTATGCTCCAGTTTGCACCCACTGCCCCTTGTCCCGTCGTTGGGTGCCAGCGAGAAGAGCCTGGCTCCGTCCTCCTGACACTTGCTGTTTACATCAAGACACTAGAGGAGGAAAGGCCTGAGTATATACATCAAAATGTAATTAACCATGTCAGCAGGACAACATCGCCCACAGAAAAAACAAATATAATCCAGTGATGGATCAGTGAGGTATATACACAATGGAAATATTCCATTTCAGCTGAAACAAATCCAATTTATGCATCTGGGGCGTTTATGTTAAGGACAGAAATAAGTTTAATCCCAACCCAGAATGACTTCCTTTGATCTGTGCTAGAGTCAAATAACTAGTTTTATAGCCTTTTCAAAAAGCTGCTACTGAGACTTCTACTCAATCCTTACAAAAGAAAAAAACTCCCCCAAAAAACCAAACCCCAAAACTTTAGAGATAAATCTCACTTTATGCAATAACCCAAATGTCTTTTTTTTGTCATTCTTTTAAACCATAGAGATTGATGCTGTCATTGGAGAGATGACAGCTTCATCTGATTGAATTATATTAACATTGTAGATAATTAGGAATATTAATGATACTTACAAAATATAATCTTGCAGATAACTAGAATGATTAGTGATTGCGGAAAGCCATGAGCAGGCAAACCCTACATATATAGCTATATGCACGCACATATGCTACCTCTTACTATTTTCTGCCAGTTACTTTTTTCAGAAAAAAAAAGAAATTTCAGGAGAAAGATGGCTGCAAAAGGAGATTTTTATTGGGAAAAAAAAACAACAAAAAAAAACCCAAAAAATAGTGGCACAGTAAAAGTGTGGTTTATTCCCAGATCTTAAACTGATCTAATGAACACATTCAGGTGACTGATTTTGCTACTCTTAGTAAGTTTCATCACTTCTCCAATAGTACTTATTTCCATTGTAAAACACTTGAGAGCTACTGATGAAGACCTCTACATAATCAAGTATTTTTTCCAGTTCACTCTGTAGGCATCTAGGTCAAGGATTACAGAATCTAGAGATTAAAGGTACAAAAAAAATTAAATATCACATGCAGTATTAAAGAGTATTCCCAAAGCCTTGCGAATATCACTGCTAAAATAATACAGAATAAAAAAATCCCAAACTCTACTAGAATAGCTGTTCCCACTTCGTAAGAAGAGTATACTGTTGGAAAGTGATTAATTTCTTCCAAAAATAAGCTATAGTTTTCTTGAAAAATAAAATAAATCTTTCTTAATTGAGCTAAACTAAATATTAATTCAGATTTGTATATATATTTTTCTGCTTCATAATTATAACTGCACTGGTTGAAAAACCAAGAACCTTACTATGAACAGGCCCTTTCCCCAACTCCCATGAAATCCAAACTGCTGGAACATTAAACACTAACTTGAAACCATTGATACTGAGCAACAATGGTGTTTAAAAAAAACACAAAACAACCAACACTGTTTATCAGAAACAAAAGCCAACAGAGCACAAAGCAAAGTAGTCTGTGATTATGTTTTACAGAACTACTGTCTTATCTCTGGGGAGATGTTACTAAGTCTTTGCTTACTTGAAAGCACAAATATAACAAAGGCATTTTTGTCAATTATACTATTTTATTTATGCTCCAGTTACTCTATCACTGAAACTATTGTGTACAGCAAATGTAAAGTTTTGAAGTGTTCAGTGAGGAAAATAGCTTTGTTACTGAGAAGGCTGGAAACATGAAGAAAACCAACAGTGTTTGTGAGGTGAAAAGGGAAAGGAGAGAGGAACAGGGAGGCTGCCAGCCAGCTCATCGAGCCATCATGGCTACCTGCCTGAAGGGGGAAACAGGAACAGTCTCAAGCTATTTTTGTATACTCCAAGTAAGACAAAAATTACATCACATGGCACAATGGCAACACCAGATCACCACATACAGACTATATCCCATGACCAAACGTCGGGCTTCATACACTAAGAATCAGCCAAAAAGATTACTTCCAGAAGAAAACTGCAGGGTTGTGCAACCAAGGAGAGGAGAAGCCAGGAGAAAGGTCCCTATTTCCCTTCATCAGTAATCAGAATAGGTTTGAAAACAGATTATCAGGAAAAATCTAATCCCAGTTTTTACATTTATCAGATCAACCCCTCACCTTTTTCTCTGTTTCACAGTTCATCTTGCCTATTTAGGTAAGTCTGAGAGACAATCCCCTCAACATGTTTGTAAAGCAACATAGCAGCAAGTAATAACCTAGTACAAAGATATTTGTCATTCAAAAATATGACATCTACCAAATCAGACATTTTTCAGTCTGTCACCTCAAGCTGTAGATTCTGTAGGCTCAACTGGAACCTGGCTGATACTCAATAATAAATTCAGTAAGTCTCCAGTAGCCTGCAGGTCAGTTCTTTACCAGTAGTCTCCCAAATCACTCACTGTGGACTGAACTTGGTATCTTTACATTATAAAGGATATCAGCACTCTCAAAGATTTAATGCAGTAAAATACTCATCTGCATTAACATAATCTTGAATAATACTAGAGGGTTTGTGTTGTTGGGGTTGGTTTGTTGTTGTTTTGTTTTTTAAATGGCACTTTACTCCCTCTCGCATTGATCACTTAGTTCAAGATTCAAACATAACCCATTTCTTCCCAGAAAGTTAACCATGAATGGCTGGTCCACGCTTTAACCTCCAATTCCTCCTTTTACCATCCTCAAAAAATTTCTTCTCTTCTGAGAGGAACTGCTGCTTTTAGTTTGAAAAACAAACACATTATGTGCAAACAACCTTGTGCAGACGGTATCATAAATTCTGTGCGCTAATTCATCCTGGGAAGTTCTGGGAATGGAGAAGCGCAGAAGAGATTTAAAAAAGGAGCATGCCAACGTGCATTACACAAATCCCATTCAATTGCAATTATGTATCTATTTTCCTAATCCACCTCCAAGACTTTCGTCATTCCTTTTTAAAGATTAATGTCACAGTGCACTTCAGTTCTCTAATAAAGCCTGGAATATTTAAAAAGTAAAGAATACTACTTTAAAAAAAAACAAACCAACAATATCTAATTTAGTAAACATTCCTAGTGTCAGTTTTTAAGACTCAAGAAACAATTTTCATTCCCTAACTCCTTGCTTTTTCACATATATGGCAACAAGGAGTTCAATCAGGTTTGCTATTGAGAAGATTTTATTTTCTTTTAGTGCAGAATCTAACTGCATCCATATATCTGTCACAGCCCTTCTACCATCTATGACATATCGTATTTCTTGAATTTGTCATCAGGAGATGACTTGTTTCGTATGTTACCTCTGTATGCTGCCATACATGCATTCCAATCACTGATATTTTACCACTAGGAAAAGAATCTTCTGATTTCAAGACACAGAGGGAGACTAATGACAGAGCCCTCAGCAGGACACTGCACCTCCTTGACACCAATCAGAGATTACATTTCCTCCCTTACACTGCAGCAGGAAAGCACAGGCTGAGCAGTCCAGAGGAGATCCAAGTACCTCAGAAAAAAAACCCGTCAGAGCCAATCACAACCTCCTACTGGACACAGTGTTGCAAAGAGCTGGATTAGTATGCAGAGCAGGAGGAAGATGCAAGTTATTTATTAACTCAGTCACCTGAGTGCCTTATTAAGCACCTAAAGGGGAGGCAAAAGAGACAATATGATAAAAATAGCGTTAGAAAGAAAAAGCTCCCCCTCTCCAATGACAAAGGCTAAATTGGTCGGCATAGCTATTCAAGTATCAATGCTCTTGGACTAATGATACAGCTCCTCTGCTGTCTTACCTCCACACACTTCCTACAGGGCCAGGAGGATCTCAGTCAGCTCACTTCCCAAGTATGTCACTCAACAAAGAAGGGGCAAAGGCTGGAAAGACAAGGACCTGAGACTCTCAGCCAAATATCTCCTGAACAACAAAATGTCTGGATAAATGGAAATCTTGAGAGAGGCACCATTCTTAAGCTGGGCCGCAGTCCTTCATAGTATGTCAACAACAACAACAAACATCTGCAATAAATTATCAAAATTGGCATACACAAAAAAATCGGAAAAATCTCATTCCTGAAACAAGCAAGATGTGCAGAGAATCTCCACATGTTGCTGCTCCTCATCAGCTACATAATTCAGCCTGAAAGTACGAAGAAACTCAAAGTTAGCAGCATAACTTGAATTTTTGCTTTAACTAGAGTAATTTGATTAGGATGGAAATCTCGCTCCTATATCCCACAGCAGACCTTGATGGGTGTATGATTTCAAGAGTTGTACAAACGTAAGAACAGTTCTGTGCAAACTTTGTGTGATGCACTGTACGTGCTACCTGCAGCAGAGATCTAGTTTGGCATGTACAAAGGAAGAAAGACAATGGGCAAAAAAGCTGCTATCATTCATCGGAATGGATGGGGATCAGGAAGCAATCAATTGCAACAAATTGTGATCAAAAGGGGTTTAAACTTGTCACCAGAGACAGCCAGTCATATCAGCAGAGACACAAGCAGTCACACAATGCTAAGACCCAAGTTTATTTTACTGATTGACAAATCTTAAGGACAGCAACAAACACACAGAGCATGTAGATGTGCTTTTGAAGATTCTGGTCACCTAAAGGAAGTCTAATAGTCACTTTCCTATCTAACAGCATTTAGCTATCACTGCTCAAATATGCAGCAAGGATAACAGCCTCAGTTTATATGGCAGGCCACAGCTTTATTTAATTCCCATAACATGAAACACTCTCCCAAAAAGCAACAATAATCAGGCATACCCTAGGTTTAGTACTTTGGCATAGGACAGCTATAGTAACCTATACTTCCATCTCAGACTTCTTTGTATTCCATTCCCTTGACTCTGCAACATTTCCTTTTCACTTTGAAAATGACAAAAGAACAAAACTTGTCAAGACTCTCCCGGGCGGCCTCCACAGCTTCATATCCCTTACTTCCATCTGCCACATTCCTTAGCTTGCAAGTCTTGCATCAGCATCAATAATGTTTATTTCAAAGGAAAAAAAAACCAAAACAAAACTATCACTTCCATTTTCCAGTAAAGAATCTCATCATTTCCATAAGGAGTAAAACTAAACCAAAACAAACCCCAAAGCACAACACATTTCTTTGGTTTACAGACTTGAAGTAAAATACTCCATTCTATATTGACCATTGAAAATATTTTTTTAAATCTATAATGAATGTTGCCATTTCTTGTGAAAAACTGAAACATTAAAAAAAGCTGTAGTATCAAATCCCACATACTTAAAAGAAAATACTGCTCCACTAAAAGATTGTCAGAAAAAAAAATTGACCAGCTCTGCCCAATTAAGTATAACAGCTGGTTTTATAATTCAGACAAAGAAAGGCACAGGCTTCTGAAGATTTAAGATTATAATCAGGTGCAGAAAACTCTGTATAAAGAACAAACAGGGGCATGGAAACTCCAAAGAGCTCGTTTGTGTATCAGTGACAACTAGCAGGACAAGTAAAACTTAACTGCTGACAGCAACATACATTTGCTACAACAACAAGAAAATGCAACACAATGTCTTCCCTGGTCCTTGTGAGGCAGAGTACCTTTTTGTAACACTCTCCTCTTCCTCGTTTATATTTGGGACACGAGAATGTTAAAGTTGTGGGCTGCTTTTTTCTCAGTTAATGTATTGCCTCTCTGCACACTCATGAGATGTCCTTGGCAACTAATGATCTACCTCACCTGTTTCAGAAACAAGCTGATTGCAATAAATTACTCTGGCTTTCAACATTACTTTTCCATCCATATGGCCCCTAGTACACACTCATCATTTATCTACAAGATTTTCTGAAACAAGTGCTGCTGGTAGAAGGAAACACTTATACAGTAAAATAACATTTCCATTTATCTACAAGAGGCAGGATTTTATATGAGTAAGTAAGTGTTTAGTATTGAATGTTAAGCTACAATACTAAATGTGTCCTAGGACAGATCAGTCACAAGAGTCTGGTTCCAGCCGAGCCTGTAAAATTGCTCCTTTTAAAACTATTTTTAGGCTGATCACTCAAAGTGTCTGCTATATATTAGCTATATATTATATTATAGACCAGTGACAGTACTATTGCTATAGGAACCAACAGACCAGGTATTACTAATGTAGACACTATGATCACATGACAAGTTCAATTTCACACTTGAAATTATGTAAACCCATGTCAGCTGCTGCCATTTCACACATGTATCCTTTATTGCTCAATTTCTCCTATTTTAATATATTTTTTAAAAACTTGTATGTAAGCAAAAGGATAACACAATGCCTTACCTCCCTTTCACACCTTTGCCATACAAACCTCTATGTTTTAGTTGCTGGTGTAGCGCGTTGCACGCTTTCGTTCCGTGTGCTTACCGAAAGCGTACAATAGAAGCTCATACAAAGCACAGACAGATCATTTGCAATGCACTAAAAGGGAAACCAGTAAGAGGGAAAGAGTGGTGTGAGCCATCTTCTCACATTTCTGTAGATTGTTACATAAATGAATATAAAAGGACTAATATCTTTCACAAAAATCATTCTAGGAAAAAGAAAGGCAAAATCTGGTTCAATAAGAAACAGAAGGATCGCTGTGATGCAGTTCTGTGACTATATTCAGAATAATTAAAGAATTAGCCCAAAAGGAAATAATGCAGTGCTTACAGTTTCCTAAAGGCCCAGGAAATCTATCTTGCAACACTATTATTTACTAATTATCATGTCTTAAGTTTTACAGTATCCGCTATTTGTTTTACTGAATATTGCTCATCATAGAACCACAAAATGTTAGGGGTTGGAAGGGACCTCTGGAGATCATCTAGTCCAACCTCCCTGCCAAAGCAGGATCACCTAGGGCAGGCCACACAGTGATGCACCTGCCCTGATGATGCCACAGGAGGCACAACACCAGTGGTGACCCATCTAACAGGGCAGCTGCTGACACAGCGAGCCCCAGATGGGCACACACCGAGGGCCGTGCCAGGCAGGAGAAGGCACGCTAGCTCTTACTGCCTCCTCTGTTGCTTCTCCTCTGCATCACATCAAGACACCCAGAGGGAGATGGGACCAGACCAAAGCACACTCCTGTCCTCTCCTTCTAGAGATAAGTATCCTGCCTGCAGCTTATCAGAGTCATTCAGGGACCTAGAAGGTCCTACCAGCTGTGAGCAGAGGGAGCTCCCCATCTTTTTACCCTGGAAAGCTGTGGACCCAACCCCAGAGGAGCTTGTGGCACCATCACCGGTGATGCAGTGGCCACAACTCTGGTAGTGGCCTATGTCACCAGGAGATGGCTGACAGTTGGCCTAGGAGAGGTGTCTTCTGGCCACTAGGGAGACATGGGACGGAGAGCCTTGGCAGAAGGCTGGCACAGCTTCAGGCAGGGAGGCAGGAAAGGGCTGAGAGGATGAAATGTGACTGATTTGGTTGTTCATCTCTCCTGTTGGGCAGCTGCAGCCCTGCAGATGGACAGAACAAGACTAAAGCATCCACTACTCAGCCAGAAAGCACCACACTATTCTACAGGGACATGAACCCAAGGATAAGGAATGATCAACACAGCCCTAGTCTGTACTGCATTGTGGATCAATAGGCAGCTGGAAGCTCCCCTTAGCCAAACGGATCTCTTCACCACCCACCATCTCCAAAGCCTGGCATGGATCTACAGGCAGCAGGAAGCTTCCCACAGCTGAGGACAAAGGCAGCACTGCACCATCAAACACCTACACGCCCAATCACCTGCTCCATAACCATTCACAGGCCTACAGGCACCTCTCCAGAGATAAGGACAAAAACATTTCTGCACCGCTCTCCATCTCCACACCCCACTGTCTTCCTACAAGCAACTGGAAGCTTATCACACTCATGTACTCCAACACCTTCCATCTCTATAACCCATTACAGTCCTGCATGAAGCTGGAAGCTCCCCACAGTCAAGGACAAGGAGATTTCTGCACTGTTCACCTCCTCCATACCCCATCACAGGCCTACAGGCATCTGGAAGCTCTCCACAGCCAAGGACAGAAGCATTTCTGCACCACCCCTCCATTTCCACGCACTATTATCAACCTATTGGCAGCTAGAAGCCCATCAGCCACAGACAAAGGCAGCATCACACCACCATCTCCATGTCATCACAGACCTACATATAGCTAGAAGCTCCCCATAACCAAGGACGGACAGGTTATTTCCACACCGCTCACTATCATGGGCAGAGGGAAGCTGAAAGCTCCCTACAGCCGAGAACAAAGGGATCACCATACCACTAACCTTCTCCATACACCATCATAGTCCCACATGCAGCTGGATGCTCCTCTCAGGATCAGATCAGACAAAGGGATCTCTCCACCACCCACCATCTCCAAGTTGCAGGCAGCAGAATGCTCCCCACAGTTATAAAAAAAAGGTAGCTCCACACTACCCTCCATCTCCACACCTCACTGTGGTCCTATAGACATCTGGAAGCTCCCCTCAGCCATAATCAACGGGATCTCTACCATCTCAAACACCACCCACCATCCATCTCTGAACCCCCTCATGGACTGACGGCCATCCATAAACAAAGGGACCTCTACACCACCCTCCATTGTGGATCACCACACTATTCACCATGTTCATACACAACCATGGACCTACAGGCAGCTGAAAGCTCCCCATAGCCATAGAGGGACCTCTCCATCATCCCCCAAACGTACCCACCCTCCATCTCTGAACCCCGTCATGGACTTGCAGTCAGATGGATGCTCCTCATAGCCATAAATAAAGGATCCCCCACACCACCCTCCATTTCTAAACCCTGTCATGGTCCTACAGGCAGACAGAACCTCCCACAGGCAGATGGAAGCTCCCTGCTACTCCTGTTTAAGTTTGAAAAGACACACAAGACAAACCACACCAGATTCAACTCTGTAGTGACTCCACACAAGTTTTGTACATTACATCAGGGCCAAATCCTGCCCTGTAAGTTTTGTGAGCAGTCAAGCAAAATATGTAACCCTATATACTGTTGACCATACAGGCACACAAACATAATACATCTACACCTCTCTAGAAGTCACCCAACTTAATTAAAAAAAAAGGCATACTAATCCCTCAGTCTGAGGAGGTTCACATGCACTTGCATATGGTCAGGGCAGCCCACTGCCAACCTGCTTTGCACATGTACTTGCTGTGAAAAGGCACGAGTCGGACACAGTCTCAGGCTACAGGTGTGGAGAGCAGGCCACCAAAGCACTCTGCCTCAGGTGCTCTCAAACACCAAAGATGCTCTACTATCAACAAACTGAGTCCACCTAGATATCTGAGAAATGGTGGTGAACAAAGCAGCTTCTGCTGCTGGTGCTCCTCAGTTCCTTGACTGCTGTTCGCAGGCACCTAATAAAGCTCCTAAGCAACCTATATGGAATTTATAATGTCAAAGAAGTCAATACAAGTGATTGGACCTTTTATCGATGTTGTAATTAACTACCCCAACAAGATACACTCCAATCTCATATGCAGTCATTGTAACATAGTTCAAACTCATGTTTTATTTGCCACAAGAAAAATTGTTCAAATAAAGGTCATATAAGTCTTCATAAAAGAGTCTACACCCTAGCATACTTAAAGATCTACTATACATGTAAAGACCAACCACACCAGTACCTTCAGTAAATTCCATATCATCTTTTATTATTTCTGAGATTAATAGTTAGCTCATCCCTGTCTACACTAGTTTAGCCCAGGTATTTCACATATCCGTTCCAAACCCAAATGCTTATCCAGCAGTCTAACTGTGCAGAACATCGAATCTTTAACTAATTATGCTAATTAATTAAACTAATTAGGCAGCTCCAGCTAATGTATGTAAATGCAGCTGGTTTCAGAATATTTCATGTTAAAAAGGCTAACATAATTCAGCATGACTGAAGGCAGTTACTTTTACAGTACGTGTTAACAAGCAGCTGGAGCAGTTTGGTTTGCACAGGAAACTGTTGCTGTCTCATACTCCCACAGAAAGAAACTCTCAGGGGACTCACCAGTACTTAACAACCCAAAAAGAGTAAGCTCAGCTTCCAGAGCAAGCGCAACTTGCACATCTACCTACTGTAGACAAGATTCCCATCCAAATTTCAGTCGACAGTGAAGTCTAAACTGTGATATTAGTGCTATCATCTAGCCAGCTTTAGAGTGAAAAAGTCTGATTTTGCCTTTGTGCAGGCAGAGGTCATGATTGTAACAGAGCTGTGGGTCTGTTTTGCCTCACGGACCACAAATACCTTATTCAGGCTTCACAAACTAAATGATCAATATGGAATTAGCATGATACAATACACTTTTGACTTACATATTCAATCCCCTTTGGAGAAAAATATTGTTAAGTACTTCACTGTTAAAAATGTATTAACAGGTCTTTGATTTTGTTAACAAAGATTAGCTATGGATTACCACTGTCCCTTGAAGGTCCAAACACCTCAAATATAATTTCTATTGCTAGGTTGAGCTTAAAGTAATAGATTCATTTGAAGTCTGTCCATTTTACATTTTGGTAAGCCATTCACATTTGCAGAGTGTACCTCTTCCTCATCTTGCTACATAAAAGCACTCACTAAGAAGATATTAAAAATAGTATTAATACTAGGATGAGTGTAAGGCTAGGGGAAATGAAAGTGGCAGAATGAATATCGAAATTGAAACTCTGACCTATATTCACTTGGGGTAATTACTAGAAGGATAAAAGGCCAACAGCCTTTAAAACGAGAACTCAAGACCACATTTTTGGTAGGAAAAAAAAGGTACTGAGATCTTAGCAAGAAAGAATTCAACATGGCAAATGACAGTTACGATTAAATAAGCCTAAGCGCAGAGGCACACTGGCAGTCTATCCCATTTCTGCTTGCTGTTTATCTTACTTCCTTGTCATTAAGGAAATACCTCTTTTCCCCACATGGAGCTGCAGTGACATTTGACAAAGTAATTATGAGAAGGACGATCATGATCAGCTGCCTTTGCCCTGTTACCAAACACAGTCAATGCACAGTTCATGACTCCAGCAGATGTTTGTGCTTTACAGACTTATTGGGAACTTAAGGTCTTACTACTTCTGTCCTTCCTGTATTACATGGAAAACAGTCTAAACAGAGAAACCACTGAAATATTAGCAGCAAGTATTAACCCATCAAGTACAATCCACTATACAAATGAACAGAAAAAAAACCCACCCCTGTCCAACAGCAGGTTTTTTTCCTGCAAATCAAGAGCTATTTTGAAATGGACAGGCTTGAACTCTCTTGACAAATGGAAGAAAAGCTAGTTTGAGCAAAAGACTCTGTCAGGACTGTTTGCTATTCATCCATCACTCACTACCCCTTCCAGTTAATACTTGGCTGAAATAATCCTGCTCAAAACACGAATCCACAGTGCACAGAACAACAGGGTATGTATTTTAAGGAGGCAGAGGCAAACACTGACTCTGAAGTGTCCTTGAATTCCCCCCATCCCTCATGTCCTCATCTCTGCCTCTTCTCCATCTCCTAATGCACCTTATGTTACCCATCTTCACATGACCATGGACTTGTCCATATCACAGGGCTAATTCAAATCAAAACTAATCCTTCTTATACAAAGAGTAGGGCTTTTTTTTTTGTCTGCGCATGTGCTTTTACAGGAGGAAGGTAGCACAAATTTAAAATTAGCAACCTAAAAAAGGCTTTAAAAAAAACCCAAACAAACAGAACAAAACACAACCAGTTTAAACTGCTTGTAAAAAGAGGGCCTAATTCTGATACAGACTGTTTCAGCTAACACAGTGAAAATACAGTAGTTGAAACCCGATTTGGCAAAAGGCATCTTCAGTCATGCAAGAATGCAATCTCACTGAGCAGTTGTGAGGGCTTGCAGGATATATATATATAGCTCCTGGGCAAACTCGTCCTCACCCTGACAATCAATTCCTTGACTTCAGATGCCAGAGTGTTGGCTACATAACATAAAACCACCTGGGCTTCACAAATATATCAGAGACTAGCTGCAGAAACTGGGGCCAGATTCTCAGATCCTCCAGTGAGGAAGAGGATAAGGAGAAACAAACTGATAAGGCTTTACAGACCAGAGATTCTGTGGGAAGCCTGGGCCAATTTTCATCAGAAACCAAAAGTTCACTTGATCTGGAAGAATCCAAATGAATTACTTCAGGTTCTTGATTTTAATGAGAACACTATCCAACAATCTCTAGACCTGAATATAGTATGTTGAAAAAACCCACATAATACTTTTCAGATGAGGGTTTGGGCTTCATCTCTCCTGCTTGCATTTACAAATGCTTACGTCCTTAACCACGATAAAATAGAGATACGATATTGCTATTCTATTTTTCAATGTACTTCATCTCACACTATCATAGTCACCTAAACAAGGTACTAAGCTGAAAAGAATCTGCCAGAGCGTGCAAACCCTAAAGCAACTAGTACTGAGGTGGTCTCTGCTCATTTCCAATCCTTCTTTCAGATGAAGAATTTTGACAAGGAAAATAGGCGGCACTCCAGGCTATTTTGCAAACAGTAAGATGAATACAACTGTTAATGCAAGACAGTGACTGAAACCTTAGTCAACCATAGTTTCCACATAAGACAGAAGATGAAATAAATACTTTAAAACTTTATTCTAGTAACACTATTGCTCGAAAATAATAGGGACAGCTCATAGAAACAAACCACTGTCATCCAACAACTCAGAAACTTCTCTAGTTTTGAGTGTTTCAGTATTTCTAACAACCTGCTACATAATCAGTAACTAAGGCAGTACGGTTTACATCGTGACTGGACTGCTAATGTACCTGATCATTATCTTAGTTAAATTTTAGGTTTGACAAGAAGAGAGTTATTTATGCTAATGCTTGAGAAAGTTCTAAAGAAACATCTTATTGTTAAAATACCTTTAACTCTTATAATTCCCAGCAGCAAAGCTGAATTCAGAAATAATACTTCTTAAGAAGGTAGTAATCAGTTCTCCTTGAGTTTTGATGCACAAAGGTACTAGAATAAAAGAGGACTTATTCAGCAAAGGAAGAAAATGGACAGAAAGGAGAAATACGAGCAAAGTTTCTCCATATTCTCACCTTATTCCAAAGGTGTTTTAAAATAATTTGCAGATAAAATATGCCTGCCTTCGTTCGGTATCTTTTTAAATGGTCACAATTTCGGTGTATTTGCTACCTTTTTAACGCCTTATAAATACACCTAAACATGCATTTGTGGTACAGAGAGGGGTGAAGAGGAGTACTTGTTTACATTACTTGCTAGACAGAAATGAGTCTGGCAGCTAACATTACAATTCTGGGACTGTAATAGAAACCGAGAAAAAAAATAAATAAATGTGACTGTCTACTTCATTTTAGTTGTAATTAATGTCCAGCAACCAAAGAAGATACAAAGGGCTACAGATTTATTCTTTAATGCACATAATTAATATAATGCCCATTTTAAATTTACTGTTATCATCTATTAAAGAATAACTAATTTTAGAGCTTTCTAACATGTACCTCTTAAGCTCTAAATCACTGACCATAACTAATAGGCAGTGTAACAGCATGAATATCTGAAGTAAAACCACAGACTGCAATTTTGTTGATTGTAAATCATCATTTTTAATGCAAAAGCAACAGCAAATCTCTGTAATTACTGGGTGCATTTTGAATCACTTTTATGATTACTGCTCTATACCCATTAAAAACCTAAAATACTGAACTGCACAGGGTATAAAACTAGAATTATGATACACTACAAGCTATAATTGAAATCCATAAATTTCCTTACCAGTGTTCAAAATTATTTTGTTGCCAAGAATTGCAGCCCTGCAGAACTGACTCTAAAAACATTTACTTTATTTAAGATGGTGATAGTGGCAGGGACAGTAGTAGTTTCTTTGGGGTTTTTAAAACAAAAATTAAAAGTGACGAGGATCAGATTTGGCACTCACTTGTTTATGTAATACATGTGGTTATCAAAATTGCCAATTTAAAAAAAAAACTGCTCAGAGTGCTGTAAGTAAAAGCTGAAAAAGTCAGCAGTGGTATACATGCAGTTTAAACATCATTACAAACTTCAAGACACAGCTTATAACACCTGGTACGACTTACTACCTACAGCCCTGACCAAGACTATTCCACAGAGTAGTAAAACACTATTTTTTTTTTTTTTTTTAAAGATGCCCACACAGTACTTGCACAAACTACCGCATTTCTTTGGTAATAAAAAGAAAATTTGCTTCTGGAAATAGAGGAGTGAAAATCAGAAAAATTAAATACCTCATAACAGGAAATAGTTTTATGTTTCTTGGTATATAAAAACGGCATATGCTAGCTAGACATCTCAGAATACTAGAATAAATATTCAGCTGAAATAAAGTCACATTCAAAAAAAAGCATAACACAAACTTAGATGGGTGCAGAAAAGGGATATCAGGATATGCATGGTTTTGGACAGCCCAATTTATATGGAGACTGGAATAGTTTTCCTTGTTTCACCTCTCAGAACAAAGACATTGAAGAGATGACCGCTCCTACCATGATGGTGAATCTGAGGTGTTCCTTGAATGGGACCTAGTGTTGCAATTCATCTCTACATGCAAAGAGATACACCCATATTGGAGACTAATCACAGCTAGACAGGCACTGTGGTGGTGGCGGCAATCTTTTTAAGTGGTAACCTACTCGAATTGAAAAATCATGCCTTTTTTGTTTTTAAAGGATTAGCAAATCACTTGTAAATGTGGGTTGGAAATTAAAAGCCAGTTCCTATTTAAAAGTAAAACAAAACAAAACACAGTTTTGAAGATCTTGAAGTGCTTCTATTAGGATGAATGATAGGAATAAACTAGTTTCCTAAATCAAAAAGATTCTTCCACACCTACATACTGATGTCATTGCCTGCTTCCACTGGTTACCAAAGTTTATTTTAGTGCAGGTAACAACTGTTTTTCAGTTGGTGGGGTTTTCCTAAATTAAAGACTCTGGGAAGAAAAATAAAATCTGTAAGAGACAGTTTGCAGATCCATCCTGCAAAACCTCCAGGGACAGAATTTGAACAGAACAAGGTTAAAAAGTACACTTTGTCTTCCCCCCTACCACCCCAGCTTTAACACAGAAATTTTTACATGACCAGATTATAGCATCCTATTACATGGCATAGTCATGGTTGAAGTATTCTTTAATCTAAAAGTACCTTTTCACTGATTTATAACTTCCCCTAAATGATTTCCTAATTTTCCCAAAGCACCAGGCTAAAAGCAACCATGCAAATATATTTCCACTAAAAGCAATATACTGAACTGTTTCTTTTCAGGAGCACTGTGCTGCAAGTGAGTAACATCAGCATTATTTAAGAATGTTTTCAGCTATTTAAAAATAAACTGTTGAAAACGCCAAACTTGGCATAAGCATATGTAGATGAACGTGTGGTTCAGTAATTAAGTACAATCTCCAATATGCTGCAACTTGCCCCCTTCACATTAAGGTCAGCATTTGTGAATCAAAACATATTCAGTCCTTTAGAATGATAACGCTGACAACACTTGAAGACACTAAATAGGTTCCCACTGCATTAACCGGCAGATCTGCTGATTGTACAAGGAGGAAGTAAGATACACAGCACTAGAGAGAAGCAGACATGAGGATGCAGATGCTGCGTTTTCTCATTTACCCCTCCTTCCATTGCTAAGGCTTGAGGACACACGAGAGCCACTTGGCTCTGGTTTTCTCTTGCCTGTGCATTTAAACACTCCAGGGCTTTTTCATGAACTTGCTTCCCTTCAGCAGCACATCCCTCCTCATGGTAACATTACTGTGCTGTTTCAGGATGCTGTGCGTATGACTAAGTACTTGCTTCAGAGTCAGGAAAAGTTTTCTTCTCGTTAGACAAAATCATCAAGATACGATAGCCAATCTGCTTCTGCCTTTTGCGACATCACAGCAAGTAGTTCCTCACAATATATGGCCATCGTGTAGTGTAATTAATAGAGAAGGAGCCCTTCTTCAGAGGCAACTGTATCAGAGGTTTTTTTAGTGGACCGCTGTTGACAGAAGAAATTTACAGTAATTCCACTATGACTTTCCCACCTAAGGAACAGGTTAGAAGAGTTGTAAAATGGATTAATCCTAAGAATTAGAATCAAGAATAATGAATTCTTGGCAAAAGAGCAGCAAGATGCACAATGGAGAGAGAAAGGAGACGGCATCTCTTCTCTGCACAGAATAAAGGAAAGCTGTGTTATGCCCTGTAAGTCTGTTCCTACATCAGTCAATCAACTGTTCATACTTGTACAGCAGGCTACTTCTCAACCTTTGTCCTGGTCATATGCAAACTAGAGCAAACTAATCAACTCGATTCTTGTTGTGTTTGATTGTTTCTCAGTCTACTCTCTCTAAATGAAACAAAACAACCCAAGCCCACAAGCAAACTGCAGGATATTTGTCTATCCATTGCCAGACCTATAACGAGCCCATGAAACTGCTTGACATCTTGATGCAACAGGAAAAATGTAGAATAGCAAAGGCATCGTGGAAAGAACTAATTCACCAGGTTATCCTGAGGGAGGGAGATATCCTTGCAAGCATACAGTAAAATCCCAAAGGCCTGCAATTGAAAACCACATTAGTCCTAACCCTAGTGATCCCAAATTCGGTCAGTGTCTGCTGGGAGACACAGAACAGACACATTTATTTTTACACAACATGCCCAGTAGGAAGAGTGTTTCCTACAGTTTATACTTTTGAGTCAGACTAACATAAAATAAAGATATGTCTGAGGGTTGAGAAATTTAATTCTGATTCATGTGTGACCCAGGCACGTTATTGTCTTCTTTGGCTACATCCTGAACAATAGAGCGGATGCCACACAACATTCATTAAGCATCAGGCCAAGCTCTTGGCAGTGGTGAAAACATACGCAGCACTCTCCGTGAGATGATTTACATGAGCGTCTCAAGGCTTTCCTTTGCAGATCCCGCTTTTCCCACACACACATTCCTGCAGTGCCTACAGACTAACTCTTCTCAGGCACAGAGCGCTAAAGTGTAGCACAGAGCTATCCTCAGACTCCTCTACCCACTAGGAAACTAGCAGGAGCTGAGATGCAGAGGACGCACAGGTGTCTGTACCAACAGATATTGTATATATAAGCACAAACAGCTCTACAAAGGAGTTCACCTACTAGGTTAGGCTTATGATCACAGCTAGAGTAGAAGCACAGGGTAGGGCGGAGCTGGAGTGTGCACATGAAGATGGTCACCTTCTGTACCAAGAAAGCATGCTTCCCCCTCCCAAAACCAATGGTACAAGTGACCAAGAGCAGGTACTTTTAGGGTAAGGGAAGATAGAAGGATTAAAAACAAACCTGTATTTGTTTGAACAAGATTATTATGCGGTATAGGGAGGACCTTACTGATTTTCCCACATAAAAAGAGCTTTTGTTTCACTGACAAGGCGCTTAACAATCAACATACATTTGTCAAGAACTAATTATGTCATATCACCCTAATCTCTTTGTATATCAGAAACAAATGTTCAGCCAAAAAAAAAAACCCAAAACAAGTAGATGCAAAAAAATCTTGACTTTCTTACATCTTTTGATACCATCTCACAGGATATTTATATTTCCAAACTAGGGAAACGCAGCCTAAATATAAATTACAAATGAGTACAAATTATGAGGAAAACTATATTTACAAACTCTCTATGCTAAAATTTGAAGAGGTATCAAGAAAAGTTTTGCAGGGGGCTATCCTCAGTACAGCAATAATCATTTTTTTTTAGTACTGATTTAGATAGTGAAACAGAGGCAGGTCTCATTCAACTGGTTGGAGCGTTAGAGCACAGGACGCCAGGTTTGGACTTCAAAATGGTCTTCAACTGGAAGGAGAGCCTGGTAAGTACAGAGATGTAATTCACCGGGGACAATGGCAAGAAAGCACACCTGACTGAATCATTGCACACACCAGTTAACAGGAAACAAATGGTTTGCTCTGCTACCCAAAGGTCTCGAGGCCTCCTGTGCATCCAAGGTATGAGTCAGCAATACCATAATGTTTCAAGAAGAGCAACAGACTCTCGGTAAAAGAACTAAATTATCAACTGCAAAAACAGAGTAACTTACATTTTGCCCAAACACTAGCAAGGCCTCCCGCTGGGATACTGTGCCCAGACCCCTTCAGACCAATGAGGCAGAGTGAACAGAAGGGACAAAGTTCAAAGAATGAGAATTGGTCTAGAACATGTAACCTAAAAGGAGGATTAATGAACCATAATCTTTGTTTTAGCAGAGACATTTAGGTAGGACTTAGTAGTACCCCCAGGTAGCTAAAGCTTGCTGCCAGAGGAAAAGAAGAAAAACCAACTCTATTCTTCATGCCCCTAGCAGACATAGCGAGGAATAACAAACTAAAATTATTGCATGGAAGATTTTGGTGAAATGCTAGGAAAAAAAAAATTCTAACATCAAAGACATCTTAGCATTATAAAAGGATTAATAGCCAAGATTAAGGTCACCAGTGATGCAACTTCTGTGTAATCAGACAGCTGCTTGTCAATCCAACTCACACTTGAGGAAAACTCTTGCCACTACATCATCCCTATTCAGAGAAACTGAACAAGTATTTCAGTCACAAAAATTACTAAGGATTGGTAATACCAGTTAGCAAAAGAGCAGATGGACATTTAACTCCCAGGGTGGATCTGATATCATGTAAACAGAACTATTTTTATCACTTTGGCAATATCCATTTAGTCAAACCTTAGATACATTGAAAGGGAACACATGGAAAAACTGCTGCACCAATTTCACTGCTTTTTCTGCTCTTCAGAGATATGCAGTTGATTCAGTTCTATACAGCACTACCACTTATTCTCACAGTGAAAAGAAGCTTGCATAAGACTGCAGGAGTCTTTTTCTAAACATATTCTTCAGCTGCAAGCTGTCTAAACAACATCCAGAGCTGTGATTTAAATATGAAGTTACGAAAAAAATAAAAGTGTTTTTCTCTTCCAACTTTTTCTTGTATTTAGAAGATACTGACAGTATTTGGAAACCCAAAGTTTAGCTATTCTTTATACACAGTTTTGGAATATAGAAAATAAACATCCTTAGAGTATAATCCATATACCACTATAGACCTTTTTTTCCTCCCAAGCTGACAAAATAGCCTACATGGGCACAAGCAATGGGCTAACGGGTCTAAAAATGTGTATTTATCAGGAGAGGGAGCAGAAATCAGATAGTTTAAAGAAAAAGTGAGGGAGCATAAGGGCAGACAGCCAGGAACTCCTCTGAAGATATCACTTCAAATTTTAAAAAGAAGAGGAAATTAGTTACAACGTCTCCCGAATTTCCACCTTTAGGATTGACCAAACACAGGTAAGTAAACCAATCTACCCATCTCCAAACAAATCCCACCATTTCACCAAAGGCCAAATGATCTCCTCCTTCAGGCATATAGTTACGAAACAATGTGAGATAAACCTACTGTCTAAAAACTTTTCTTCTTAACCTGGTTGCCCTTGAGATTTCCTTATTACAGCTCATGCCTCCTTTCCAAGTTTAGCTCTTCCCAGGCAGTTTAAGCCCAGTGATACACCAAACATATAGGATTACTCTTCTTAAATATGCTAAAAATTCTGTTGATAGAGCTATACAGCATTAGTAAATAATTATAGCATAATTATCATTATAATTAATTTGATCTATTTCTTGCCTCCTAAATATTTTTTGTGTAGCAAAAAGCATCTCATTCTTACTGACTATATTTTCTATCCCCTTACTTTTAGCTGAAGGAAAAAAAAAAAAAAAAGGAAAACCATCCAGAATTTCACCACACTGATTGACAGGCTAGTATCCAAACTTGAAAAAAAAAGAAAAAAAAAAGGGGGGGGGGGGGGAGATAAGAGGAAAGCAATGAAGTAAAAAAAAATAAAAAAGAGAGAAGAGAGGTACAGGTCAATTTAAGGGTATTTGGATAACAATATTAACAGGAGGAGGAGAGGCACCCACAACTTCAGAAGCTCCTTCCAAAGAGAAAGGACTTTTACCAGTTTGTGAAAGTAGCAGCTAATAAAAACATGTTTAAAAAGCCATTTAGATCAAGGCAAGGTTTCAATCAAAAAGCACAACAATTCCATTATTTGATTTAGTACTTTGAAAGCAGAATTGCAGGTCCTCAACAAAAAAGTCAGTCTTTTCCCAACATAATCAATTGCAACATTTCCACCAACTTTCACAATAGGGGATAACAGTGTCAAAGCCTACATACCTGGCAGAATCTATCATAAACATCCTTTTACTTTTGAAAATCCTGCTACAGAAGAGGCAACTGATAACACTTGCTGCTTAAACAGTAGAAGTTTCCTCTTACATCAGAACTATTTACCTACGAATGTGCATGTTCCGGTTACACATTTGACACATCTCACTTTCCAGCAGTTGGCAAACCGACTGTGGTTAGTAAGCATTACAACATGCCTAAAACTAAACACTAAATATTCATGCATACACCTAAAAGCATGTAATATCAAACTCACAAATATTGCTCTGTTATCATATTAATCCTTGTCTGTGAGATATACATAATCATTAACAGATAATTATTATCCAGGTAACCATCTGAAAGAGTCTACAAAAAGTGTTTTGCTTTGTAAATGCAGGAGCCAGAGACGTGAACCAATGTATCAGCAAACAGTAAAAAGAAGGGGAAAAAAAAAACAACAACAAAAAAAAAAACACAGGGGAGAGGGGCAGCAGAGAAAAAATACAAATAAAAAAGCAAGCCTGTATTACTGAAGAGACCAGGTAAGTACTGAAAAGGCCTCTAAACAAGCGAGTTGTTAGTGAAAACACTTGAACCATTCTGAAGGTCATTCTCAAGACATTACCTCTACAAGTTCCTAACAGAGCTTAAATACCACATTTAATTTGAATGAAAAACAATGCTACAGCTTTAGCTAAAAACAATATATCTTGAAAACCTAGAACTAGACACTTACAACCTGAAAACTACCAAGTAACTGAACTATATATTAATGCTGCACAAACTATGAGAAAAAAAAACAAAACATAAAAAAAAAGAAAGATTATGAAGTTAGAATGTGCTAATTAAAAGGATGATTTTTCCAGCTGTATAACATGAAAATTAGAGAAAGACATTTTTTCCATGGTAAATAGGACAAGAGAAGCAAGAAGAAAAGACAAAAATAAGTTCTTGAAACTTCTCTACTACCTTTGCCTTGAATTTAATTCATATTCTTTGTAAGCATGAAGCTCGCTCTTACTAAAAGACGATGCTCATTTCCTTATCCCCATAAAAAGAAGTGTGCTCAGCACAAAGGAATTTCTGCCTTATTTTCCAAATCTAGATCAATACTATTAACTATTACATCAATTTCAGCCACTGAAAGATCTATAAAATGAGTTCTATGAAAACAATTAGTTGTCCTGAACAAGTCTGTGCTCCTTCCAAAACCAAAGCCATCACACATACAGAGGAAGGATATGCTGCAACAGCTTATTTCCTCTTGGACACCATGGAAATTGATTTCATGAATCCAGTGGTTGCATAAGTAGCTCTTTTTAATATATGTAAGTTTAGAATATAAATTCTCTTTTAAGTAAATTTCCTGTTCTAAAATGAAAAAAAAATCCTTAGGGAAACATCTCAATCCTTTACAACTTTCTATACAGGTTAATGAATACCTGCTACTGAAGGCTCATATGAAAATCAACCAGTTTCTTAAGTGATGTAATACTTCATAAAACAAACAGTACCCACACTATCACATACTTGTTACAGTATCAGTACAAGCCAACAAAACATTCAGAACACCCCCCAATTATAATAAACAGCTTTCTTCAATATGCATAAAACTTACCTATGACAAGTAGCACTGTATTGTAGAGTAGCTAAAGTCTACTGAGAAAAATATCCTAAACTGGTTCAGCTCTATGCAGTGCTACTTACACTTAGAGAAGCAGACAAGCACTGAGGCCACCAGCCTACAAGTATCCAGGAGCAAGCCTAGCTCAGCTGATTTCCATTTCTACCTGAGAGCAATTAAATTAGTTCCCTTCCTTTCACATTGCAGCCCACACATGTCTTTCTATCAGAAAGAATAAAATCATTTTCTCTAGGCAATTGCTACATCAAGACCAAAATTACTCCTGAAAGGAGAAATTTTCAACATTGCTTCAAACACTGAGTTTTTAGACCACAAATCTGGAAAATAAAATCAACTTTTTAGGAGAATTTTGCCATAATCTTTTCTAGGAATACCAATGTTACTTCTTAAAGAGGCACAAAAGGAGTGACTTGGGGTTTTTTGTTTGGTTTTGACATTATTGGCAATGACACAGACATTTTATTACTTCTAGTCACTGGCTGCACAAAGTATGTCCTTAGTGCATGTAATTTTTAGAGCTGGACAGAAACCAGCTAGTGGTACTCTCGTCAAACTTCCTCTTGCTCCAAACTGCTTCACAAGCTACAGAGCATTATTTTTATCACTGTGTAAATACCAAGTGTATGTGAAAATCCTCTCTCTGAAATACTCTCGGCGAACTCTTATTTAGAACTTACGATAGGAAAGTCCAATAAATTTTCTTCACGTGAAAATAACAAAGCAGGTGAAATAAAAATTACTCTTTTCCAGATATCTTTCAGTTCTATTTCCTTATTTTTCGTTTTTTCTCTTTTTTTTTTGAACATTAACAGCTTAAAATGAACAAACCTTCTTGGTTAGTAATTTCCGCAGTTCTCTTTATTAACCCTTGAGTCTCTTCAGGATAGTGTTTTAAAATGAGATTTCCTTGTGATGTTTGGTCTAATGTGAGAGAGAATACAGTCTCAGAGTCTGAAAAAGTCACTCATTATTACCTTTAGGTTGAACTATTTAGCCTAGGAACTAGCACATAAAGATCTGTGACAGACCTTATCAATGGCAAATTCAATTCTTGATGATTCTTTATTCTGGTATTTCTCATTCCCTACTTATGGAAAAACCTCTGCTAAAGTAATAGGTGGATACTTATGGGAAAATCTTGACTATGAGATATACAAAACTCCATAGATGCATTTGTATAAACATTTTCACTGCAGCACAATATAAGAAGTTATTAGTAGAGCAGGTTTAAACAAAATTTGAGGAAAAACATTATGGCAACCACTAAACAAACAAGAATTCAGAGATGCTGAAATTAGAAAAAATTATCATAACCATATGATTAGCACTAAAAACTATGCCAAAAACACCTTTCAACATTTTTGTATTGAACTCGTAACTCCTGATGAGATTATGACTTTAACAATACATTTACTCTTGCTTGAAAAGACCAAGTCAGTTCCATACATATGTTTGAAAGCTATAATACACCGCCTCTTCCTAGATCGATCCCTTCTTTTTGCCACTGGGACCAGAACAAATTTGGGTAACTGCACCTTGTGGCAGTTTTAAGATTGATACTCTTAAGATTGAAGTCTAGAGCCTTACCTTTATGAGAACAACATGGGCTCAGCCACCAGCACTGGTGAATGGGAAGGCAGCTGGGGACACATCACAAAGGACAGAGAAGTGACGGTCCCACTCTCCTGAGTGGGAGAGAAAGCTTCTTGTCAGGGCATGGGGGAGGAGAGAGAAGGATCCAGATTACAGTCTGAGACTCTCGGGCAGCAGGAGAATGATATGGAATGAAATTCATACAGGGACTGGGATGAGATGGGAGTGGGATGGGATGGGATCAAGTGAAAAAGACACAGCATTCTCTCAAGCTGTACAAAAAGGTATCGCTGCATCTGTTCTGTCTTTCCACCAAAACTGATCATGGTTAACACTCCTAAGGTTTTTTTGAGTGAATGTAGATTGAGAAGAAAAAGGTTAGGGAAACCTAAGGCAAAAGATGTACATTCTTGGGTGGGAAAGAGATCGCTCTTAGAGAAGAAGACAGTGTGCCTTGATATAGATTTAGGGGAGATGATTTAGAAGCCAGGGAGTGGATAGCTCTAGGGTACACAGGCTACCCTGGGACAGCAGGGCTTGGAGATGTGGAGCCCGAGACAGGAGTCTGCTAGTGCAAAAGACTCACTCCCAGCAAACATCTCTATCCACAAACCAGGGGCACTGATGCAGAACTGGCACCCGCTCTTAGTTTTAGTTTTTGAGCTGGATTTTTTTTCCTTTATGGAATACTGACTTATTAAATTTGGGGTTTAATCTGGTTTTTGGCCTTGTCACAGCATGAATATCTTAGCTCTAGCTCTCAGCCACTGAAGTTCACGATGCTTTTTTCTGCTAATGAAAGTAATTCCTTCTGTGCATGTGAGACTGTGGCCAAGTGGCCACTTAGAACTAACTCTGGGGGAAAAAAAGAAAAAAAAAAGAAAAGCAGTACAAGATTTTCGTAGTCCCTGACTGAAAGGCAAGTTTTTTCTCAGGCTTTTCTCCAACTCTTTTCTTTAACCACACCAAAGTTACCATGCAGTTTCTGAGGCACAAACAACAGAAGTGGACTTAGTATCCCTCAAAAGTTCTGACTGACATCATATGGAGTGATAACACCACATCCTTGCTTCACGGTGTGGATCCTTGAAGCCAATGCAATTCTTCTTGGGAAAAAAAGAACTTGTGGAATACGTATTCTTATCTGCTTGTAAGTTTTATTTGCTATACATTATTGACATTTCTCCATGATTTTAAGTTACTGAGAGGACAGCTGAAAACAACTATGCATACTTGATTTCAGCCAATATACATTAGCGGAGAGTTCAGAGAGTATTTACCAAACATTTATTCTAGCACCTATAAGATCTATGTTCAGAAGTCTGCCTTACTGCTGTTCAAGCTGCTAATGGTGATATTTAAAGCTCTGAAAAGTTCTTATTTCTTTTTTTTATTTGCATGCTACTGCTGTATTTATCCTTCTCATCTCATGTCATCCTGTTCTCACTTACCACAACAATTACAGTTGGTAAGGGTGTGCTTGTTAGCTGATTTAAATTCGAACACTTCACGCCAAACCCAACATTAAATGAAATCACTGGCAAAACCCCCAACAGACTTCACTGGGAATGAGACCAACTGGAGGAGCAAGGCTCCCCTGAGAGGCGTGCATCACTGTCATTCACATCCTGCTGAGTTTGTGAGAACCAGGAGGAGATACTATTTGAAGGCCCTTCTACTTGTGTTCCATGTGACATACCACTTCTCTTTTGTTTTGCAAAAGAGTAAAAAAAGGGTTTTTTACTATCTGCAAATAACAAACTAAAGAGGCTGGATGAGTCACTGGAGGTGGTTTTGGGCCAGCTCAGCTCGCAGACTGCCAGCGTCAGGGAAGGTTCACCCGATTCTCCCCTTCCTGCTGCACAGCTGGTCCCAAAATAACGCAGCAGTGCTAAAACATAGCGGCGCCGTGCTCTTTTAATAAGCGACAAATCCTGCAGCATGTACAAGCCACCACATTTGTCAAGATAAGCACATCAATAGGAGATGTCATATTAGCCTAAACAAAGAGATTGAACCAGATAGCTTTGTCAAACACCAAGCAAAGGGGCTCATTCAAACTGACACAGCAAGAAATTTAAAAGTTGAACCTACAAATCTAGTCTTAACTCATTCTGTCCTCTCCTACTCTGGAATAGTCTCAAACCAGTAACTAAGATCCTGTAAGTGATACAATAAATTCATTCCTAATCTGCAATAAAAATATTCCTGTCACTTCAAACCCCTCTGCTGCACTTTTCAGAAATTCTGTAATAGCCGTTAGTATGTTTCAGATTATACATATGGATCTATACACCTTAGTGGATAGGGACACTTCATAATGACACAGGCCCACAGCGTGTAACTAACAGGCAAAATTAACAGGCATAACTAACTGCCAGATACCTAATGTGCTGGCTATTTCTTGATGACTTTTCCGTTACTTACACATACGGAAGTTTAGTCATTAAGGCAATGGACAAAGACACTGCAATAGTGGGTCCCAGTGCTTCATCTGTCTAAAGTTTTTCATTATTTTAGGAAATTTCTTCAATTTCACTTCTGAAATCAGGGACACAACTGTCCTATGTATTATGGCGTATGTGAGATAGTGATATTTGTCATAAAACAAAATTAGAAACGTGGTTCACATGATTACTTTGTGGGTGAGAAATTGTCTTGGTTTCTTTAATATTCCTCACACATGGTTGTGTGTATGGGCTTCATCATTCTACATACAGCTCTGGGGGTAGAGGTATCAACAGAAATATTTTCCTTAAAATGTGTTTTTATCTCAGAAAGACTTATGACCACCAAACTTATTTAACACAAGACAGCGTGCAGGAGAAACTAGTTGTTACGAGTTCTGCCAGACCACCAGTGGTCTTCCTGTTGAGGTGTGGTATGTACACAAAACCCCACACTATGTGAGAAAATTGAGTTTAGCTTTGAACCACAGAGGTCTGACTGAATCATGTCCTTTGGGGGAAGAAAAAGCCTTCAGGGAACTACAAGAGGCCTGGCATTTCTCTTTTGCCACAGACCTGTAAGTTTAGCTTTTTCTTCAAACTTAGAGCTACGCAGAGGACGAAGGAAGGATCCCCCTTACAAGGCAGCCGCTGCAGCTCGCAGTGGCAGGCTGCTCAGCCCCACGCTGTTCCTTGGAGTTGAGAGCCACGAACCTCTCTTCTCTGCCAGCCTCCACCGCAACCAGAGCTGAGAAAATACATTGAACAGAGAAAACGCGCTGAACACGATTGTAGAAAGGGGATGAGGAGTTGGTACTATCCCCTTTTAGGACTTCACGTTTAATATACCCTAACAGGATCTTCCTCCCTTCAAAACTGTGAGATAATGAAACACAGGAAGATTTACATTCAACATTTTCAGAGAAGAAGGAAGATGCTTAAAAATATTCAGCACCAATTCGAATGCAAATACAGCACAGCACTGTATTATTCATATTCTGCAACATTTTTTCTTAATGCTCTGATTGGAAGATCTTTTCTAGTTCGTTTTCTGTGAGTTTAATAAACTGGGACTTAGAAACAACTGTCCAATATATAAGGTGCTATATTTTCTTTAAAAGAAAAGAGTTATGAAGTCAAAGGCAAATTCAGTGGTTTCTTATATAAAATACCTTTTCACTTCCTGAACATTGCCTGTAGCTTTGCTAATTTATTGCCATGAAAATATTGTTACTACTTAATGCACCGGTACTTTTGTCAATAGGCAGCTTTCCCCGAGGCATATTTGAGAATGCTCTGCTAATCAGAGTTGATGCAGTTATTCCAAAGCAGCCAAATCTTTAGAAAAAGGTTCATATTTAATTGTGGTATGGGTGAGTGTTGTCGTTTCTTCAGAGCACAATATTTTTAATTCACTGAATTCACTTCTGCAGATAACTAAAGCACTGACTCCGTTACCCAGCCCCAGACTCAGCTTGAACCAGTGTATTTCAAAGCAGTATTGCTGGCATCTTTACCTCTTACCATGTAACTTATGTGAAATATTCCTCATTTTGTAGTAGCAAGGATTAAACAAAGATTTAATCCAAACCACAAATCTGTGCTATATCATCAGCATAGAACTTAAAAAAAAATATGGTTGAGTATTTAAGCAGATACTCATTTGGATCTGATTTCTTATTCTTCTACATCTGCTTGAGCTCTTAGGATTATGACCTCAAATGCAGCTGAATCTTTAGTGTTTGTTTTCCAAGTATGCTGATAATCATGAACAGCGTGGTGAGTGACAATGAGGTCACGTACACATACATATGTCACGCTACAGTTTTAGTCTCTCTACTAAGTATTGGAATCTACATGAGTCTAACTTTACTAAGGCTAAGCAAACCATCATGGTTGGTAAGGGAGCTTTTAATGCATGTACATTTTTACTGATTTTTAATGTATTTGCAATTCCCTGCAGATGAAAAATTACGTAAAGTTCCTCATGAAACAGGTCAGGCCATTTGTTTCAATTAGAAATAGTAATGAAATTCCAGTAAACTATTAAATGTCACTTAATCTATATTAGAGATAAATAGAATACTTAATTTCTCTTGGCATGTTCCACAATGAGGTACCCTGCTTGTCTTTATATTGACAAAATTGGTCTTCCTCTGCTTTCCCTACCACAGTGACATTTAGTGACATTATTCCTGCTCAAATGTAGCATGGACATAATCCATTTTGCAACAAGCCCACCAAGGCAAGAAGTGTCTCCACATACGGAGGTAACACCTCTGCTTCCTCTGATCTGGCTGGCACAGGCCAATGCTGCACTTTACTTTGTTCACCTTCACTGGATCCCAGGGAGGCTGCTCATTTTGGTTTTCTTCTGCCTTCAGTTCATCCCCCAAAACTCCTACATGGCAAAAAAATATTAATACTATTTCTACAGTAGGCATAATTAAGTTCCTCATTAAGAACAGAATTACAGCCATCAAGGATTAGTTTTTTAAAGCATCTAGATATTTTAAGATGACACAGATGTTTCAATTGATTCATAGAGGTACCACAGGTTCTTGTTTGAAGGGCATTCAAGCCCATCACCTCCACAAGAAGCCTGTTAGATATATGAGACTTCTGAGGCTATCAGTCAGCGAGAATAGGCATGAAACTAAAACAGAAGGCTTTGAGTATTAAGGATCATTATCAACATTGAACAAAATCTGACTTCTGTTGAGTTCTTCTCAGTTACAGTTAATATTCATTGGTTTATACCTGAAAAATATGTAAGATGCTATAAGAGGAGGTGAGGCCTTGTTCTCATTCTCTGTGAAAATAAACAAGATGGCTTGTGATAATTCCCCATGTCTGAAGTCACCCACACACATGGCTTCAATTCAAAGTTTGCACATCTTTAAGGGATTTCTATAAAGCTCTGCTAAGTAGTTGTTAGAGGTTTCTGCTGACTGTAATCAAACTAAGTTAAACTAAAATTTACCATGCCAATACAGTTCTATCCTTCCCATTCTCTTGTTACATCTTTCATCTGAAAACACAGCAATGACACTGGTAGGACTGCAAAAGAGCGCTTTTAACATCTCCATAGCCACATGCAATACTCATTTTTGATCTTGTGACACATCTATGGCTCAGGCACCTAGCAAAAGGCTATAAACAAACAGGAGGAACAGCAATTCCAGTTCCCAGGGATGTTTTCAAATAAAACTCAAAAATAGTCTGAGAACTATATGACTGAACACGCAAAGTATTCTTCAGCATACAAGTAAAACGCATATACATACATGTGTACATACATACATGCACACACACGTGTTCCTCCGTTCATATACCACTTTCTATTCATAGGTATTAAGACGAGGAGATGATGGCATCCTCCACGTAAGTGGTGCAGGGAAGCAGGTGGCTAGTTAGCCACTCAGCAGCACTAGAAATGCAAACAGATGTCAAATAGGTCAGTGCCTAGTGCCCTGCTCCAGAATATCCACGTGACCATCTGTAGCTGTTGATCAAGTTGATTCTTTAATCCTGTGTAGAGTAGACAATATATCCAGTTTCTTTTGACATGTAGAAGTCTGTGCGTGGCATAGTCTATATAAAAAGTATACTCAGGTTTCTTAAATTACATCCATAATTTTGTAAGGTTTTTTTTGGTTCTTATATTTAAAGAGACACTGTTATAATATGGCTCTTTCCCAAATGAAAGAATAGAGAATTTAATTTTTCTTGCTCTAATATGAATAATGTACAGTGACGTGATCTTTTGTTATTCCCTTTGAGCCGTTTTGGAGATGGATTGCTACAGTGGGTGGCATTCAGAATAACACGTGTTGAGCAACACACACTAAAATCTCACCAGTTTTATGGTTTCTTACAACATGCTACAATGTGGAGTGATTCACAATGAGGAGATAGAGAAAGTTTTTCTATTACTGTAAAAAAATGACGTTATAAGCATTTATCATCCAAAATAAATACATTCGACACCGCAAGCTGAAATAAAACTAGGAAAGCAAGCTTGGTTCTTCTATTTCAAAATATTGCATGTAGATGCAAACCAATTAAAGCTGAGTGATGCTTTATGTATAAAATGAGCTTGCCCTAACAGTTAATCCACGCTATTATCACACCCATCAAATTAAAATAAGGTAGCTAAAGAAGAAAACACTACCAAAGGTTTGAATTTCCTTGATGTCATGTGCTGGTATCTTAGAAATTTTACAGTTCCTTTGGAGGAGGCTTAAAAGAGAGAAGGCAGAAGATTCACATGGCAAGACAGAATTGGTGACTATGAACATACACGGAGTCAAAAGGAAGAAGTGAAACGTAGCTATGGAGGTGGGTAATGTGCTGCAGCTATACTGATAAGCCAGAACTTCCACAGAAATTCTTCTACAAAAGACAGGCAACGGTAATTTCAGAAGGGTGTCAGTCCAATGATGTAGCACTTCAAAGGGAGCGAGGGGAGGAAATCTCTGAAATGATACAGTAACTTTGGAAGATGCTGTACTTAGACCAGATGCTCATGGAAGTTCTGTTAGATTTGGCTACGGTCCTATCAGATTTGATAACAGTTTCTGACAATGTCATCAGCCAAATGTTTCAGGAAAAGAAAGCAAATAAATACCTCAACCCAGTCAACTGTGCTGTATTTGAGAAGTGACTAGTGGCCCTCTATCACCAAGCCATTAAAAAAATTTGAGTCCTGAAACCTACTGTCCTATCAGTCTTAGCCACACCTCCATTGTTATCGAAGTTCTATTTTAGTCATTATCCTCACACCCAGGTTCAGCAGATAAGGTCTCAATTTTAATTCCTCACATTTCTGTAAACCGAGACCTGCAGACTTCTGCATCACCTTGTTCCATACTTTCATAAGCTTTTCAGAAGTAAAAAGTACCCACAAGTGGAAGGTCAACTGCAACTGCTCAGTCTTTCTGAAAAATTGGACTTCAAATCATTAAGAAAATACAGGCAACCTGGGTCACCCAACAACACTGAATCACTTCATTCTGAACTCTGAAGCAACCATGCATTATAATACCTTATTTTCTTTCACAAATAATTTTTTCTTCCACTACATTATCCATTTAATTCTATCATTGTAGTTATTCTGGATAAGATATGCTCAACAGGAAACCTCCAGAAAACTTTCAACAAAACAATTTCTATCTTCCAGACTACATCAATCTTACATTTAAACTTTTCCAAAAGTAATTCAGTAAATATTGGGTTTTCATCAAACTGGAATGTACTCTTCCAAAACCTGTACTTTTCTGGCCTTTCAGCAGGCCACGTGTCCTGGAGATAGACTGACCTGTGCTGATGAATAGTTTTGACATCCACCAGTCACTACCATCCTCCAGTAAATAAATCCAAACAACTACAGGAGTTTTTCCTCCAGACAGAGCATCACTTGCTTCACAAGCCATTTCTCCAACAGAAACTGACACTAAAATATGACCTTCAACAAAAGATGAGAGAAGGCATCACTCTCCAACACAATGGAAAAATTTCACAGAAAAGAAAATACAACAAAATTGCATTAAGACCGTCCTGCCAATTTCTGCCTTCACGCCCTAAACTAGATTGGACTAACAGAACCAGTTAATGAAAAAAAAAAAACAATAGAGGCAAAACTGAAACACAATGCAATGCTGCATCGCCCAGAAAGTCCACATCAGGCCAACAACCAGCATTGGTGGATCTAACTGGTGTTGTTTCCACTTCTCTTAACACCTGGCTGGTGCTAAATTCTGACNAGTACAGCCCCGCCACCGTCTCGTCCGCCTCCTTCAGCCTTCGCACGGCTTCGTGGATCCGGCGCCGGTGGTGGGGCACGACGACGCCGATGGCATCCAGGTCCGGGTCCCCGATCTGCTTGCAGACCTCCAGGTCGTCGTAGCCATTATCGACGAAGGACTCCGCGTACTGGGGAAGCTGCAAGGTCTTCAGCCACTCGTAGACTATGTTGGTGCACATGCTGGCCCCAAAATAATAATGACTGCAACTTTCAGCACCGAAGCCAGCCTCCCCCTTTCCACTCCTCGCCAAAGGAAATAAAAACACACACAAAAATAAACCCCTGCGCTACAAATTAAATCCCAAAATCAAGGTCAAGAAATCATCATCCACCAGGAAAAAAAAAATAAAAAATTAAAACATCCTTGAAGAAGATCTGTAGGGCATCACAGCCAATGCTGAACGAATCTCTCCTGTTTATTCCTCCTCCTGTTTTCCTACCACCAAGTACAGCTGCTTTCTGCCACCGGAGAAGGGAGGCTTGGACTAGGAAGAAGCAAAATGTAAGGGTGCATCCCCTAAAATCCCAAGTCGCTGGCTGCACAACATCCACCCACTTTCTCTGGAAGTGATTCGCAGTCGCTGTCTTTTTTTTCCCCCCTCCTCTTCCTTTAAGTGTTAGTTTCTGTTTCTGTCTCACCTTCCTGCGCTCTGTCGCATGATGAATCTGTTTACTATGTGTAGCTGCTTTGGTACACGATCATGTTGGGGGAAGAACCGAGCGCAGGATCCCGCACCCTCGCCCAGCAAAGGCAGGGGTGCCAGTGTGCAGTACCTTCCTCTCCCGTATCTCTCCCGACAGCGAGTGTACATGGAGGTTTTTGCTTTCCTTTTAAACGANGAAAAAAAAAAACAATAGAGGCAAAACTGAAACACAATGCAATGCTGCATCGCCCAGAAAGTCCACATCAGGCCAACAACCAGCATTGGTGGATCTAACTGGTGTTGGTTCCACTTCTCTTAACATCTGGCTGGTGCTAAATTCTGACTATACTTCCCTGTGAAAATGCCACTGGCACAGCTGGAGACCCTCAGCTCCAGCACATGGCACAAGTGGGGCCAGGCCTTGCTGGACCTCCTCATCTCCAGCTGGACGCCACCCAACCGCTGCCTGTAGGAGGACTCGTCCAGCTGTCACCACTGCCCCACCACACCTGGAAACCACGGCCCCTCCTGAGGGCAGAGGCCGGCAGGGACCCTCTCTTACCTTGTTAGAGTAGGGAGGTTTACTCAGGTTGATGCCGTCGCGGATGAGCTTGTCCCGGATCATGATCTTTAGCTTCAGCCTGGGGTAGACGGCCAGCCCCTCGCCGCCGGCCGCCCCTCGCCGGCCGCCGGGGCGGTGCCG
>VWZK01005038.1:1543-60889 GCA_013396935.1 Baryphthengus martii | reverse complement strand
GGAAAGCGCCGCCCGCCCCTGCCCCGGCCCGGCGCCCCATCTGGCCTGGCAGGCGGTTGGGCGGGGTAGCCGGGGCTCCCCGCTCCCCTTGCCGAGCCCCAGCGGGGTGAGGCGTGGGCCTCGGTGCCACTTTAATTTGAAACAGGCTGAAACGTGTTTTCTTACGAAAATCCCTCTCCGCCAGGAGACCCTTCAGCGCGGGAGTCTGAGCTCGGGCTGGAGCCTTCTGTCAGGTCCCGTCAGAAAGGGCAAGGACCCCGGCAGGCGCAGGAACTTGGGCTAGGGGGTGCAGGGGTGCAGGAGACACCCACCCTTCCACTTCCTGTGCCTTCTGGCACCGCGGTGCCGAAGGGAGTACACGCTTCGTTTTGTAACGTGGTGGGGTTCATTTGTGACAGGTTTGCTGAGGACCTTTTTTTAGCAGATAGGCCCACGTTTGTCCTCTTGATCTTCATGGTAGTTCACCACAGGATTTATGCAGCATGGCAGCATTCTCAAAAAAAACCCCACCATTATATTGCAAGATGTTGTGAAAAGGTTAAATACTTACAAGTGTTTGAAATGCAGTGTTTGGGTATAAAGCCTAGACACCACAGGTGCAAGTGCTAAAAGAAGAGATAGGGAGGAACCGCATTTTATTCCTTGTAAAGTCTCCTTCCATCCCTCTTCTTTTTTTCTGTATCTTATTTTCCTTCCAGACCACATAATATTTCAAACTCTCTTCTCAGGCCAGAGACAGAGATTGAAGCAGCAATTATCTTCTCTTCACAGACCTGCTGAAAGACTGACAACGTCAGAGAAATTAGCAAGGAGGTTCTGTGAACTGGAGCTGGAATTGATGGTGTGAGAGACAGCAAAAACTGACTGGTGCAGCCCATATTCATCAGGCTTATTGACAGTACAGACAGAATTAGATCATTTTTATATGTGTATTTTGAAGGGATCTTGGAAGGCTTTTAAGATACTGCAAATGTTATGGTTCAGATGCACTTTGTAAACTGCAGGTCTGCTACCTGTAAAAGGGTAGGATCCTCGGCTTCTAACAGGACAGCAGGAGAAGTGGTGAACCCCCCATGTGAGAGTGGAGTTTGGCAGCAGGTGACACATTGTGAAACTCTCTCTGGTTGTTTTTGGCATTGATTTTAGTTTCACAAAATGAGCTCACCTGGTAGCAAATACAGCAAAGTTTTATGTGACTTTGAAATACAATAATAAACAACAGTTAAAATGTTGCATCCACCTTTAAACAAGACAATCAGAAGTCCAGAGGACAAAAGACCAGTCCACCTCAACCCAGACCCCTGGAAAACTCTGGGGCAAGTCTTTGTGAAGACTTACCTGAAATTTTGTTGGATAGTTAGAAGAAGCGTTCCTCACGGGTTGATACTGGGGCCAGCACTGTACAGTATCTTCACTGATGCTCTCAGTGACAAGGTGAAGTGCATCTTCAGGCAACACCAAGTTGGGAGGGGATTTTGTCTGCATAACTATTATGTCAATAGGGTAGTATCGTTCTAAACAGTAATACTTCAGGATTTGCAGATTAATTTCAATGATGGAATGTAGACACTATTTCACCTTAAATTTAGCTTATCTCTGCAGTACACAATTTATACTTGTGTTATATACACATACTAATTAAGGTGTTTACATGTTACAAGATGGGAGAAACTTTCCCTGAATGCAGTGGGTTTCCTGACATAGGCTGGAGACAGGCTGTGCCTAAACAAAGCACTGGAGCATGAGCAATTTGTAAATGAGAGAAGCACAAGCAGACAATTAATAGGGGTGAGATAAAGCATGTACAGGTAAGTCTGCCTTTGAGTTCCAGGATAAACAGAAGACCAAACTATGATGAGTTAAGAAGTACGTATATTAACACCACACATCCTGGCTTCCTTCATTTAGTATCATACCCTGCTTTCATTATGCAAATAATCATCCTCTTTTCCAGGATTACCTAAGCCTGGGCATGGGCCATGGAATAGTCTGTTGTCTCTGACCTCACCAAGGAACTATGTAAGAAAGGACGAACCTCACAGAAGAATCCCAGACTGCATTGTCCTAAGAGAGACAGGCAGCGCATAATAAATAGTATTTTCTTACCTGTTATAAACAAGTGAGAAAAGGACACTTCTCCCCACTTTCTGCATTTTGCCATTCAAATAAAGACCACTTATTTCCAAGCTTATCTGAGCTTAAGTTAATCAATCCACAGTTTGATCGGATTTTATTTGAATTGTGTGGGCTGTTGAATATTTGTCACAATGGGCTTAATTTCTGAAGTGCTTTGTATGACTGGATTGTCTCCAGCATTTCCAAACTCGATCTTGACTTTCTTTTTCAAATTCAGCAGATAATAAAGGTGAAAGATGTTGTTGAAGTTGCACTATTGATACAGGATTGCTGTGTTGCAGCCACAATGTACATACACAAATATGGAGAGCAAGCACAGAAATATTTACAATGAAGTTGCTGGTGGAGTTTTTTTACATGTAGGCACTTTGATAGTTGAGGGTAAGGATCAGATTTTTGCATTTAAGGATAGCTTCCAGTAAAATGGATAGAAATTGTTTCTAACTTGTATTCAGAAGAACCAAGTGAGATGAGATACATGGCTGGAAAAAACACTGTTTTTCCTGAGGATTTTTTTCTGCTTTGGAAGCTTTGCAGGCCCACTATGAGAAAAAAAAGTGAGGTTTCTGGCAGGTTGCACCATGTCAGACTATATTGTTCATGTAGTACAATATAAATGTGATTGATATTGCCCAAAAGGATAGAGTTTAGCAATGACAGATTTGCTTTACATTATTGGATTACATTATCTGACAATAATATGTGATAGATTTTGCAAAGCTGTGGTCACTTGTTTTCTATACCATGAAATGCTGTATATAGTCATTTTGCTTGGGATATGATAAATTAAAAAATGTAACTGAGCTTGAAGTTACACATAGGTAAAAAATATACTCAGGAATCTTTAGGGCTTTTATTTTTGTACCTTTTTTAAGACTTACTTATTTTTGACACATGAAGGAAGCAGCCTTTGCTCTGGGTACCTATATACTTTCTAGTGTTTTGAACCATATACTGCTGTATTTGATGGTTGAAACAAAGCTAGACAACAACACAAATGCTGAGAAGAGTAATCACATAATGGATGAATGCGAGGAAGAGTCTGAAATTAACACAATTCTGTTACGATGCTTGTGAAATTGTTCAGCTAGAAAAGGAAACTCAGATTTACTCGCAGAGTGAGGGAGTATCACATGGTTATGTTGCAATGAATAACCTGCAACGAATGAGTGCAAGCTCCTGAACTTTTCTAAAATAAGAGAAGCAGATTCTCAAACACTTTTCTAGGGTTTCTACTAGGGCATAAGGTGAATAATTCACTAGAATGAATGGAACTGCTCATACAGAATGGCAAATATTTGCAGAACCAGGCTATTAGATCAGGTAAATAGATCTATTTATACTTCTGTGTAAAATGTTGCAATTATTTGACTGTACCTGAAGTACATTGACAAAAAAATCCAGAGGGAAATAATGATGAAGGTGAGAGAAGGTTTGAAAATATCCCATGTCTTATCTAAAGTGTTAATTCTAAAGAATATATAGCAACAAAACTTAACATATAAAGGAATATTTCCTTATGTAAACTCTGCAGAGAAATAAGCTTATATACAAAGTTTAGAACTTCAAAATTTGGTACACATCATGTCAGCTCCCATGAGCTGTACTAACTTCAATGACTAGTACTGGCTGTTAAGTATTCTGGAGATTGACTTGCCCTCGTTAAAAAAAACAAACCAAAAAAAAAAAAACAGATGACCATTATTTCAAGGGCTCTTTCACAGAAGACTAGGAAAATTTAGATAGGAAAGGACCCGTGGGGGTCCCCCATTTCCATACCCCACTCAGAGAAACGCTGATTGCAAACTCAGATCAGGCTGCAGATAGGTTTGCTCTGTTGACTTCTGAGAATGTGCAGGGATGGAAGTTCCCCAGCCTCTCTGGGTGGTCTCCTCCAGCACTGAACCACTCTCACCATGAAGAATTTCTTCTTCTTGTCTAGTCAAAGCAATTGTGACCTTTGTCTCATGTCCTCTTGCTGAGTGCTTCTAAGGCAGCTTTGGCTCTGTCTTTTCTATAGCTTTCCCCGTAGACAGTGAAATACTGCAGTTTGGTTCCCTTTGCCTTCTCATCTCTGGACTAAACAAACCGAGTCCTCATATTTTGTCAGCAGACAAGAATTGTTTGTGAGGTATGAAGGGTTATTTAAGCAAAAGCTCTATCACAGAAAAGAAAAAAGGAAAAAGGAGCCTAATGAGAACATGGCAATAAAGCATTTATATGAAGTTTAAGTGTAAAAAATAGTATTGTTTACAAAAAACCTAACAAATTTATGACTTAGTACTTTACATAAACAAATTATTTTAATTTTAAAGGAAATGTTAAAATACACAAAACCATGACTCCATGCTCTAAATTTACTCACTATGTTTGTAATAATTTAATGCTCACTGAGACTATCTAACTGGAAATGTAAAAGGATATAGCTGATGAAACATCCATTTTTATCTGTCATAAAGATAAAATTATTTTACTTTTGAGAGTGCATTTGAAATATAGCAGCTACTTTAATTACTGTGATGCTCCATTCCCATAAAAATTTACAGGCATTAATTTAAGATCAAATCTCTGATAATGGGAAGTTCACTTTCTGAATGCAATAGAGAAGGAAATTGAATAGAAATGAGAATAAATATCCAGATTGTGGCTGCTGTTTTCATCAGACCAAGTTCTGTACCTAAAATTTAGTCTAAAAATCGAGTCTCTTTTTCCTCCATAATGCAAGGAGAAAGTATAAGAGTTAAACTTCTTTCATGGACTAGGCAATTCTCTACTAACCAGTCAATTTCTAATATTATTTTTTCTTTAGTGTGTGTCACTGTCAATGAAGAGGTAAAATGGACTTGCACAAGTACTACCTTCTTGGCCTTTCATGGCAAAGACTTTATCCTGAAAGAAAACCACATTATCCTGAAACAAAACAAAAATACACCTTATCCTTAGAAACACATTGTGACTGCTATTTTACCAGCTTCTGACTGCCCCCTGCTTTCATAAAGAAAAGGTTCCCTACAGTATTTCAGGGTAGGTTTGTCTTTACAAACTTAAAACACTGACCAACTCTCATTACTATTGGCTTTAAGCCAGAAGATATGATATGATGTGCATACGGTTGAACTTTACTGATGCTCAAAACAGTTTGGTTCACACTGAATGCTGTGAAATGAACAATTTTTTGCAGGTAAATACAAGAAGAAATCCTAAGTTATTACTAATAGTAGTGTTCTTGCTACTACTTAAGTTGTAGAAGTCCCTAGAAATACCAGCTGAATATCAGCACAGTAGATAGAAAACTAATAAATATTTACATCCTCACAATTTACAATCTAGCACTTCCATGTGATACTGTCGTGGATTCATAATGAACAAAAAACTGAAAGATTTACTCACTTGGACATTTACGGTGAGCTTCTGTTTCATTTTTTTTCTGTAAACTACCACATACTGCTCTTCAGCAAGAAGAGCTTTTTCATCAGACGCATTCACAAACCATGAAAAAACAATCTCTATGCAGCTTTCAAGTTGTTGTTTTTTTACCAGTGAGAAATTTAATTTAGAGCATACAGCTACTGCCTAATAAAATTGAACTCACTTACAGTCAGCATAATCGTATGTCTTAAACAAATATATTGTGAAAATCTACAAACAACAGGCTTTCCAGGACACCAAAGCATTTTGTGGAGGAAAAAAACAAAAAAAAACATTTACTAAAATGAGCAAAAATGGATCCATCATTTCTAAGTAGCCTGTGTTATCTTGCCCTACAAATTGTGGCACTAGCTGTGATTACCAGCTGTAATTTCTGTGGGACAGAAAGTGTATGTCAGGGAAGGGGAGAACCCTTCAAACCTTCAGAAATCATCCTCTCCATTCCAAAATGGTCCTCCAGTGTCCTAGGACTGCAAGGTAGTATCCTAATGCCAGAGGAAATTAGGGAAAAAACCCTGCTATTCAACCAGAACAGCTGAGGCTTCTGTGCGCTCCTGGAGCAATGTCACCCATTCATTTTAGGGAGCCATCAGAAAAGCTGCCCTATGACAACCAGGTCCTAGTTTCTCCTGTGTTTATTTTCACTCAGCCTCTATTTAGTGGTGTATAGGCAAAGGCCCAGATTTTTAAGGTATTCAGGGAAAGATAGAAAATCATGAAATTTTCAAAATTACTCAAAATCCAGACTTTCTTAAGTACATAAACATTAAAGCTGTGTTCTCAAACTCCTTTCTGTTGTGTACATAGGTGTCAGTAGAGACTGTTCTTATTACTCACTGCCATATGCTCTGTTCCCTTATTTCACAGGCTCTTTCTCTAACTGCTCCATTCATCTATCCTTTCTCCATGACTATTATCCCAACCAATCTCCTGCAGGCCTGTTAGCCTCTTGGACTGTGTTTTTCATCATCTCCTATTCCCACAATTCCTCTCCTTTTCCTTCACAACTTCTCTGCTTAATGGCTTTTTGTTAACACTCTTCACTTCCAGTTATTTTCTCCTTCTCTTACTATGTCCAGATCTGATTCTTTCCCCTCATCCCTCCAACAAAGACAGTTGAGTTGGAAAATTTCCTTGTTATGTTTGCCCTGTTTATATACTTACTTTTTGCTTAGGCACCTGCTGCCTAGACAGGATATTGAGCTAGAGGGACTTCTTGTCTGATTCAGCATGGCATTGCTATGTATGGTTTTTGTGAAGGACAAAAGAACTATCCTAGCTTTTCCTTCCTCTCTTGAGCTCAGCTTCTGTAGATGGTATAAACATGCAGACCTTCCTGAACGGCACTTGAAACACAAGGCATAAAAGCAGGAGACATGCAAGGTAGAAATCAGCGAGAGTAAAGTCGCAAATACTTACTTGATTCCTTGAGGGTCATCAAGCATAAAATGCTTTCTTTCAGGAAAGGTCAAGATTATTATCAAGATGGCTATCAGGTAAAAATTCCTGCAGCCAAGCATCACTGCAGGTTAACAGTCATGATTTTTCCTCTTACAGACCTGAGTCCAACACATCAGCAGGACCAGTAGTCCTAGAAGAGTAGGAGAAGGAACCGACTGGTATGAAAGAGTACAGCACGGTCCAAGTAAATTGGGCCCTCAGAAGCAGCTAAGGATTTGGCTCCTGGTTTTGAAATAGAGAGTCCTGCTAGTATTGAGACTCTGAAGAACCTCCACCAAGAAATTAGAAAGCTCCTGCTGTGCCATTTCAAATCGAAGACAGAATAAAGTGTTTGGATTTATGCAAAAGCTTTTCTCAAAATAATCAGTGTTTGAAAGAATCAAATATTTCCCTGAATTCCCCTCAGACAGCCCCATTCTGGATGAGTAATGAGAAATTAATCATCCTGTCAGAATAAATGCTGTGAGACCTTTTAGTCATGCTCGCCCCTTTCTCGGTAATAGATTTTTGTCAGTCATTCAACTAGGTCTCCCAAAAGACAGCGCTGCATCCCAGCTCCCCCCTTTTGTGTGGTCTTTTTGTCTGGCTGGGACTCATTCCACCATTCCTTGGCATGTCAAGAGTCAATCACGTGTCACGGGAGCCTGACCGATCACGCCCGCCTTGCTTCCGCGACTGCCACGCTGCCGCATGGCACTGACTCTTCATTAAGTAGTGTTGATTCCAGCCTTCCTGCAGCTGATACCCAGTATCTTCCTGACACAGACAGTCACAGGCTGTGAGATGTTAACTGTTTAGATAGATAAATACAAGACGAGCAGAAGATTACGGAAGTAACAAATCGAAGTCCTCACAAGCATACGAATTTGTTTATACCACGCATATTTCTGCTAAAGTTGATATAACAGTGTAATTAGAAATGCAAGGAAGAAAAAGGAAGAAGTAATATGTGTTTTCTGTCCTTCTGATATAAAGAGTCATGCCAGCTAAAAGAACCCACAGTTCTTCCGTAGATACAAAATTGGGATGATGGGTTTTATCTCCAGGGAACACATCCAATTTTATATTTTTGATGTATTATATTTTAATTCCTTTTTCAACAACCAGTAGCTCGACAGTTTTTTATCTTTGCAATATTGAGTCTTCATTTCTCTATAGCATGCATGCAATTTCCATTAATTTACAAACACTTTCATTTGAGTGAACCCTTATCCATCTTTAATTATCATCTTCTATTAGAAGTTAATCTAGGAAGACTGGTGAGGGGTACAGGCACTGGCTGCAGAAAGACAGACAGATCTGTGGGTTAAACCTCTGCACCTCCAGTGGGAGAAGACAGGAGAAAGATCAGTTGTAAAGCAAATAACTCAAACATAAAAAATGCCATATGTGCAAATGGCTGATGCTTGTTAAACCCTGGAATTGTTGATAGCAGGAGGAAGAACTGTTTTCTCCTCTTCTAGGCTTCTGTAGACTTTCATGTCTTGCCCACTTCATCTGAGTATGCGATGTAGGGCTGGACTGTTGTGTAAGTGAAAAGGGGCTGCGGGTCAAATCTAGTTCAGAAACAGCCTTATTGAGAACACCTTGATTCTTGTCACCACTTTAGGTTGTCTAATTCAGATGACACAGTTGTAAGTCTATATCTCTGCCTTTTGAGTATTGGAGGAAGGCTGTATCTCAGCTTGGTGGACCAAGGACATTTCTGAGTGCTCAGTTGTCCAGGTAAATTCTTCAGCTGTGTCAAAACCTCTTACCAGAGTAGAATTTGATGATCCAGGTAATTATGTTTGCGTTAACTCATATGGTAAGAACAACAGTAACACCAGCCCAGAAGACAACTATTGCACATGTCAGCCAAAACCTTGATTAAGATGGTTGAGAGACCAGGACTTAGAAGCACAGCTATCTTTTCTATGCAACTGCAGCCTCTGGGTTTCAGTCTTGCTAATGATTTCAGGTTAAATCATGTCCTCATCAAGTTCAAGACTCTGGTCAGGAACTGAGTTCCAAGGTTTAAGCTAAATGTAACATTAGTAAAATAATGATGAGTTAGCTTAGTTTTGGTTAGTCAAATATTCGGGCAATTACTGTTTCATTCAAGATCAATTGAAGATCCCGGTAGAAGATTAATGCATTTTTATCTCTGACCAGCCTGAGCCTCATAAAAGCCGCATGGTTCAGACTGGTCAGCTGAAGTATCAGAATTATTCTTCAGAGATGTGCGGTAATTAATTATTTTTCCTCTCTCCAGATAATATAAAAAAGCCATCACTTTCTAGTGAAGCCAGTTAGGAAATATATGAGACCATCTGTAGTTTACCTTTCCATTAGCAGTCATATAAGCTACTGTCACAGATATGCCCTGTCTTTTTATAGGAAAATCTCACCTTTCTTATGGCAGCAAAAATCAAATGAAAGAAATCTTCATCAGCTCCAACCTGTGCAAAATACTCTAACTCCAATGCAGGGCCCATGGGTTTTGTGTTACAAGCTTCTAACAAAATTCCATCTTACCTAAATGAGCTCTTTTACTTTCAGAGAAAGATAGTGCCCTATGGATGCTTTCAATTGTTGTTTAAAGTCCTAAAGTGCCTATTTCATAGATGTTCTCTCCTTTACTCACTGCTATGCTGAGCTAAGCACTGCATGTCTACTGTAATTGTAGGAGGGATCATTGGAAGCGGCACAGTGTTGAAGTTAAGTAAGAGCAAGGGAGATCTTAAGGATTTTTGTGAATTTAGGTAAGGAATACAAAATGGAAGATCCTATCAATGAGATGAAAGAAAACTGTAGAAGTGAAACATGTATGTCTCTCTGGTCTGCCTAGTAATTCAACCTTGACACACATGAATGTAATTTTTAATGAATAATGAATTTAATGAATAATTTTTAATGACATTTAAAGGTGCTTTCTACAAAGCATGTGCATAAGCCTTTGTTGTGCTAGAAGACTTCACTGAATTTCTAGAATAAACAAAATTCAAACACTAGCTTCCTCCTAATTGTAATGTACGGCAGTGAACGGTATTTATAGATGCCAGGCCAAGGGTGTTAGGGGCTTCAGAGCTCTGAAGAGTAGTGATGGAATGCTATATTATCTTCATTTTATCTCTGTCTGAAGTACAAATCTTGGCTGATCTGACCTGTGCTTCTGCAGTTCCCCAGCGATGTAAGACTTCTAAAACATTGCCACAATTATCAGGCAAATACGTGGTTTCTAATGTGCTAATTCTGATTATTGTTTAAAGACATTTCTCCATTAAAATATCACAGCTGCTTGTCAAACCAGTTACCTTATGTCCTCAGATTTTTACTCCTGGAATGAACAAGGAAGAGAGAGGACTTGCAGCAATCATTCTTGACATCAGTGCACTGTAAAAATGATAACAACACTTAGAAACTGGTAATGACACTATTTTTATACTATACAATGGGAATATTACAAATATATCTGCCTCCATTAATAGTCAGCTATGCTAGTCAACAAAGGCAAGTGACTGAAAAGTGTAGCATTCTGAAGATCACTGAAATGAGTTAAGCATTATAAATTGGATTCTGTTTCACTTCAAATAATTTTCTTTTCTCTATCAAAAATATTTTTTCAGGTTTCAAAATGTGAAATCTAGCAGCTTAATTAATTTTATTTTCCTTGTTAAGTTGCAAAACTTTCTCCTGCAGACAAAGTTGAGTAATCCAATGTCATTAACAAATGATCTCAAGCACATCTTGGGCATTTCTGCATATTTCAGCACAAATTTTCTTTGAAAAGATGACTTACATAGATCCATCTGCAAGAAGAGGCTCCTTTGGGGAGTTTTACTTTAAGAAACACTTAAACGTCTTGCAAAATAGAGGCAGCTTCTGAACCTGAAAGAATTTTCTTTTTGAAATGATGCTAGAGGATTGTTACTGAGGAGAGAAGGAAAGAGTAGTAAAGTATGCCTGGAAAACATTACTGCTGGTCACTGGTCTGAACTACTTTGAGAATAATTTGTTTACTCACCTGAGCAAATCTTTTTTTCTCCACATATAGATTGAAAGCAGTTTCAGATCAAGATTTTAGAGCTGTTTAGCCATTTCCATTTTTTCAATAAAACGTTCACACCACTACATACAGCCTTGCCAGAGACTACAAATAATTTATTCATTGTTTTGACAAGTTGAAGAGTAATTACTTAAGCGATTTAACTCCTTCTTAAGTTAACTGCCTAATAGTCTTTGCTTCTGTAGCAACAAATGTGTTTTGAATCCAGAATATTCAGAAATCAGGAACTAGGTCTTATGCTTGATTACATTAATTTCATTTTCATTGCAATTGTTTTTATAGGGGGAGGCTGGTAGATGTTTTCCTTTTACTTAAGAAAAAAAAAAAAAGAAAAAAGACAAGATGAGATTTTCACAAAATTACTTTCTTTGGGGATTAACTTTAGTAAACTTTGCACTGGATACTTTGTCAAACATCCAGTGGGCATCCAGTTAACCCTTATGTCAACTGTTGTCTTCAAAGAAATATTATCTGTCAGATAGCACACAGTAGCTGAGTACCTCCTACCTCACCTGCATGAGGCTAATTGTATCAAAGTCATTATCACCCTATCCAAGTTCAAAAAGGGGGACAAGACCTAAGATATTTAATTAATTTAGTTTATTCTGATGTGTCCGTTTGGGCTTGATACTCTGTCTGTGAATGGTTAGAAGGTATGGACAGATACAATAACAGTGAGCTGCCGCTGTAGTCATTGTACCCCAAACCTGACATGCACCACCTCCCTCGCTGACCTTGACTAAAATATTAGGTAATCAGAAGAGCTTGGTAGCACATCCAGAGTTATCAAAACACTTAATAAACACATATAAACTGAACTTTAGCATCCTATTGCTGTATTCATTAGAAATTGTTAGATATTACTAGATTAGCAATTGTTTCTGGACTTCCTTGCTTCCCACCCGTATGCCAGAATAAACACACAGCGATTCAAAAGAGCTGCAGGAGTGAAACTCTCTGAAAGTTTGATCATGTCCATGGCAGTGGCAGGCTGTGCTAAGCCAAGGCTACCCTGCGGCTTCACCCCTCTTTTGGCTCTCTCTGACCCCCACAGGCGCTCAGCACAGGCACAGGGCTTTGCCTGTGTAGCTGTTCCTAGGAAAGGATAGAAGTAAGTAAGCATTACTGCTCCCCTGCTTCCCCTCCACCACAAACAGCCCAGCAGTCATCTGAGTAGCAAGCACTTGTCATGCCTTCTTTCATCAATAGCAAAATGGAAATCTTGATTGCCATTAAAGAAGCTTTTTTTACATTTTTGCTAGGCTGTAACAAGCATTTCATCTGTTCATTTGCATTAATGTTGCAAGATAGGGTATAACCTGTAGACTAACTAATTAAATGCTCTTTGATTTTGAGTGAAGTGTTTGGTACAGTTTAGACAACAGAGTCTAATTAGCACTGGATGTTTAATGGAACTAAAGACCCATGAAAAGCAAAAGGTGCTGAAAAAAGAAGTCAATGAGCAAGATGTGAAGATAAATGAGACTAAAAGAAGGAAAATAAAATAACCCTTTGTTGTGCTAGAAATACTACTCCCTCAGAAAAAACTATATTAATTATGAAAAATCGATAAAATCTCACAAACTCAAATGTCCAGCTGTTTAGGCTAATATAATGAAAATCTATCCAAAACACATTGTGTCAGCAAGCAACAGATTAAGGTATTTCACACTATCTCACTGCATTTCATTTCTTCCAGGCAACAAATTCACCCCAGTATTTTTACAACAGAAAAAAAACTACCACTCTCTGTGTTGCTTTGTGTGCTATGATTCACAGCCTCTCAGCAGGAAATTGAATGTTTGCTTTAGTGACACCTTCTTCTGTCTGTAAATGTAGCCAATCTATGGGGTTTTTTTGGCTGCAAAATATACATTTGCAACTTTTTACCAGTATGTGGTTAAGTTCATAAACTTAAAAAAACACCAACAAATAAAAATCTAGATAGATAGGTCTACAGCCTGGCTTTTAGAACAATAAACTTCTATTCAATGCGTGTGTCCTCTCTAAAAAGGGATTAAGCTGAATGTTTGAGGAATAACAAAGTCCAGATTGCATCCCCCAGATCTGCTCTAATTCCTTGGTACTATCATCAGCTGAAGATCTGGGAGCAAGATGCACCAAATCATCACTAAAAACCATGGGCCATTTGGTTTTTCAGCAGCTCTGGTTCTCAGGCACCACCATTTTATTGCAACGGAGAGCTAGTTTAATTTGAGTTTTTTGCTTTGGTGGGGTTCTTGGTTTGTTGGGGTTTTTTCTCCCTTTTCTTTTGGAGCTTTTCAGTGGATTTTCAGTTTATTTATTCTGAAGAAAAGAAGGTGAACAATGAAGTCAAGAGGCTGACAATACAGTGTATGTTTAGACTACTACCACTAGTCCCTAAATAGGAGTGATTTTAAAATAAAGCACCTGAAGTAATTGTAGTGCACACACAGATGCCTTAATCTTGCAGCAGCATGTCTGTGAACTCAGAATCTAGCCCTTGCTTTCTAAGAAAGAATATTTGCGTAATGATGTACAGCACCTACCTGGTGGTGAGTAGCAGGGCAAGGACGCCTACAAGGGCAGAGCTTTCTGAGGAGGGACATGTGCCCTGTTCTCTGCAGCAGGCTACTGGGGGTGCAGCCATGGCATGGGGCAGGGCGATGCAGAAGTGGTGCCTGGCCCCTCTCAGACATGGGGACCAGTAGCTTGAGCAATTTAGACCTTATGTGTAGGTGTCATGGGGCAGGAATAAAAATGGTCCAGTAGTTCTGGAGGCCTCTCCCTGCCTCCAGGCCCTGTGGCCTGTCTCCTCACACCTCATTGCCCACATACAGTGCCAGACAATGTTTGCCTTCCACACACGGCCACTGTAACCCTCTTATTTCTCTTCAAAACACAGAAACCAGGACAAAACATTCCCAAGGGCTGGACTCTTGTGCAGCGGGGAGGCATGCTCTTTGGAAGAGGCCCCAGTAACTTATGGCCAAGGTTGCTGGGCAGGGCTGGCTCACGGTCCCTAGAAGCTGCTCCAGTCACTGAGAAACACACAGAGAAGTTTAGAATTGCAGCCTCACACAGGCTTACATGGAGCCCAGGCTGCAGCCTCAGTGAGTCACATATAACCACATGCTCTGACATGGATGTCATACCAAAGGTCTCCATACTAAAACAAGGGCAATATATTCTATTGTGCTATGGCTGTATTTTTCTTCATGGGCTTCAGGTAGGCTGCCTTTTTGTGTTTGGACTGGCACCCTGCGCTGTTAAAGTGAAAGCCAGCATCAAGCAGATGCTGAGATGTCTTCTTATATTGCTGTGTGAAATGAAATCCAAGTCATAACAACTGCAAATTAGAGCAGTGAAGTCACTGAAACCCTGTGTGCTTTGGCCATTGGTACAGAAATGACTGGCTGCTTCACAGCCTACCACAGACAGCTTTTTAGAGCACAATGTCCATGTGCGTCATATAGAGACTTTTATGTGGCTTATGAGTGAAAGAGGCCACAAAGGTTGCTGGGATATTTTTGGAAGATTACACCAGTCTTAGAAAGCCAAACAGTTTTGTCTACATCTGCACTGCATCTACAGGCACAGCACTTGGCATTAGCAGCCCTCTCCTCACACCCATATTTTCTTGCCAGAGGAAGTGATTAGTTCAAACCTACTTCAAAGCCAGGGCATAAATTAACATTTCACAGTTTGGACATCTGTAGGAAAATGAACTGGATATTAAGTCACACGCAGGACATTGCTGCTACAGACAAGAAGTTTGGCATGTATAGTGTGCGCTTCCATTTAACTCCCAACTTGTCCTGCTTACTACTTTGATAAACTTGGCAGAGATTAGCAAATTCTTGGTGGGCATCACAGAGCAGCCCTGGTGCACAGGAGCTAGTTTCCTTCTGGTTGAAACTAAATAAAAATACACATTCCAGTTACACATGCAATGTGCCTCATATGCATATTGGGGTTCAGCCCAGGACATCAGAATCAACCCAGTCCAAAGCAAACCTCCAGTTTCAGTTATAGTCTGAAAGTCAGGTCTTTAACACTGAGTGTTTTTCTCTACAAACACATTTCTGTTAGGCAATTCTATTCTCTAATGCAGCTGTAGCCACTGTGCTCTGGCACTGGGTTAAATGTTTTCACCTTCACTACTTGTCAGTCATGCAACTATTGCCATCACGGAGGAAAGGAAAGGAAAGGAAAGAACTGACTCAGCAGTTACAGCAGCAGGGTTTTATACAGATCAGCACAGCACACAAGGTGGCACCATATGTTCCTGCCCTTCAGCATCTAACAAATATCAATTAATTCCAGCAGGCACCAACACAGAAGCAAATACTAATTAGAAATGTGGAGAAATGGATGGTATTAGCAATCTAAATATTGGGGAAAATTCATGCTATGCTTAGAGGCACTTGAAGGAGGACAAACTGAAGGTCATTTGCATATTTGCATTTAAAAAGCTGCGATAGCAGTCAGCCAGCCCCACTCCCCCCGAACATGCTAAGGCAGAGCTAGTTTGGTCAGAGCATAATCACGGGAGATTCAGAAAACTGAAACTTAGAAGCTTATATTTGATACAATGAAGAAAATGAAGAACAAGCAAATCAGTGAAGGCTCTCATGTGGGTGGCTAAAATGAATGAAACATTGGGCTACCTTGAGCTTTGTGAATGCCACAGAGCACCTTGGTGATACTGATAGATAACTAAATAACGACAGCAAATAGTAATTTCTTCAAAATCACAAATTTATGTAATTTAATTATTTTGGGGAATCCATGACTGTTTAAAAGTTTACTAAATTTTAACTTGAATTTACTGCAGTCTTTATAAGGAATTTGTTATTAATGGCTGGGAAATGTACATGATTACAAGGAAGAAGGATTTGGTTTTAGGCTTAAGAGCTCATATTCTCTGGAATATAAATTGTACCTTATTTTCTTTTTTAGAGGCCATTTTTTATATATAAGCAAAATCTGTTGATTTCTTTAATGTCTTTACTGTGATGTGATGACAGGACTCTACTGCCAACAGGAGAGTAGAAATTGCAGCTGGGGGTTCTGTTTAGGTGAGTCCTACAAGTAGGTAGAAATACTGTAAGGTCAAAGTTCAGCCTTAAGAGTTTGAGTATCCAAGCCCTTTCCAAGATCTCAGTCCAGAGAATTACCATATCATCATCAGAGACATTCTCTCCAATCTGTGGAGTTGATTAAAAAAACCAAAACAAACAAAAAAGAAACCCAACACAGATTTAAATGCAAGTCCATTACTTTGAAAGGCAGCAAGAGGCAGAAGGGCCAAAGTGCTCAAAGCTGTGGGAAAGTGGCTTTCATAACAGTGACCATAACTTAACAAAGACATGGCCTCTTGCGAACTTCCACCCCATCACCTGCAGCCTGTCAGACCATATCTATTGCAATGTATGCTAAGAACCATAATTACCTGCACAGAAAAAAAAAAAAAAAATTACTGAATGTCCAGGTGTATTTTCATAGAACTCACAGATTTTCTCTTGGAGAAGACAGATGTCATGCCACTGGTGGCATGCCCTTCTCCTCCAAGTGTTTTTTGCTTTCTGACGTAGGTTAGTGCAGCTCTTTGTTCTTCTGTTTTGTTTTGTTGGGTTTTTTTCTATAGGATCTTTGTTGATGCTAGAGGGGAAATCATGAAGAGCTAGTTCAAGCTGAGAAGATGAGAAATACAGAAAACTTTAAGGCTCGTTTTCATGATTTATTAAATAGAAACAACTGGAGCAACAAGACTACTGCTAGGTTTGCATGTCACCTAGTATTCACATAGATTAGTGCTGAGAAGGAAGGAATTAAATGCATGAAGCTTGCAAATGTGGACAGGTACCCTGGAACACTGCTCATGTAATTAGATAAAATGAAAGTCCTCAAACTTGAACTCATATTTGGTGCTGAGTGTTGTTTCTGAAGTCACAGCTGCTGCTTTATGAGAAGGGAGGGGAGAAGAGAGGAGGGAGGCTTCAGTGTTACTATTTGTGCTTAATTTGCTGCAGTAATACCAGATCTCTGAAGTTAAATTGTAGCCTCAAAGTATGGTCTTTTTATTGTCCATCAGTTGATATTGCTTTGAAGACTGAGAATGGCACAAGGTCACCAAACTTCAAAAAGCATACAAAAGACCCTTTAGATTCTTATGATAGAGAAAGCACTAGGTTTGAGAGAAAAACTTTTGCACCAAGGAGGGCATTCACAAGAACACATCACCTCCTAATTCTTAAAAATTGAAGGCCATGTGAGACATGGCTTCAGATGACCTTAGTAATTGGACAAAAATGGAGGCAAAATATCAAATCACTCATTATATCCAACATAGACTACAGTTTCCAGTGGGTTTTTTTCCCTTTTTTATTTTTTTCCTCCCTTGCCTGCCTTGTCCCAGTGGCTTCTTGAAGAATTAACACATCAAATCCCAGTGGCTCGTTGAAGAATTAACACATCAAATCATCTAACTTTAAGGCAAGTAGGGCCTAACTTTGTGCCATTGTCACTACCAGTAGGTTTCCTATCCATTCTAACAGCCCAGCACTGACTTTCTTCTAGCTCAGGTCTTTGATTCAACAACTCTAAAATTCCCTGCACTAGGCTTTGTTGGTCTTTTGACCAGGTAGTTTACTGACTCCAACCCTACTGTCTAGACGAAAAGACAATACCCACAGGATAGCCAGAGCCCATTTTCCCTTCAGGACACTGTTTTATTCCTGATGCAGAATGAAGGAGAAGTCTGAAATCTTCAAGTACATAGTCTTACAGGTAGCTGAGAAGTTCTCTTGTCATATGAAAACAAATCTAGAATACAATAATGGATGCTAACCATGCAGTACAAACTGATAAGTACATTGCAGTCACACATTTTGGTGCTCTAAACACCTAAAAAAATTGGGCTTTCAATTCACATTGCAAACCTCACTGAGGATTTTAAAAAATTCTAACGTCCAAGGCTGGCCTCCAGGCATATTTTGTCCCTAGTGGAAGACACTGGAGATGCTTGAACTGTCAAAAGACTCTTAAGAAATGAATGCAAAAATTTTATTTGTGTGGATATCCTGCTCTCAGGAGGGTGAAATTCAATAGCAGAACATAGATGTTTTTGGTTTTTTTTTCTTTCTGGAAAGAGTCATCGGTTTTGATAGAAACTCTAAAATGCTTAATCCTAATTAAGATATAACTATGATATTTAGTAAATATGTGATATGGAAAGAAGTGGCACTACTGCATTACTTATCTAGTAAAATGCTTAAGATACTCTTCAGGCTCTGAAAAAGTCTCAAAGGAGAGTTTGGTAGAAAGAAGAGCGATGCCCTTCTGATCTGACAGCTGGAAAGGCAGCAGCAGTTTTCCTATTGAATTCTGACTGCTATACGATAAATACTGGTTTAAACTGAAAGCTTGAAACATAAATGTAAATTATTTCCTTCAAGAAAAGCATTGCTGACCAAAGGATATGTTCTAGGCATCACAGGTTATCAAAATGATATCATCCGAGCCCTGTTGTCTTCAGCAATTCTGTATCTAACAACAAATCAAAGGAAAGTCATGATTCATCTTATTTTGTGAACAAATTATATTTTTTATTTGAATAGTCCAATGGATTATGGAATTAGAATTTTTAATTGGATCAGAATGATGAATGCTTACCTCTGTGGCAGTGTCATTGGGGAATTGCCTGTGTTTCGTTTTGTTTCATTGTCAGTTGGTTCAGAAATTTGTTTTGTAGCTTACTACAAAATGGTATGGAGATGACCAAAATACTTGCCATATTCACAGCTAAATACATAAACCACTTCTTTGACCTCCTGTCTGGAGAAAGAGGCAAATGCAACTTTTCCACACTCAGTAGTTCTGAGAGGTGCTGGGATGTTAATCGTCTGTATAAGGACCTCAATCGATAAATTGTGAGACAAAGGCAAAAAAGGAAAAAAGCCTCAATCACCTAGCACAGAAAGCTCTGCTGAGACTGCACTCAAGGTGCTTTTATAACATAAATTACAAAAGCAATTTTACGGCTTGGTGACTGAAAGGACATGGCTGTATGGAACAATTATTAAAACAGACAAAAAGCAGATTTTCCCACAGGGGCCAGCTTAGATCCATTATGAGGGTTGTGCAAAGCTGTGAGGTGGAGGAGGCGATAGAGCATTTTACACCTGGCAGCAGACTCTCTGGTGAGAGGAGGACTCCTGGTCTTCAGAGTGAGCCTTAGTCACTCTTCTCAATGTTCAAAGGTGGGGAATACTGAGGGAATCAGTGAAAACAAAATAATTTGCTTAACCTTATCTATTCAATTCAGCAAACACTTCTAAAATTGTTTATTTTTCAGGCAGAAAATTATTGGTTCGACTTTTTTGGGGGTTGAAGGAGGTTAGCTGGGGCTGGGAAGCCAATACTAAACTATAGAACTGGAGACAAATCCTGAATACGGGAGGATCTCAAGAAAGGCAGATCAGTAGAAACTATAAAAGAGTGACACGGTAAGAGACTAGAGAGGGAGCAGACTGCCCTAGAGGAAAGGGTAGAGCCTAACGAGGATACAGATGTTGGAGATTGGGGGATAACCACCAAAACAGGGTTAATAGGATCCTATCTGGCCCTTCTAGAGTCCTCCTGGTGTGAATAGGGGAGACAAGGGCATGGCTGAAAGGAGTGAGGTGCTGCATAGGTAGCAGAAATGAGCTGCAGGGCAGAAGGAGAAGCAGGATGGGTATGGTGGGGACAATCCACTGCTCTGTTGGGGGCCTGTGGTCCCCTGCAGTACCCAGATGGCCAGCCCGGGGCACTCGGGCAGGTGTGATGGAGATAGGCACTGGAAGAAAACCTGGTATGTGGGAACAGGGCTGCCTTGTAACCAGAAATGCTCCCACAACACACGTACAAAGCAAAGCTATTTTGTTTTAAGTGGATTAAATTTTTACTGTCCAAAATCAGAACACAATCTGTTCTGGCCTGTTTGCTATGTTTTAGATTAGAATAAAAACATATAAATCTTATATGCATAAAACATAAAAGATTAGCATAATTTAACATCTAAAGTTTAACTTTCAATCATAGCTCCTTGTAGTGATATTCTAGATTTGAAAGAAAAAAAAAATAAAAATTACTCTGTTTTAAGACAGTTTGTTTCCCCTTAAAGAACTTCCTTCAGAATAAGCTGTGCTGACCCACTTGTCCACAGATCTCTGTGGCCTGGAGTGGATTAACTTTCCACCTGCCATTATGCGAGCATTTACTAAATTTCTTAGAATTTTTTAAAAGCAGAGAAAAAGGAAATGGCAACTCGGAAACCTCCAAGCTCATATGCTGGATTAAGCTCCACCATCAACATGGGTTTTTCTTCTTGACTTTTAATTCAATACAAATTCTGTTAAATGTTAGTTACCATTAGTTCTGTTTGTGAATGTCCAAATTACAGGCGTACACTCCCAATAGCTGAATGAGTCATTGTAAGTAAAATAGAAAAAAAAAATGCTTGGGCATGGCAACCAGGTCACGGCAACACAAATTGATAAGAAGGGCTTCAAACTCTTCAGCCTGACAGAAAAGAGACTTTGCTGATGAATGTGACAGTAGCAGTCATGTGTGAAGTGAATTGGATCCAAACTGCCTAACTCTGTTTTGAAGAAATCTGAAGTAGCGTCTCATCTGGAAACCTTTAGGAGACAGTATGATCATAACACTAGTTTGAAGACAACTCTAAGGAAAAAAGCAAGGTAAAACCAACATTCAACTCTCAGGTTGTTGCACATAAGTACAAAGTGCAAACCAGCTGTATGAGAGCCCACGCAACACCATGGGAATTTTACTTACCCTGGGGAAAACTGTATTTTTCAGAGTTGGTCCTGCCAGGGGTGTATGCTCCAACACAGAGAACAGCATTTATGCCACCAGGTTGCAGAGGTCTTGCCCTGAAATGCAGGGAAAGTGCAAATGAAAACATAAAATCTCTGTACAGTCATTTTCCTGAGCTCACAAACAATTGCTTTGCTTGACGTGAAGACTTAATGTTGCACCTCAAATCCAGAGAAAGAGAAGAAATGGAGGCTACCCAGTAGTATTGGTATAATCTGTCTCTGAAAAAAGTTCCTGACTCTGTTTTTGTTTAATATACTGCAGGTTTTTTTAAATATTTTTTTTCTTTGCTTCTAATAGCAGTGATTATATCATAACAGGGAGGAAATCCAACCATGCCTGGTATGGGCTATGTTGTCTTTGGCTGGTGATTGTCCTTGGCTTGTGGAGGAGGTGCAGAGCTGAGCTGGCTGTGGCCCTGCCACCCTCACCTCTCTAGGGTCCATCCCTTTTGTCCCACTTCCCTTGTCCCTGCTTGCCCTTGTCCTTTCAGGGAGGGAAATGGAGCACCTCAGCCTGACCAAACCATCCCATGCCACCCCACAAACCTGGCTCCACCACTGCCTGGCTCCCAGTGAGACTGCATCTTCCGTTTCAAATAGCAGCTCTGTTTAAGTTTAAGCTTGCAGTTAAATTGTGGGTTGAGGTCTTTTATGAATGCCATGGGATTATGAATGATCACAAGCAATCAAATCAAACAGGACATCTCCAGCAGGAGAGGGCTGCTGCTGCTTGTTGGTGTATCAGGGAAACTTTTCCAGTACTTACCAGCTGTGATACCATTTACCTGTTGTGATTTAATGAGAACATAGCTCCACAGGCAGGAGCCTTAGTGATATGTAGATACCCAAGCATGTGGATAGGCACCAAAAAGCAATGTTCAAATCCCTAAGTTCACAGCTTCCAGAAAAAGCTGTGAAAATTTGGTGCTTATGTTCTTCTAAAAATTCCCCAGGAAACAAAGCTTTACAGATAAGCATGTCCTGATTTCCACGAGCATCAAGAAGCAAAATATCTTTGAGGATCTGGTCCTAACTGCTTTATGACATGAGGTCACAGTATATAACAGAGCCAGATCCTAAGCTTGTGGCTCTTTGTGTTTCGATTAGCAGTGACTAGCTCTTTTACTGGTGTACATAGGGATGCTAACAGTCAAACTCCACAATGATTTACATTTGGCCAAATGTTACACAGACCACACTTGGATTGACTGGCACACTGGTTTTGTAGGATTTGTAATTTTTTTGTTAGAGAATTTGAATAATTTTAAATATTCATTATCATATCTGCACTTGAAGAGAAACATCTAAAAGTATTAATTTTTTTTATTTTTTTTTATTTTTAATCTACCAGAAGAATTGAAACTAACAAGTTTCTACTTTGTGGCTGGCATTAATTTCTCCATACGCTGTGTGTCTTCTACCAGCCAAGAAGCTGTGCTGTAATGTACAAAACCACGGAAATGAGGTTGGGGTTGCATAGGGACACTCTGAAATAAAAACACACGCAGCTCTGCATGAACACTGTCTGTCCTAGGGATACCTTGTTAGCAAATGGGAGCTGCAACCTAACCTACCTGCCTGAGTAGACAGAAGCAAGGATGAGACATGATACTCTGGCTCTGGCTGTCCCAGGAGACAAAATGTGATTAGTTAACACTCATAGCAGCTGCTTGTGGCAGAAATATGTCAAAGTATTGCTCATATGGAAAGTCAGCAGAACACCTGAGTAAAATCATTTGAGAATAGGGTGTATCACAAGCCACTGATGTTACACACTATCATGTCAGGGTGTTGAAAAACTTACTTTTTTTTTTTCCTTTAGAATGGCAGGTGACATACCTGATAGGTTGACAGCCTCATTATGTGGGGGGAAAAGTCATGTGCCTCTTTTGTCAGGAATGCATAAGTAATTATTTGCACTTGTTCACTCTGGAAGAGATAAATTGTTCGCATGTAGGCAATAATAAATTAGGCATTTTAAGTATTTGATCCTCTGCTGTCAGAAAAATGTCAATAGAAAAGCAGTTTCCGGTAGCTACAATCTATAATAGAAATTTGAGCCGTTTGTGGAAAAGGCCTGGGATTTAAGGTTCTCATCCTTTTCTGTAATGGAAAAATAAGTAACATTGTCTATTTAGGTGAATCTACATGCTTGATAAAAACTATATAGGTTTCTGAACTGGTAATTAGATTTAGAATGAACCCATTTAAACATTGTTATTCTTTCCCTTATTCTTAGCTGAAATGTTGGATTTTACTAATGCACATGGCTGGTTAATGGGGTCACTGCAATATTGAAAGAATAATTGTTAGAAACAGGGTAAACTGTTTTCTCTGTGGTTTATTGTTACCATTAATGTTTTGAGATGTATATCAAAGAACGTTCCCTAAATTGCCTCTGAGAACCTCACATTTGCAACGTGATGGATTTCTACAAAGTAGCTGGAAGAACAAATTGCCTTGTGGTCCTAACACACTGCTCTGCCTCCCTCTCCTCCTCCCTCCCCCCAAATTAAATAGATATGTTGGTTTAGTTCCTGAATAAAAAAGGTTAAGTTGTGCTAATTCACCTTCATCACAGTGCTATGACTAGAAGTGCTTCAAGGAGATTTCCTGTATTTTTTCATAATTTCCCAGGGCAAAAATAATTATGTGGTTTATAATCATAGTTTCTACAAAATATATTATAGTAATCCTTATGAAAAGGGCATCTGTGTAAAACTGGAAGAAAATACAAGTACGCAAGATTTGATTGAGTACTGCAGTAAAAACTTCAAGAATATTTCTTTTGGAACACAGTTATATAAAAATGACTTCTAATTTCTGACTGAATAGTTCCTTACAATATCCAGTCACATCTGCTTAGTTATTTGACTGAAATTACTTTTATTGCCTCTTCCCCTTGAGATACAGTACATACCAATGCCATTTTAAAAGTCTCCTTTCAGTGCAGAACCACTTCTCACAGCCAGAAATATAAAGACTCCAGCAAGCCCTTTCCCCACACCCAGGCACTCACGCTGTAAAGATGGTCTTTCTGTAAATTTCCTTTTTTTCTTGTGTATTGTGCAACTTGTAATTTATTGAAAGTACCCAGAGAGGTAAATTGACTGGCAGCTTCACATTAGGGTGATAGTTCTCTCCTGACAACACTAGATGGACCCAGCCATAGGAAACAATGTAGTATCACAAGATATTTTTGCTGAATGTGATGCTTTCAATTGAGCATCTTCAAGACTGCTTCAGCTTTAAATCTGAATTTGGCAGAGAGAACAAGGATTTGACATTGACCCTTCACCTGACAGTAATACATTTTTTATCTTTTAATAACATACAGTAGTGCTGCATTGTGCTTTCAGGAAGCTCTTTGAGTAAACAAATCATATTCATTGCCTAGAGACTAACATGCCTTCCCAGAGTCTATAAAGATGAGAGATAAAATGAAAGATAAGCTTGGAAAAGTTTTCAGACAGCTAACAGAGTATTTTTTTTTTTAGCAGTACATTGCTGCATTGGTTAGAAATTAATGTTTAAAATGATATTTCTTAAGGTACAGTTTATATGATTTCTTGAATTGATTTCTCGATACTGTTTGCTACAAATGCACTGAGGGTTTCAAACTGAGTCTTTATCCCATTTTCTCATGAAAATGAGATTTATGTACTCATATAATTTAGCTGCCTATGCCAAGCAATTTGTCTTTGAGCTTAAACTTCAATTTACAATTTCACTTAAATATCGTATCACGCTAAAAGCAAACCCTTCCAAATTCTGATTCATTCTCTGGTCATCAACAGAATGAGAAAAGCAGATGTACTATCACACCCTCCATCCCATGACAGAAATGCTTGAAATGTGGGTAGTTTTTGGTCTTGTCTGGGTGGAAATGAGTGAGGGTGGGAAAGTCAGTATTGCAGTGAAAGCAAGCTTTTAGTCAATGATGCTTTTAAACAGAAAACAAAGACTGCACCCAAAAAATTGAGGAGTTTTGTTCAAAAGGCATTCCCGCAGTAGGCTTCCAGGGAAAATCAGCACTGTAGTGTGAAACCAACAGAGGCATCAAATGCTGCACGTACCTCTGGGTCCTCCCAGCAGAGAACAGCATGGACTTTCCTCCAGATCCAATTTTGGATGACAGCTGCCACTTATGCGTAATTTCGGTTGGCATCTGGTGGTAAGAATGAAAAAGGTCCACCACAGTAGGACAACAAAAAATTAATTAACTGTGGGACAGCTTGGGAAATTAGCTGGCTGAGGGGAAACAGCAAGATTTGTCTGAAGTTTGGGGAATAACATCAGTGAAATATTTCAGAATGTAGAGGGGAGGAATATGAATGTACTGGCCATCCAAGGAGAGTTTCCAATTATATATTTGGAAAGTGAAGGCAGAAAGATAACATTGAGAACCCAGAAAGATAACATTGAGAACCGAGCATCACCCAGCATTGTCTACATATATGTCTTGAAATTTCTAATGAGGCTTTTGAAACTGTGTTCAAACTGGAATGGAATATTTTTTCAGTAACACAGTGAAGAATAATTACTGACGGAATGAAACGAACAGCACGCGTATTGTACCATTTATTTTATCAATTGAATTCTATGATTTGTTCCTTATCCTACAGTCTCATAATGGCATTAAGTGATGATTGTGTGCTAGCATGGGTAACCAGAATGAAAATTAGCCTTTTTCAGTTGACTTAATTGTCTCTATTTATTCTGCTTCCAATTCAGTTTTTAGCTATTATTTATAGTCTATTTAAGAAAGATTGCATCTCTTCTGCAAAACCACTGTCTTCAGCAAAACCACTGTCAGAAATAAGAGCAGTTTTACAAAAACTGAAATAACGCAGCAGTTCTCATTTCAGTTGGATGTGCCTTCCATACTTAGTTTTTGGCTTGAAAAGAAAGCCATTATATTTGGATAATAGTTTTCCCAGCCAAAAGCATGCATTCATATGGAAAAGACTGAGTGTTAAACTCAACCAAAATCTGTAATCTACGCACAATGATATTTTATAATAGCAGTCTATGCTAAGTAAAGGCATTTTGTTTTTATTTATAAAAACTCCTGAGAAACCACAGGGTTGACATATCTGAACCCAGAACAGGAGCTGAATGCTTTTCACAAAAGCTGATTTGTTCAGCACCAGAAAAGACTGAGACAGTTGTATCAGAGTCATTGCAATATGTCAAAAGTCACCATCTGTAAAGTCTTCACCTTGTATAGGACCTGGGTATATTAATTTGTGCAGTGCTTATTATCAATCAATCGTAATTATTGCTAAATGACCCAAGGCTCACTTCATTACGGTCAGAACTAGGTAAAAAGCCACAGTGTCGCCATCATTCTGTATTTTGAGGCAAAACTTTCCCTTGTTCCAACTCTCAACAGCCCAGACGGGCAGTAATCCCAGGCTTGTATAAAGCATCCTCTGAGAAACAAGAATTTCCTAGGAAACACAAGTTAGCAGTGAGCAGGATTATACCAGGTGCAGCATCACCAAGTGTTTGCTTCAGTCAGATTTTGAGTGACCTATATACTGTTGCCACTCTTCCTGTTCTTGGGTATTTTTCTCAAAGCTTAAAGAGGTAAAAGGCTGTGTGCATAGCTTGTCTCTCTATTCCCATACTGTGCAGCCCAGCACCTCACTTGAGATATCTCCTCTTGCACTTGGGAGGAGGGTGTGAAGCAGGGGCTGGCCAGCACCAGCCATGCAAAACCACGCCCGTCCAGCTCTGCAGCCTCTCATCTCTCCCCCTCTCAGCCAAAACACCACACTCTTCACCCACCTGATTGGAAGAGGGCGACTGTTTGTGAAGAGACAAAGTCTTGGAAAAGCTTTCCTCTTCTGTAAGGTATGTCTGCTGTGTCTTTGGTCCCATAGTCCCGTGATGTTTATTTGCCTGGCATGGCAAGCAAGGAAAACCCTCCATGAGCTGCCATGTTGATACACAAAAAAAATGGAGGACAGGTTTTGGGAAAGCTTTTCCTATAGCTCATGCACAGGTAAGAAGAGTTTTAAATTAAAAAAAAGCCAAGTGTGTGAATCTTTTCAGTGACCCTATCAAAGCAAAGTTTCTAGAGACCTGTATTTTAGTTACATGGGAACTTTTTATGGGAAGCTTTACTACAGCATATACCAGTTACTGTATTACTCAAGTGTGCAAAGAACTAGAGGATAATGCTATTGGGAAAACATACAACTCCCAGTTGCCTATACAGTAAATCTTACAGTGGAGGGGAAAAGGAGTCTATAATCTCAGTCATCCTCAATGCTCTATGATGTACCAGCACAGCTTTTAATTAAAACTATGGAGCAGGAGAGGCATTTATTTCACTCCAGAACAGGACAGGTGGCAATGAGGAGAAGGGGATAGCTCTTTATGTATTCATTTGCAATATTACTAGTACTCTTCCCATGAACATCCATCTGGTGCCTGAGAGCCATGGGGCTTATTACTTACACGGCACGTTTGCTGCCAAGCCTGTGAGTTTGCACCAGATCCCACTCACAGCGACCTGGCAGTGAAGCTCAGGAATTTGGCATGTCTACGAAGCCCTGTCTCATGAGTCTTCAGCCAAAATGCGACGCTTCACTGTAAGCTCTGGGAATAAATGAAAAAAAATCTGTTCCTGTGTCACATGCATTGCCTTTAGGGAGTGAGAGTCCCAAGGAAAGGCAGGCTGTGAAGCCAGAAGCTACTTCTACTCAAAGGGTACTCTGCAACTAACAATTTCTTCACACAAGAGGGTGCTCGCATCTGAGTGCCCTACAGACCACACGTCAGTGCACTATAGGCAGCTGCACACATTGTGTCTTAGTTACACAAGGCAACGTTGTCATTCTCTGAAAGAAAAAGATCTACAAAATCAAATTTTCACTTTCCCTGCTAAAGAAATCCTAAAAGAAAACCTGACTTCTTATGTTCAGTTCAGAGTCGCTTTGGCAAACTCTGGTAGTCAAAGCCCTGGTGTCAGTGTTAGAGTAGCCAGCAGGACCACATGAGGTGTCCCTGAGTCACCTTCTACCAACTATAAAGGGCAAGAAGCCCATTATACCATTTTGGAGAGGACAGAGATCCTAGTCTGGATACTGAGAAGACAACAACATCAGACTCTTGCCCTCAGTTTCCTTGCCACTGCCAGAAGAGCCCTGGGGTTAGTGTTTTGCTTACCCTGGCTGCCAAACAAATTTGAGGCCAGTCACTCCTGGGCTGTCAAAAGCTGCAGTGCTGCTCCAGGCATAACTGTGCTTGGGAACATGTAGCTCACATCTGATGTTGTCTGTACATGAGGCGATGCCTGGGATAATGTGGATCCTCAGTTTGGTCACACGGGTATCTCCTCAGGCATTGTTTCCAGCTACTCTCCCCAGGCACTGACAAGAGGGCTGCCTCACAGGCCCTTTTGTGTGCATCATTTCTAAAGCAAAGCCTTTTGTATACATCCACATGACAAAGCTTAACATCAGTGCTCATTTAGATCCTTTCCTCTGGTTCTGACAAATGTCACCCTGCACAGCACAGCCAAAAAGATCACTTAGAAGCCTGCTGTGATGTGCTTGTTGGCTCCCCCTGTGCTGCCTTCCTTTTGTTTCCCCCTTCCTCACGGTGGCAAATGCAAGCAGTTTGTCTCCATGTTTATTGCCTTCTCAGCACCCAGTCCCCTCCATAGCTATCATTGCTCCTTTAGTGGGATGTCAGATCACTCATGATTGGTGAACGTTGCCAAATACTATCAATCCAGGTTAGATTTTTCAAACAGTCCCATGTCACTTGTTCCACACTGTTCTTTACAAGCACTGTTCCCTGACATAAAGGCCCAAACAGCCACTTTTTCTCATTTTAAATGCATTTTAAAAAGCTTTTCTTTGTCACAATAGCTGCAAAAACACAGCAAGAAGAGAACCAGTAGTGTGCCAAACCTTGTCGCCTTGTTTCTGCCCCCTTGCCCGTCTCACCTACATTAGCCATTCTTTTACCAGGCTGAAGCCTACAGGGGCCAGGCTTGGATCAACAATTATTTCCATGTTTTTACACTGCTTTTAATAATAAGGTAGTAGGCCATAAATAGGCCTCTCAACAGTATAGCAACACATGTAGCTTACACTTTGACAGAGAGCAAATCATAACCTTATACTATATAATGCAAATGTAAAGAAATTCCTTCAACAGTTACAGGAAAAAATTCAGGTTTTTGCTTGCCACCAGTTTGATGGCGGACTACAGCAAACACCCCTTGTGCACATCAATTTTGATTTTCCACAGGTTAAATCACAGGGAGTAGGGTTTTCAGACTTGAAATTGTCTCCCCAGGATGTGATACAAGGCCAATCCCTGTCACTGTTTATACTTTGGAAGATCACACCTAATCTTTGCTTGAAACTCTGTATTAAAGCCCTCAGTAAACTATGACTCCACTTCAGACTGACAGCTGTTGACATTCCCAGCAACGAAACACAACGATATAGTGAAAGGCCCCAGATGCAATGCTTCCCAGTTCTGACATGGCACAAGTCCCAGAGCATTGCACCTCACCCTGCAGAGGGCACAGGGAGAGATTTTTGAAATGTGGGTAGTTTTTCATCTGGTCTGGAGATTTAGCATAGGCTGCTAAATACATTCAAGTAGTTGTGATACTGGTATCAGAGCCTCCTAGCCAGTAATGTTTAGGCATTCTGCAGTTCTCATTTATCTATGGGAAGAGAAATTTCAGCTACTTGCTGAAACTGATGCACGCAGTGTAACTGCACTACTGGAAAGGAATCAGTTGCTTCCAGAAGAACCCTAACAAGAACAAGCAGTTGTGTGTTAGATAACTAGAGTCAAACCAACTCCTGGCCTTTTACAACTGAAAGAAAGCTCAAGAGGTCAATGCAGCTTCCCTGGATCCTGCTCTAGCAAATTATTACATTTAAAAGTGTGCAAAAAACCCCCATTTTCAAACTGGGGTTTAACAGGAACAGTAGAATAAAAGAATTATTTCTACCTTCCCAGGTGCTTCCCACATTTCTTTCAAGAGATGCTGGAAGTTCTAAAATCCAGCCAGAAACTGCTGTGCTTAAAGACAAAATGGAAAGCAGGGGCCTCCTAATTTCACAGCTAGAATTAACTCTGAGTTTGAGCATATTAAAGAGAAAACCTGATATAATGACCTTGATTAGTCCTTTTTTTTCTACTGAATTTTGTCTAACCTTCTCATAGGAGATGGATTTAAAAAAAATTCCCAGTCCTTCCTTATATAAATTAGTATTAAGTTGTGATATACATCTTGAATGACAGGTATATGCATACTCAGTCTAAAGACAGTAACTGTAATGAAGAGAAGCCTCATTGTGAAGCCCGGCCCATTGTACTATGCTCTTTGAGGTCCCAGAAGAACAAGCACCATAATTGGTAGGTGACATTCTGACATTCAGGTAAAAGTTGCTAAGAGACTTGCAGCTGCCCAAGAGAATGAGAAGAGACCAGCTTGAAATTGTTTTCTGTTCACTCTCACACAGGAGACTGCATTTCACATTACTCTTCCCCAGCAGTCTCTTGTGCCACAGAAATCAGAGTTATATAAAATTTCTCATTATGTCTGCTTAATTAGACAGAGGAGTTGGTAAACTTATCAAAACATAAGCAGTCTGACATTTTGATTGCAAATCCTATAAAATGATGAACTCTATCTGAAGCCCTACTCGCATTGTGACTGCAGCAAGATGCAGAAATGCTGTTATCTGCTTGAAAACACATCAATCTTCCCCTTTTTGTCTTGACTGTGGTTTTTTACAGTCCTCCACCAACCCTTCTTAGTAGTTTTGGAGTCAAACAGCTGTAAATGAGTGTTTGAGGCTACAGGAGTGTGCTTCCCAGGTCTCAGCCAGCCAGAGGTTATAGCTCCCTCCCTTCCGAGCAGTCTGTGCACAAGCCTCAGCCCAGGCTATCTCCTGCAGCTCAAAAAACACAGATAACTGTTTGCTAAAGCAACTGAGCAGAACTCTGCTACTACAATGAGTTACGTATGCAAGCCCCCGAGCCCTTACTAAGGAAGCACTAATCACACATTGTGAAAAATCAGCCAGCAAACTAGAAGGTGAAAAACTGGTGTTTGCTGACACTCTGCTCTTGTGAGTTCATCTCAGTGCAGGACTCGGGGGGGAAAACAGCCTATTTCCTTTGGTCAGACTGGGATGCCTCCAGCAAGGTTGCTATCTTTTCTCTTAAGAGAGAGGAAACAGCCCCTGCCTTTTACTTATGCAACCCATGGCCAGGGGAGCAGCCCAGGTGACCTAGGGCAAGGGGAGAGGTCAGCAAAGTTGAGGGCTAGGATTGCCACTAAGCAGTCACAGGCCAGGGGGTAACAAGGTGCAGCCTAGAAGAAAAGACTATCTCTGAAAGCTGGGATGCAAGGCTGGTTGCCGTGTCTGTACTCAGTCCTTAGCACTGTCCCTCTGTATCAGACCCCAAACCAAAACAGGAGGCAGGAGAGGTCTGGAACCACCATACTTTTCCCACAGATGCAACTGCATCCCTACTACAACAATCACATACTAAACCAACACAAATATTTTACTACTTGATGTCACGAGATTCCAAAAATTTCACTAAAGTGCAGCAATTTCACTTCCTACAATTACTGCCCCAGGATCCCTCTAGATTCAGTTTTTCTGCATCATTCAGAGCATGTTTATAAAAGTGGTTTCTTAGTTCTTCGCCCTTCACAACAGCAGAAGACAGAAAATTTAACAGACTGCAAGCTAAAAATTAGTCTGTAGCAAAATCAAGCTTCAACCAAAGAAAAATAATACATCTGCTGTGCCGTAAATATGGCAAAGGAAGATCAGTTTCAGCTCTTCTCCCCATGCACCCCAGATTCTTAAATTAATGAACACTGTCACAAGCAGCTACAGAAAATACTTTATGAAGTCTCTAAAATGAATGACCTTAACCTTTCTGACAGCTTAAATGGATAACAAGACTTCACATCATCACCATCAAGATACACGTTTCAGAATGCTTTCAGACCTGCTTGGGAACATCGCTACAAACAAACCATTTCGTCTTGTGTGCTCCTTAGGGGCTTCTCACTGTCTGCCTGGCTGGTAGTACTTCAAGCACACACCACACTGCTCGTTATAAACCGCATCTCACAAACTTACAATGAAACAGCCTCTTTTGGCAAGAAGGCACAGCATGCTCCAGCCAGCAGGAAAAGAACTGGTTAGGAGGAAAAGGAGTAAGCACTACTCATTTCAGGAGAGTTTTGAATAGTTTATTTTGCCCGATCAAGAGCCCTTCAGCATAATGACACATTCATATACACATATATGAACTTTTTTTTTTTCTGAAACATTAATGTATAATACATTTTCAGTTTAAAATACCAGCTGCACAGGTATTTTTATTTACAAAAATATTCCATACTTAATTTTTTAACTTTGTTATGATGACATAGTTCAAGTACATGTAAGTAAAATAACTCTATGCAATCTAACATAGTTGTGTTTGTAACAGTACAGTTTGCAGTTCATATGAAACTATATTTGTAGACAGATGGATTTGCAACCCTACCTAAAAATGCATATTCCAGTAATCACCCTCAGAAGAGCTAGTGGGGCTCAGCAAGACTTAACTGAAGAATAAGTTGCAATGAACAAAAAGAAAAACACACATGTACACATTAAGATATACATAAACGAGAACCGCTACACATCAAGCATGCTTACCCATACGTGGGCAATGTTAGAAAAATTTACTGATGTTTTCTTTATTTTTCCCCCATGGCGCTGGTACAATGAAACAGTAGCATAACTAGAAAGCAGCATGTTTTCCTAGTTCTAACCACTACAGATAGCAGAGCTCAGGTCTAAAATAACACAGTACTGCTTATTTACAATTCTGTTTTAAAAGGGAATATTTAAAACATGTTCCCACCCCCTCTCCCTTTGCATCACTTATTACTGAATGGTAGTGGTAATCCACATACAACTCCTTACATGTTTTCATCTGAAACAGTTTAACTTCTAGTTATTATTTGCCTGGTAATATGTAACATAGGTACTAACAAAAAGAAAGACGAGTGTCAAAGTAACCTACAGCTGTATGACTTAAACGTTTTCAGGTGCTTTACACAGAAAATTAAATGGAATACTGATTGACACCTTTAATTTGATTGTTCTATGTTTCTGTCTTGTTTCTCTTTCTCCCCTTTTTTCTTTTTGAAAATGAACACCCACATCCTTAAGCCCAAGCTTTGTAAAGCATAAAAGAACCCAGAAACACAGTATACTCATCTGACTTGAAATAATAGTGACATACAGCACATCTTTATAACAAGCATAATAAGAAGAAATTTGCACAGCTTAACTTAGCTTTTCAATGAAAATTGAAATAAAATTGGTTTAGCTGATTTGCCTACACTACACAATTTTTTTTCTGTTTTCATTTAATTCCTCTCCTCAAACATCATTAATTTCTGTCTCCAAAATATTTGAAGATTTTGCAGCCGTAGCAAAGTTATCAACATCCACCCAAAAAAAATGCACATAAATGATACAGGGTATTGGCTAGAATGAGAAAAGGTTAAACCGACAAGTTACCCCGCAACTCTGAGAAGGAGGGAAGGTGCTGCACTCCTCCTTCACCTGCACCAAACTTCAGCTGCTATCAGTGCCCACCCGGGTACGTTAAACCACAATGAGAAAGAAAAGGACACTTCAGCCACAGGCTGTAAGTCTTCCAACATGTTTAGTATACAAAAATTAACCTGATTTAAAGAGCTGATGTATAATCAAAAGTCATACATTACTCAAAACAGTTATTGGACAAACCTCATTTCAGTTTTGGGGAACTTAAAGTCTGAGGAAAAGAGCTGAAAAGTATTTCATATGTATACCTAAAAAAACCCATGAAAATCAGAAAATCAGCCAGCCACAGACTGCAGCTGTTGAGAAAACTTTTACATTAGGTTAGTTTTCTGAATGCACTCTCTTCCCTCTCCATATTAGGGAATTGTTTAAGAATGTTCAAAATGGGAGGTAAAAATAAGTATAATTATTTTCTGCAAAGCAAAATGGGCTATTTGTTTTCATTGCTTAGTAATTGTATCATCTCGATATGAGATATGAATGTATTCATAAGCTTAAAACAACTTCTTCTATGGATAATATACATACTTTAAGTACTTTGACTTAAAAATTGAACAGAAGTCTTTTTAAAATTAAAGGTAGAAGTATACATATAAAAATTATTTAAAATTAAAAGTATATTCTTAAGCAGTATGTATAAATATAACAGATTTTATTGTATTATCTAGTAACAAATCTGAAAGTGTTGCAGTAATTTATAAATTCAATGCTGACACAGGATACGTGCCTTTCATTAGATTCTATATTGTATATACTTGTATATACATATTTTGCTAAGAAAACACACATTCTAAATGATAGTCACATAATTAGCAAATATGCTTGAAAGTAATCTGTTCTAAAATCTTTACTGAACATGTGTGTTTATATACAAATAATGAACCTGAACTGCACAGATGTAGAAACAGAATTAAGGAATAAGATACCATGATTGAATTAAAGTGCAGGAAAAATTCAAGTTTAAAAGTTCAGGTAAGATCAGTGCCATTAATTAAGGAAAAAAAAACCCAACACAAACAAACCACACACACACACAACAAACCAACCAAAACAAAAATAAAAGGAAAAAAAAAAAGAAAAAAAAGGAAATGAACTTGCTTCCAAAAATCCTCCTTTGGATGTAGCTTTCCAACATCACCTGCCATGCAAGTATCACCTCAGGCAAAATCTTTGCATAAAGACAGACAAGGAACAAGCTATATATTACTATATTTTATAACTGACTGTTTGCTGAAGAACAAATCACTGGAGATGCCTGTGGTGTAACACTTTCAGACTTATTTGGAATACACAAATATTTACACATATCAACATTCAAAACTTACAATTTGGCAGGACTAAGGTGAAGAAAAGCTTCTTCAGTTTACAGTTCCTAATGAGACACACTACATATAAACAGATAGGTAGCAGCAGTTTCTTACACTTCCATCAAAAAAAAAAAAAAAAGGAACAGCTCAATTGTATTTTATTGTTTTCCAGACACTCTAAAAAAGTTTCACACAACTAAAATGCTAGCGAAAAAGCCAGGGGCCCTTCCCCCCAAGGATTTCAATATACTTTGCTGTACAAAAGGTGCACCACCAGTAGCAGAATGCAACGTGTGTACAATCAACTTCCTTCCACAGAGAAGTAAAAAGGAATATTTTAGACTAAAATTGTACATAGCCCCTTTTATTGACCAAGAACCATTTGTGTTTTCATCTCACGATCAATCATTTCATTAGTTTTCAAATCTAGAAGCGTGCTCTGAACATATGCAACAGAAAAAAAAGACTCAACTATGAAAAATTCCAGAACACCAAATAAGCCACTACTCTTCTGGTACTGGCAGATGGTCTCTCATTGCCTCTTATTTTTTTTTTTTTTACTTGCTGGTGGTTGTCAGATGTTCCTTGATGAGAAAGTTAAGTATGCCTTCCTTTTAAGCCAAGATCATCTTCCATTGAACTGATAACACAATTTGCTGAAGAGTATTTTTTGCCATCCTCTCCCCTAGAGCCTGACCAGACCAATTTTCCAGGATTCTGTGGCTCTGAAACATAGTTCATCTTCACTCAGTCAAGTAATCATCAGCCATCTCCGTTTATAAATGTGAGATAAGGAAGGGGACAAGTGTGAGCTAGGGTGTTTTATTTTTGGAAATGGTATGGATAGTAGTTTATCTACTTTTCTTCCACTGGGATTTTTAACAAAATGGTGTCAACTTACATATGTATTAACTAGACACTAAAAAATGAAATTAACATGCAGAGGCAAAAAAATTGTGTGGCAAGCTGAGATAAGTAACTGGAGTTAACATTGCCTCAGTAGGGATGGAATAGAGTCATTAGGAAATCTTAAAGTTGCTTGCTCAAATTGTCATGTTCTCATTTAAGTTCTTTGAACAGTGGATGTGTTATAACATACCCTCGTACTAGTGACAGAATTCACTTATCTTTAAATTAAATGTTACTATGTATAACATCAGAACACTTACCAATTTGTGCTAAAAAGCCCCAACAGATTTGCCTTTCATTTGAAAAAGATGAAGCAAAAACCATCAGTAACTTTGATATTTTGCATCCTTGAAGTGTTTTGTAAGGTTGTCTTATCTATGCTCCTGCAATATCACTTTACAGTAAAATATAATAGAGGTTTTGCTTCAGGAACATTCAGAAAGTATACAAAAAAGCCCCACATCGAATGTGATGCTTAGAGAAGCAAACCCAAATGATTAATTTCAGACAATGTATATCTACCAGCTTCTAAGTACTCCCTTTTATAAAACAAAACCAGTTAGTAACAATTCCTGCTTTGAAGAAAAAAATCTAAATAAATTTTTGAAATGCAAACATTTATTTTAAGGAATCCTCTCTTTTTAAAAGAGATCTGGTCATTCCCACTGTTAGAACTTTAGTACAGCAGCCATTAACAAGTTAGCTCAGCTATATTATTTACCTGATCCAAATGCAACATTATTTTCCCAATTCCTGAAGTTTTAGTGGACACTTACCACTGCCCACGTTGAAAAGACTGCTTTAGAGATTAAATCTAAACTTTGGGCCAATGGCCTTTAGTGCTGGGTAGGGCTGAGATAGGTACTTGTAAAATAGCTCTACTAGCAGGATTTAGAAATTTGCTAAACAATATACCGACAATTATTTATTGAGTATTAGATGTTTGCTATTATTCATGCATCAGCACCTCCATGGAGTGTAAGACTGTTTGAAAACCTGAGTCCAAGATTATCTGATTTCACAGTAAAGGACTAAAGGGGCATCCAGAACTTGTTTTGAGCAAAACTATCTCAGCTATTTTAATTACTGGCTGTAAAGATACATTCTGTTAAACATTTATAAAAATTCACAGCATGAATGGAACCCACAGGCGATTCTAAATGTTATATAAACTGAACTGGTAACTATTTTTGGCAAAAAATAATTAACGGAACAGAAGCTGAAGTATTCCTCCACAATGAAGATGTTAACACATATTACATTGCACAGCCATAACACAAATGAAAACTCCCAGCATGACACATTCCAGTCATATTATTCACTTGATTCATTTAATGCAAAAACTATGTATTTTGTTTTGCACTTCACCAAATATGATGTGAATACAAGAGTACTAGATCGGGGTCCAAGAAAAGACTATGCACTGGTCAACTATGAATGCAATTTTCAACAAGAAATCTTCCAAGGGTCCAGCTTTTCTGATGAAAGAAGTGACAAACTTCAACTCTTCTTCAACAATAAGGGTAAATATAGAGAGTCCTAAAGAGGGTAAGTGTAAGCCAGCTACAGTCCAGCAAGACAAACAACTTTATTCCAACTCTTGGACCCCTGATTTATTGCCTCTCCTCATGGGAGAGTGTAACACTGGCAGCAATTACAATAGCACAAAAACTTTTGGCATATGAAATATTAACACAGGATTGACTCTGCATTGCCCCTGCCCATCTCACACTACATTTTCCCTTTACCCTCTTTTCCACATGTTCTTGTTACCTTCTCTGTTCCAACTCTCAGCTAACCAACAGCTAAGAAACACTTAAGTTTGTTTTTGTTGTTGTTTGTGTTTCTTTTAAATATAAAGCTCCTCAGTTAAAGCCACGACTGAGGTAAAACAGTGTGTGATTTGTGCTAGGAAACAACAGTATCCAATGGTGAATACTCCTTTAAATTTCAATGGTCCTGACAAAATGAATGAAAAAACAAGATTATTTTTCCCCCTCCCCCATCAGGACAAAATTAAACAGATGTAATTGATGAGCATCATCAGAACTGGTACCACTTCTTGTCTTTATACTTCAACATCATCTAAAAAAACAAAAAAATAATTTCTAATTACTGTTTCTATAATACAGCAAAGGCATAATGTTACAAATTATATGCTTACGAGAAAGAGGGACTTGAGGAAGGCTTTTCAAAACTGCAACAACAACAACATTGCTGAACAGTGAGAATTTAGCACGATGGATTTTCTAATGGTAGCATCACTGCTGCTCATCTGTCCTCAGACAGAAAAAGACACTTTTGGGAGAATGGGAAGTTTGTGGGATGAAAAGAGATCCATGTGAAAATGGAAGAGAACGGGTAGTTACTGTGGAAAAAAAACTAATGGGGTTTGCATACAATTGGATCTTTTAGGAAACACAAGAATCTCACCCAGAGTATTACTATTCTCATCTAATTCAGTAACAAATTCTTTAAGTAATGGGAACAGAGCCACACTTTTGGAAGTCTACATGCCACTCAGGCAAAAGGTATGCTCTATGTCTTTGTGACAAGACAAAGCTGTTTACACTTATACTTCATCATGAGGAGTAATGATTAATAGGTAAAAGAAAAGTGTCCTTAATCAATGATACTGCATTCCGTTTAGATACTTCTAACATACCTTTGCAGAAGTCAGTTACTTGTATAACTTGCATTTATTTGACAGAGAATCAGTTTAACATTGTTCAACACTTAAACTCACCTCATGAGCATGTTTAGAGAAAGAATCGGCACTGTAAAGCATAGCTGCAGTTTTTTCTTCCAGTTCTCCTAGTTTCTGTCCTCTTTCATCCAGTGCTAACCGGGCTCGTGCCAGCTCACCAACTACACCAGATGCTGCTCCTTTGACACCTTCAATACCCCCAGGCCCTGGAATATGCTGGGCAAGACTCCTTGATGCCTTCCCAGATGCTGATTCTCCAACTGGAGGCATTTGCAAAGCAGCAAAAACAGAACAGGAAGATTTTCTATCATTATTACTTACATACCAATATAACTAGTTTATAAAGAGGTGTTATTTCTTTGCGTGGACACCAAACAGCTAATCATAGGCATGACCACGAGTAATACTCACTGCTCAAATGTTACTAGATGTTGCTATTTAATAAAAGGAAGATTTTCAGATATATTTCCAATTTTCCAGGCACGTTATAAAATCACAGCCTCTTCACAGCTCAGGTGTAAAATTAAAGTTCCCTCAACAGTGCTGGTCATCAACAGAATTATGCTGGTGAAGTGGGTTTTAATAATACACCTTACTTCCCTAGGAAGGTGTTGGGAGTTCAGCAGACAAAGCAGAAGAATTTTTAAAATACAGGCTGTGATCAGCTCCTGGAAGTGCTTTGTGGCATAGCCAGCTAGTATAACTCCACTAGCTCCCTTGGTGGGAGTTCAGTTTTAGATGCAGACACCTAAAGATTAGGTGTCTACGCTCTCAAGATTGTAAACACATTGTAAAGAAAAAAACCAAAATGTAAAACAAGAAAAGGCAATACAGTTGTAAGAACAAAACAGCTTATCTTAAACACCTGCAAGCAGCTGAACAGCTCTCTAGACTCCAGTGACTGCACTGACTACATCTCATAAACTCATAATGGGACATCAGCTACCTAGTTCAGTCTAGACACTCAATGGATATGTTAGTCATATGCTGAATTGTATACTCTATAAACATTTGAGTGAAGGTCAAAACATGTTTGGATGCTGAAGTCAAACCACATTATCTTTAACTTTAAGCAATGAAACTATTGTTTAATTATTTTTTTTGTCACCTCTTTAACAAGATTTATTGCAGTATTTCAGGGTTTTCTATTTTTATTTTATGCGTCTAGGAAGAATGATTTAGATTTCAGCCAACCTTATAAACATCTTTGCAAATTCCCAAGAATAAAAAAAGAATCATTCTACTTATTACAGATACTGCTGTGACACTCATGTTAAGCACAACTATTTTAAAGACATTTTCAGATTCTTTTGAATTGTCTTTGAACTCACTTTCAGACTACAAATTAGGCTTTTTTCTCTCATTCAATACTATTTTCCTTCTGAACATCTGAGCCAAAACTTGATAGAGGAAACTTGAAATGATGTAAAGAGATGTTTCTACAGTTACAAAAGTGCTTTTCTGTCACCATGAAAAGGCGGCTTTTCTCTTTCCCAGTCATATTAAACATCTAATTTGCAAAAATTGCTCTGATAGAATATTTGACCAATCCTTCAAAGTATTACTCATATAAATACAAATAGAATTTTTAAGACAGAAAGCGACCTCTAAATATTTGGTACTTGTCAAAATGTACAGGCACAAGTAGTAAAGACTAATTAAATTTTCATTGGATAGATTAAAAGAATCAATAAAAAAAGGATTGCCAGGGAGCTTCGTCTGTTTTCACAGCTATCTTTCATGTTAAAAAGAAAACTTCTCTTCTTACAACTAATCTCATATAACACGGTGTTTCATCTAGCACATATCTGAACAAATAGAAGTTATTTTCCTTAAATATATTAAAATGTCCCTTTCAGTTTAACAGTGTTAAGAAAGTCAGGGTCATCACTATACACTTCATAAAGATGAATAAAAATGAGGTCAGTTGCCTCATTATTTGTTTTATAATATATACTCCTGAACAAATAAAGTACAGGAGGCGGTGAAAAAACAGTACTAAGCTTTTCTGATCTTCTTGATAAGGTGTACACGCATAAAAGATATGAAAAAGTACTTGCCATTCCCTTTTTTACTTTGCAAATGCAATGTTCCATTAAGCACAAATAATATATTTCTCAAGGATCACTGGCTTGCTTGGGCAGAAATACCAGAAAAACAAAAGATAGCAAAAACTTACAGAGTTCTTCTCGGTCAAGTGACTGTGCCCCACCTCCAAACAGGCCTTTAAAGAATCCCCTGTTAGGTGCTTCTGGTGTTTCTACAGGAGTGAAGAGCTCTCCCAACATTTCCTTTGCAATGAAGAAACACAGTACATTACATACACATGCAAATGTCACACACAAATTAATGGAATTTCACTTTGTGGATTTGAATTTCAACATGAATATGCTTTAATAGGCACTTGCCTTTGCAAGGTGACTTAGGAAATGAAAAATAAAACCATACTAAGAAATCTGTTCTGACAGTTGCAAGCTTACAGCTCATAAAATTCAGTAGCAAAGAAATGGATTCAAGCAAAGCAGTATTTGCCCTTCAACAACTTGGGCAACTCGCCTAATTTTGTTCTTTTGAAACTGTATCTATAAATACTCAAATCCACGTGTGGTACCACAGTAAAGCTTTTGGCATGCATCTCTGCTACTTCAGTATTATAGACAACTTCAAAGCTGAAGCGTGACTACGAACCTTTTCAAACTGTTAATTATCCTAGAAACATAATAGCTTCTTTCAAGTATCCTGAGTTAGCATTCCCTATTTATGTCCACATGCACCTCCACCAGCATCACTTGACCAAGAGAGTTTAAAGTGCACATTAAATAAGAAAGTTTCCTAACGATCAAAAAGGAAATTAAGTAAAAAACTGTTTCAAATACAAGAGGATGGATGAAACAGTAAAATTTAAGAGAAGTGATTCATCCTGAATCAGACTCTACTAGGAGAAAAATCAAAGCAGAAAAGCCCAAGCACTCTGCTTTTTGACAATTACTGTAAGCATCCTGAATCTAGAATGAAGAACCTCAGAGTATAGCTAAGAAAACATTCATTACCTGAAGATTTTCACATGTTTCTTGACTGTAGGTGAGCCTCTGTATTTCAGTTGGTGAGACAAGATAGAGTGCTTGTCCATTATTGGTGAAGCAGAATGTTCTGGCTATCCGCATATTGGTGAGTGGCAGGTAATATACATCCAACAATGGCCTTAAACTAGGCAAACTTAAACAAAAGAATTAAAAAAAAAAACCCACGTTAAATACAGCAGGATTGTCTATTATTAATCAAATGGCTTAAACTGCAATATGTTATTTTTCTCTCCATCATCTGCCTAAGTACCACAAACAGGGTATCATTTAATGCAGTTACAACAATCTCAAAATATACATAAGAGATTTTTCAAGGTAGCACCTCAAAAGTGAAATCTGCATCACAGATACATTTAAAAGCATCATTTAAATGATATTCTGAGCATATAAATCACAGATTCACTGAAAACATTATTCATTAATTACTAACAAAGTATTTTGGTAAGCATCTACCAAAAGTTTACAAGTAAACATCCTGCCTCTTCTCTCAGGTGAAGAATTTCTTCTCGACTGAAAACGCAAGTCTAAAAAGATCACTCCTTAAGAACACACAGAAAGAAGCAGAGGTATGCTTTCCAAGAAAAACTGAATTCATTAGCCTCAATCTTACAAATCACATCCACCTTTTTTGTCTGACTGCATATTTAAGAGGAAGTCCTCTTACAGTCCTCTTAAAGTTCACTTACCTTGTATTTTCTGATTCTGCACAAGTAACAGCAGTACTTACTGCATTAAGCTACTGAAGAACAGATGCAGCACACTCAGGTTGTAACAATGCTTTTGCTACCAAACATACCCCTCCCTCAAAGTAGTAGCAATGAATGCAAATAAGAAATGACCGAACATCTGACATCTTGATAAATAGAACCCAAGATAAACTGCTGTCTCAAAAGCACCCTCTGTGAAATTTTTGTAAAAACGTTAATTTACACAAGATGTTATCTGCAAACATATTCACAATACATCAAGCAGCTTCTGCTGCAGATTCCATCCAAATAAGTTTCCATTCTGGAAACTGAAAAAGTAGCAAAAAGCAATGAAAACAAGAGATATAATAACCGCAACTTAAATGTTAGGGTTGGTTGGTTGTTTTTTTGTTTCTTTTGTATTATACTGAGATTTCTAAATGTTAAGCTTGTATTTAAAGAGCGTGGATTGTCTCTTAATAAAAGACTTCATCTATGACAAACAAAAGGAAGTAGAATGAGTAACATGGTTTTGGAGCCAAGTTGCACAGGTTAGAAGTAAAAATGAAAATTCTCTTGTAAACATATCATCCAGAAATAACACTTCTGCCGTGCATGTCTCTAAAATAAGAATATTCCTAAGTGTGAGTTAGTAACAGAGAAGCACTTTGCTTAAGACTGATGGTAGTATAAAATATCCTTGCAGCTTCAAGACAAAACAGAAAAACATGAGATCAGATAGGGCAAGCGTGACATCCAGGACAGCATTTTCATAGTAGCAAACAAATCTTTAAGAGAATTTTAAGTCCTATCTAAATTTGTATCAGTAGACAAGTATTGGGCATCTTAAGAATCATACAAAGCTCTGACAACTTCACACAAATAATACATTAAGTCCACTTCCCAGCAGCAATTCATGCTTACGAAATGGAGTTAATCTTCGTGAGTTCAACTTCCCTAGACAATGTAATAATTTGGTATTTATAACTCAGCACCTAACCTCTAAGCAAAGGTCATCAGAAAACAAAAGAAATCCTGAGGAAAATAGCATTTGTTTCAATATATGGTACCTGACCATTATTAAGTTTGTTTTAATTAGGGAAAAAACAGTGCTTGCTCTGCAAGGTGAGCAGCATTTTGTAGAGGTGTTCAGAATGTATGGTGGGATATACATCAAGTTGACAGACTTTGACAGACTTAATTAAAACTTATTTTTTAATTGTAATATGCACTGACTTTAGTTTTATTCCCTACCAAATTCCTGAAGAAGTACCTTTATAAAGAATTTCCCAAGCTGTGAGCTTGGTTGTGCAACCTTAAAAATAAACTTTTTAGCAATTTCACCAGCACAATTTTTCAGTGCCATATTCCATATTAATTTTAGCATTATCCATGACTAAAATGTAGGTGCGAGGGTACAGGTTTACACACACTGCTGTTCAGAAAATAATATCATTTGGAAATAGTCAAGGAAAAAGAACATGTCAAAATTACATAGGTGACATGTAAGTACACTCAAACACTGCTTTTACACATTTAAACTTGTAACTTAAACCCTTACTTCAGATGTCTTATTTCTATATACAATAGCTAGCAATTAATGCTGCTTTTATAGCCTGGAGTTTATGGCCTTTAAGACATGAACAAGGTACACAACAAAACAGTGAACTTGAGGCATGAGTGCGATGCAAATAGCTGTGCAAAAATGTGCAGGGTTGTGGTCAGGTACCAGCTGAAGGTCTGACTCAAGGCAGTTTTCTCCCTCAGGGAGACCTATATCACACATTTGGAACTATTTGTTGAATTGGGGTAGCTTGAGCTATAATGGTAAATTTTTTTAATAAGTCATAGGAATACATAACTAAAATCTACCAGGCCCAAGTGTTATAGGTTCATCACCACTGAATGAGTGTAGTTTTTTTGATTAATGTTCTTAAAGAAAAGGAAACTTTTTATCTAGCAGAAGACTCTATCTTTTAAGTGGCTATCAAATTGGTCTTACCTAAAAGTCATAATATGTCCATTGGCACAGAAACATGCAAGGCAGATACTGTTACTCAATGACACTATGTCTCCACGAAGAACAAAAGAAGTCTCTGTTATGTTTTGCTTATAAATACAGTTCTGGGATGGCAGTGAGATAACTTTTGCTTGCTTTTCCGAACATATCACTGCATATTGGTTTTCACTGATTTCCTGAGAGGAAGAGGGGGACACTGAGACAGGTCGTCGCTTTTTTGATTTATCTTTTTCATCTTTATCTTCAGGAACATTGTGTTCTCTCCAGGGTTCGTGTGCTGGTGGGACCAAAGATCCTGTGGTATCCAGAAAAGCCATTCTCAAGATTGCCCCTTTTAGCCTTAGGATGGTTCCTAGAAAAAAGAAGTTCAGCACATTTCTAAAACAGTTCTTCTAAACTGCCTTTCAAGCTACAAAACATGCCTCTAAGAAGCTAGCACAACGAAAAGAAAGCAAGAACTTAGTCTTGCCCTTGTAGCAAACCAGACAAAACAAATTCTACAGATGTTTATCTAAAAATCCAATGAAGCATGTGGAAGAGCCCATACATATTCAAGAAAAATGTTAAACCGATTTTTAAGGGTTAAGTGTATGCATAATCTTCCATCAACTTCAACAGAAATGTATACATTTAAGAGAGCCAAGCTAGAATGCGTATTTGTATTCAAGCTTAGTGTCACAAATAGAACTGATTTCATTCTCTCCTGAGGAGTAGTGTGCTTAGCATCAACAGTACATGTTATTAGTCAAACGTGAACGCCTTTTTTCAATTCAGTCTGATTCAGAAACAAACAATATATGGTGTGTGCCCCCCCATGCAGTTCATCTTTGAATCCACTTCTTTGGCATAAAATGAAAGAGGAAAAAGGTTTCTCTCCACACCATATAAATCATTGTCTCTGTAGGCCAGGTCTTAAGCTAATACATTTCTTATTTTACTTTGATTTATACACATGTAATTAAAAATATAAACATTTGCTAAGTACACACACAGCAAATCATACACATAGATGTATCTTTTAAGGCTTATGCTACAGATCCAGTAATTAAACCTACTGTCCAATCTGCAGCCTTGCTTTTACAGTCAAATGTTACCAAAGCTGAATACTGTTGCCAGTACCATATTTGATAAGCACAAATTACATATATACTCTAGAGGTCACACTACTCTTAATCGCTATTTCAATCAAATAGTGTTGCAATTTGCATGTCCCAATGCCATCTGTGTAGACTAAGAGGAGCCGAGCAGCATGTTCTGCATGAGAAAGCGGTAGCAGAAAAGTAAAATAAACCTATGCCTAACAACATATTCAGCAAACCATTAATGAATAATTACAGCAAAATCAGTTACTGTGTTTCAAAAAAACAAGACACAAGACCTCTCACAGCAATCCAGAGGAATATTTTATCACTAATATTTAAAGCTAGTTGTTCAATATACAACCTTAATTTGTATTACCTTTTCACAAAGCAAGAAAGCTGTTTCCTACCACATAACTACATAAAAATAAATTAAACATTTGAAACTCTCATCTCTTCTGTTATCTCAGTTTAACAATTGCCAGGTACTACCCTAAGGTTAGCAAACATCCTTTTCTCAGCAAGTATATATTAAAGTGGTATTTTTTACGTTGCATAAAATTGTACTTTCAACTTTGCAACTTGAAAACTCATAAAGTAACCAGTTTGGATTGCTAACCATAATAGCTAGATCAATGCAGTATATACTAAAGTATTAATTAAGCTATCATTGATAAAAAGTTTCTTTAAAAAAAATAATAAAAAAATTATCAAAGTATAATTTAGCCCATCTGCTTTGTACATACCACTAGGAGAAACAATTACTGGCTGAAGAAGTCTTTGCTCTCCTCCTGGGGGTAAGTTCAGTACAATGACAAGCACTGTACCCAGCGTGGTCCCAACCCACAGGCATGGGGAAGGCGACGTATCAGCCTTTCTTGTGAAAGTCTCACAAAAATGCAGAGCTGAAATTGCTTCGCGTGACTCTTTATCAATACTAGTTACGCTAGAACTCCGGGATCGACTGAAAGAGTTGTCTTTGACATCTGAAAATAAATCAGTATTAATTAAAAAGAATGGGAAAATGCAGGGATTAAGCAAATTCAGATTTTCTTTTTTTTTTTTGTTCTCATGAAGCATATACTAACTACCGTTCTATTGTTTTTAACTCCCATATTCTTCCTTAGACACCTTTCCTTTCAGCCTAGTTTTCAACACCATGCCCTGGAAAAAAGCGCCAAATCTTTTTTTTTTTTTTTGCAGAGGCTGCTACTAGCTAATTGCATGAACAATTTTTAGATCTATTTCTGTTTTTTTGGGATAGAGAGTAACAGTCATCAAAATAGGACTCCTCCTTTAAAAAAAAATAAATTACAAATTTATCTGCCAAATAGTTCATTTATCAGATTAAAAAAAGATATTGGCTTCCGTGCAACATGTCTTAATAATCCCATGAAGATGCGACTATTTTACTTTAAGAACTCCAGTGACATCCAGTCAGCATGATAGCAAGTAACCTGTAGCATGTAAATAGCATGTAAATTCCAGAAGCATTGGAATGGACAGGAAAAAAGCCATAAAAATTAACTGGCTAGACAATATGGGTACTGTGGAGAGTGGAGAACTCATTCAGATAAAAAAACTAAGTGTAAAGCATTTAACTATTTTAATCCACTAACAAACCATAGACTCTTACTTGACTTCAGGACAAATAGCACACACTAGTTTCAGATGAAAAGGAAGGAACAACAGTGTGGAAACACAGTGGAAAGATGAGGGTCTTTTGAGCAACTAAGCCAAAGGACAGGACCTAGTGGCAATAGTATGTTAATCATCTAGATCACAACATTGAAAAGCAATTGTATTATGCAGATTAGTGTATGTCAAGATGACTTCTATTTTAGAAAGGAGGATTAATACCGAAGCACATACTTTAGATTTCATGTTGGCTGTTTAGGGAGAACAAAGGGTAGGTTAAAGATCTAAAGACAGAAAAGTCATTTGAAAGAACAACAACATGGAAGAGTAGGTTTCAAGAAGCCATAGAAAGAAAGGAGAGAAAATAAGAGTAATGAAACTGAAAGAAAGAAATTTCAATTGCTTTCTAGAGCCAGTAAATATGGCCACAGAAGTGACAAAAAAAATATACAAGCAATCTGACAGTCTTTGAAGAACACCATGCAAAAGCTATCCCACTAGGAGAAAAGACAGAAGTGTAACAAATAAATAAAAAAGGTTTATAATTGCCTAAGGAAGATATTTACAGACCTGAAAAATCTAGAAGATTTTTATACAGAACAAAATGAGGCATATAAAGGGCAAATATCCACCTATGTGCAAAGTCAAGCAAAATCAGTTAAAGGCTATTATGATTCAGAAGGCACAAACTATAAGTACATCAGAAGTGAGATGACAAAAAAATATTCATTATTTTAGTAGAAAGAACATCAAATATTAAGTGATGTAGAAAATGCTGAAACTCTTTCAGGATCAGAAAACGCTGAAAACTTCAGCATTCTCTTCTCCCATCTTCATTAAAAAAAGAACACCTGTAAGTACTTATTGTTATCAAAGAACTGGGAATAGAACAACAGTAGAACTAGAACAAATTGGGTAATATTTAAGTATAAATGTGTTCCAGTTTGCCAAGTATGATAAAATTCAGCCTAAATGGAAATCATCCCTAAACCATTAGAATGTAGTAAGGAAGAACAGAAACAGATTGAAGACAATTTTTTCTGCTCTCGTGCCAACAAGGCCACAGTTAAATCCCTCTAGCTCTCAGCACAAGAGTTTTAGAAAGATGAGGAAAACTTCCAAGCCCAGAGAAGATTAACAGAAGCCATTCAGATTCAAACAACAACCTAAAAAAGGAGAAGGAATTGAATTTTGAAAAAAAAAAATTGTCTGCAACAATGAAGATTAGATATGACGACACCTTTCAAAAGCATAAAAGACGGCTACAAGAAGATAGGAAGCATTTATTATCCCTCTTCTCTGTGTAAAGGACAAGAAAAACTAAATATGGAAGCAAGAAAGGTCGATTAAATAACATGAAATTTGTCTGATTACAAAACATCAAGACTTTCTGTCTGGGATTTTTCTAAAAACATATTTATTGGAGGCTCATTAATAGATCAGAGGTCAAATTATCCGGATCATTGCCATAGGAATGGATTAAAGGATCTCTGAAGGTTCCTTCCAACTTTACATTTCTGAGAGGAGCAAGGTGTAATTGTAAAATATTCATGAGGGTAGTCCAGCTCAGCTTCAGGATATCCCAGTGTCATGGAATCTTTCCTTGCTGATAGCAGCAGTTGTCAAACACACAGCTCTGCAGCTTCCAGTCTGATCCTGGTCTGTCTTCTGCTGGGGTTATGATAGCAATTCTGCTGCAATGGGGGAGCGAGCTGTGGCAGGCAGAAGGCAGCTTTCACATTCAGGCTACATCTACTGCTGCAGGTCTACTGCTGACCCTGATCATCTTTAGAGAACAAGGCAGGGAAGCTGGATCTGATCTACAAGCTGGTAACATACTAAAAAAAAAATAAAAAAATCTACTCATTTGTATGCTATTTTATTTATGAAATAAAATGACCTTTGGTACTACAGACAACCGAATTGCTGCTGCTTTAAAAAGTTACTGTGCTTTTACAAGCAAAATGAAGTTCTCAGACTGGTGATCCATCCAAACCTGTACAATATTTTCATTTAGAGAGAGTGGTCACAAGACAATTAACATTGTAAAATTATGTCCAACTATTTGTTGAGTGGACCTTAATACATCTTATTATTCTTAAGATATTACATTTTTAAAATGTATCAGATAGTTCTAAACAGGCACCAATTTTCACTACATTACCTGCTTATTCATGCTTTTGCTATCACAGCACTACTGATAAAGTGAGTGACAGATGCCTAAAAATTATGACAAAAGTGTGATAAGCCATGTACAAGATTTGCAGGCTTACCTTATGATGACGGCAATGACATTTTGTGCCTGAGAGCCCCCGAAAAGAGTGGAATTAAAGTTTTAGTTCTATACTTCAGATAAATGCAGCATAAAGTCATGATCGTTTACATAATTTAGGACTCTTAATGTACTCACATCCTGTAAAACAGTTCTAGTAAAAATAAAATCAGCTATGTAAACTTACCTAAATCAGGCTTTAACTCAGTTGGCAAACTTAGCTTCCTGGACATCTTTGCTGAAAAGTGAAGTATATCTTTTTTTTAAAAAAGAATAAACAAGATTCTGCTGGCCTGTATTTGCTTCTTTCCAATAGCTAATAAATCATTGTTTATTACATTAATTGCAGTACTTTACAGGATTTCTACTAAAACAAAGGCTCACTTCCACAACAGAGGGGCACTAAGTAAAACATGAAAAATCCCCAAATACAGCATTTTATGACTTTTGCCAAAGTTCATTTCTCTTCAGGCAGAACTTGATGGATTAGATAAATTTTGCTTTTGCTCAAAATCAAGTTTATCTCCTCAGGTGAGGGGACAAAATACAGACTCTTGGCTACTGCAAGAGTGCGCACTGAATTTTATACAAAGTTAACAACCCAACCTCTTTGCTTCTGCCCTACTTTCTGATCAAACCAGAGATATTTAAAAAGGAGAAAAGATGAACTTTTAATTACACTAAAACATTAGTGCACACATGTAAAACCTGAGATGCAATCCATGACCTTAGAAGAATAAAGATATTACAGAAAATGATTATAAAATCAGCAGTATACAAACACTTGTAACACTGTCAAACAAAATATAATGTAACTTTGATAATATTGCTGAAGTAAAACATAGCACTTGAACTCATCCCCGTCTTGGAAAATTCTCTTTATAAGAATGTAAAATGCAGTACCACACTAACAAATGCTGCTATAATACAAGTCAGTAGTGAACTAGCAACCATACATCCATCTTTCCTTCAACAATTACTCAAGAAGGACTAATTCTGATGTAGCTTAACTACTAGACCAGGGCTAGACTCTGAATTTATTTCCTAGCCACATACTTGAATTTTGATATATCATTTAAATTCTTCATTATCTTGTAAGGGTCGATGTTGAGAATAGCCTCATAATTCTAGTAGTACCTTGCAATGGATACCAGTCATAAAGCAGCCTGAATCTTGCTGCTTCTCTGAGTTGAAAATAGAGTTAACTCATTCTAATTATCATTTTAACAGAAATAATTCTGTTTTCTACATATCCTGAAGAGAAGCATGTGATTTAAAGCTACTTCCACTCCTACAAAAAGTAAAATAGTTCATTGTATCATCAATTATGCTCATCAATATTGCAAATGCTAGATATTTGCATAGTTGCGCAGTTTTATTCCTGACACACGTTATAAAAAATTGAGAATAAGACTCCAGAAATAATATTCTAATTTCCTTCATGAGTCAGTGTTACAAAGTATGTCCTATTCAAAATTAAATTGAAATGACTTTTGGACTGAAATGCTAGTCACTGACTTATTTTAGAGCAGGCTGAAACTAAAAATGACAGATCAACTATGTGGTTTTTACCCTCACCCTTGCATTGACACTGGTATCTGCTTATCTGTGAGGCCAAAACTCATCTAAATGAAGTTTCTGCCAAAGGTTCTTTTCAGCGAGATCGATTCCTATTTCAGACCAGATTTCATCTATGCAAACAGAAAACTATGGCACAAAACAGCACTTATCACCAGAAGTCCGTATTTTTACCATCAGTATGAACTTACACCAGCCTGAAAAGAGATCACTAAACCTCATCTGGAATTGTGAATTACAAGGCGGGCGTTCCTCATCCTCAACTTGTTTTTTAGATTACACATGTATATCATAAGCTGAGATACCAAACAAATGCTCAAGTATGCACACAGACAATAATTGGAGTTATTTTGGGCTTTTCCTAGTTTTTACCCCATGTGAATACCAGCAATGACTAATTAACTTATTTTGAAGATAGAGCAGTCACTTTTGGCTTTTCAAATAGAAATGTTTAAACACACAATTTTAACAACTTGGAGAAAACTGATAAAAAATAAGATATTAGGTAACACATAACAATTACAGGCAAGTGTGCTGGATTCTAAGAGTCAATCCACAGACCTAGCTTTTTGTTCCTTAGTGAAAGGCCAGCTGTGTGAACCAGGTCGAAGAGGTAAAACAAATTTGTCAGACAATTTTTTACAAACACCGAACTCATTAAAAAGACAAGGGAATACATTAATTGTTAAAGGGATGTCAGTGTTTGAAATTACGAATTAATGGTCTATGCAAAAAAATACATTTCAAAACATAATGTGTCAAAACCCTCAATAAGCACCTCAAAATGCAAATAGGAAACAAGAACTTATTGAAATAGCAGTAGTGCCATCTTGTGTTCAAAGAAAAAAGTGCCTAAAGAGGCAGTAGAAGAATATTTCACCAGCTAAGCTGTTTTTAACTAACACTACTTACTATAAAAAATATGCTTGTATTCTGCCTTATAGTTTACAACAGCTTTAGAAAACTCAGTTTTGCTATGCCTCAGATGAAAAATAGCAACGTGTTAGACAACTTCTACAACACAAAAGATATAAATCAGAGAAATGGAAGAGATAGGACGGAGATCTACAGACAGAGCACTCAATGTCAGATTTGTTACTTCAGTCATACTACTGGGCAAAGGTGATGGTGACTGTTCCTGCTAGGAGCGGCTGACCTCAAGTGACAGTTATCATATCAGCGTTTATTACTTCTCTTGTTTCATGGCTGATGCAGCACTTACAGCCAAGACTACCCTTCTGCAGCTGGTGTGAGACAAGGAGACAGACTGGGGAGCTGGATTGCTCCTCCTGGCACACTGCTGCTCAAGGCACGAGTGATTATTTTGCCAGTGTTTATTTAGACCTACACATAATACTGCTCTAAATTATAAAACCTAGCATCATACACAGGCACACACACATTCTTTCTGTTGCTAATATATATAAACATCATATAAAAGTATGACACTAGAGAATTGTCTGAAAACAATGTTCAGAATTCCTGGAGATTCCTCATAGGTCAAGCTTTAGAGGGCTGGTGTTAAAATACAAAAGATTACCTTGGCATAGAATGTTATATTTCAGTATAGAGAGCTCAATCAATTCAATGAAGAAAATCTGAAGGCTGAGACATTACTGAACTATCATTAGAAAGCTGGACTTAAAAAGTAATAGTTACATTTTACCTGCAGTGGGTTATCCTGAGCTGGTATTTAACAGTGAATAGCACATCAGTTTGAAAGCTAGAGTGACTTCTCATCCATTCCTTAAAGGAAACACAGTCTAAATCCTTTAAAAAAAATATTCTAAATACTTTAAATGAGTCAAGTGTCTTGGTGTTTTGACAGGCAAGAGAACAGTTTACATAAAGCCTACTTCATGTAATATTTCATGAGAAATAACTATGCAGCTTAGAATTTGCTAGACAAAGTTCCCAAACTATTACACTACAAAGAAATGAAATATTTACATTACCAATTTCAAGACAAATAATTGAGTATTGTACTGGTGAAACAGAGAAATTGAATATTGTACTAGAGCAATGGATTATCAATGCTGAAGTCTCTTAATTTGATGTAAGAATAATAAAACCATGTTATGTAAGAATGTAAGAAAATATGTACTTGATATCCAAAATTAGATCAAAGTATTAGAAATTTATTGGAAGAAACAGTCTTACTCTGGCATTAGGGTAAAGAAGAACTTAGGAGTTTTTAAGCATCTTAAGACTTGATTCCATGAGAAGAGCACTATCAATGACTTTAGCACTATTTGAAAGATTCAGGTGTACACTTAAAATGTAAGAAATGTGAAAAAACTTCATAGAATAGGAAGGTACTATTTTGAAGTTTGAAATTAAAGCTACTCTGCTTACATCTGCCTGCTAATATTGTTTGCAATTGATTTTAATTTTACAAGTGGCAGAAAAGAAACAAAACCAGTTTTCCTGAAAAGTGTCTGACATATACCCTACTGGAACAAGTATGAAGGTCTTGGAGTCTACAACGTTTTGTACGCACCCTTACGAAAACTTCTTCCAGAAATGGACATTCCAATACCTCTTAACTTCTGACTTGATTCATAGCTATATATTTAATTGCATGTATCTCTTCGTGTCAAATAATTAACTGATGAAAGTATGAGTAAAATAGCTTAAGATTTTGCTTCCACTGAAGTTGGAGCACAAAACCTTTCTATGAAAATGACATGGCCACAGAAACTAAAACCTTAATGCAAGAAGAATTGGTAGGAAGTACAAATCCATTTAGTAGACTTGTGTACTACTACACAGCACATTATACTTTCAAATATTTGCCATTCTTAAGAGAAATAGCTGCTTTTAGTAATAGCAACAGTATTTTCTATAACTTCTAGAAATGGTTAGTTAAACCAAGTATCTCTATATATCCAAGATAATTTCAACTTCTCCAAAGGTCACCTCTGATGTAAATGAAGGGGAAATATGATTCAATAGCAACATTCAAAATAGGTCTTTGAGTTACTATCCATTTCTTAGCAAGAAACACTCACAACTGAGTATATAGAAAAAAACAGAAGACCAACTGATTTTAACAGTATATACGACAAAGGTCAAGTACTGGAACATGAAGCATTTACAATTTGTTTTTTTTTATGCTATCAGTGCAGTCTTAGGCTGTTTTCGATTCTTTAAAGAAGCAAGAATCCTTTTCTGATACTGATACTAATGATAAAAATCTCTAGAAATGAAGACGTCTCTATGTAAGTTTCCATAAAGTCAATAAATTAACAGTCTTAAAATTTCTAAATGCACGTGTATTATATCACTACCTTATAGTCCTATCACTGAAATGAAATTACTTCTCTCTTTGCAAGCAGTATTCCCTTACTCACTGTTCCCATGTGAAAAAAAACAAACACAAAAGAGTGCCATGAACAGCAACTGAAATTACCCATGTAAATAATTCCTTGTTCTGGTTTGCAATCCATTTGGCAAGATATATTTCAAAAACCAACAAAGAAAGGGAAGAACTTGAAGTGATTGCACTATATGAAAATGCAAAGAGCTACAACCATGTTACATACATTGAATTCATCCATGCAGACATAGCTGGTGGTAAACAATTTGTTTCATACAACACAGTGAAGTTAACGAGTAAGCGACACTCATATTTTATAAAACTCATCATCCATTCACATTTAGTTGATAATTCAGTTTAAAACAATGAAATGTAAAAATACACAACTATAACACAGAAGAAGAGATGCTTTATTTATGTGGAAGAACTTAGAATGTAAGTTCAGAAAGAGCCATGCAGAGTAAACATGCCAGGTAGGGTACAGAAAACACAGCAGTGAAAAAACATTTGATTAAAAAAAAAAAGTAAAGCCACACTCAAACACATGTTTTCTGCACAAGATAGGCTGTCTTAAATTCAGAAGAGACTGCTTCAGGGCAAAAGAGAAAACCTTATCTCACCAACAGGCATTGATATGGACAAGATTAAGTGTGTTGTTTTTTGCTGGGTTTTTTTGTGTTGTTTTTTTTATTAGAAGAACTAAATACAAGTTTCCAGATAGCTTGAGTTTCCTTTAGGAGAACATATTAATCAATATCCATGTAAATAATACTTCATTTTTTAAATCAGATTGACATATTATTGACAACCATTTGCTTTCTTGAATTATATCCAGGTTTCCACTGTCTTGAAACTCATCTTCCCTAACGTTTCTGTTATCACTGCAAGAAGGGCTCAACATAGCACTGACCAAAGGGCATATTCTTGCTCTTCCTCATTCTGCACGTAAGATTCCAAAGATGACTTCATCATATTCAAATTGAATTTTAAATAATCCTTCTTCTCAATTACTGAATTGCGAAGAAAGGGATTAATGGTTTAGGATAAAAGTTAAATTGCAAAGCAGCAAATCAAAGAGAGACTACAGGAAAAGAAATCTCTAACTCCCTAGTCTTAGCTTATTAAACAGTAGTTTAGCAAGCAAGTTTACTGTATAAAGTAGTTCCAGTCTTTTGGTCTGACTAAACAGATAAAATTAAATCCTCCTACAATGATATACTAAATGTACTAAATGAAAACAAAAGTGGACTATTAACACAGTAATTCTGAAAATAACCATATCCCAGACAAGGAAGAAGAGTCCCTTTCCCAAAATTAAATCATACGGTCTCTCACTCTCATTTATTTAATGATCTGGTTGTCAGAAGCAGTATTAATTTCCATTCCAATCATAAAAGTGTTAGATCTACCTGCCTACAACATATTCCAAGGTCAAATTGTTAAGACACAAGTCTGGAGCTGGTAAGGTATCATGTCACTGTTGGACGAGGAAAAGTAAATATAGTTCTGTAACAGTAACAGTGTGTACTTACATATGACCAAGTCCTCTTCCAGATGATTAAATGAAAAAATGATACTACCTCTACCTTGACCATAGTCATATGGAAATCCGACCATATGGCTATAGAGGCATCACAAAAAGGAATTAAATCAGTCACACGTTCTCAAAGAGACTGAACCTCCGCAAAAGGTGGAATAATGTTGTAACTTGTATAGACTGAACTCTTAGTACAGATCAGAATTTCACCCATCCAGAAAACAGAGAAGTGCAATTGTAAAATCAGAGAATTTAAACACCAATATCCCTGATTAAAAAAATTATGCCCAGTGTATTTAGTACAGAAGAAGCCCGTATAATTACCAATTAGCATAAAGAATGAAAAATTAATAAGGCATTGAAATTTGAAATATTTTAATTTTATTTTTTTTTCTGCTAGGTTAGTGTTGCATAGAGTAAGGCACTGAATTAAGAACAGAGTAGAATTTTTCTAGTTCCTACCTATGTCATTGGCTACCATCTTGGAAAACTTTCTGCTTTTGGTCTTCACTGTAAATAATATTTTAATAAAAAAAGATCAATCTAAGTGGAAATGTATCAAAGGAACTGAAAAAAAAGCTATAGAAAGAAAAATACTGTACCCTTTTCTATAAAATTATTCAGTTTTTGATCATCATCAGAATTGTTTGGTGAACCAGAACCTATGAGTGAAGACAGAATGAAATGGATATACAAACATATAACTGACATAAAACAAATGTATTAATACAAGCTTTGAGCTTAAGGAAGACAAAGATGTATTAAAATATCAAATATTGATTCTGGTATTCTCTGTAGCTGTACTAGATACTATAAAGTCCAAAATATTTTGGTATGACAGGAATTCTGCTATATTGAGATTAACCACAATAATTATAACGAAAGATACAATGCTGCACAGTGCAGCAAGTTTACCGCTAGAAATATTTCCATCACTGAATGAATTGTTTACATTCAGCAACTAGATTGCTGTCCTAATAATGGTTCCAGACACAAAGATTAACCTCAATTACAATTCACAGAACACTGCCATAAAAATAAACTCAAGTTTTAAAAATGTTTCATTTTTCCAATGCAGTAATTCACTGTTGGGCCACAGTTCAACTAGCCTACTCAGAGCCAAGGCTGCCACCTGGGATTTCTCTGAATCCTTAATATCAAAAAAACAGGGGTAGTTATAGGCCACAGTTTGAGGCTTACCATTCTCATAAAATTAAATGTAGTTCAGCTAAAAAATATTAAATTCCATTCGATTTTATATACGTGTAAAATAAGATTAGAGTACAAATATTTTGACACTTATGAACACAAAAACTTGTTAGTTTACAGTGCTATACAATGTTTTATGGGTTGGATAAGTGCCCCCAGACTCCAAGCTTATTACCATTTGACTTCTGTAGAAAAAGTAGGAGATAAAGTTATTACTTTCTCTTGCATTTTCACAGTATTTCTATAGCTCTGTGTTACTAAAACTGTAGGATACTCTCCTAACTTGTACAGGCAGGCAGTCCCTTTCAGAGTCCTCCCAATTGTGTAACCATCTACTGGAAGAAGTTTAATGGAACAATCTTCCACTTCACTTTGGCATGGAAAAGTGAAAGAGGTGGAAGATTTAAACCACTTGAGCAAATGTAGACCTTCAGCCCAAATAGCAGCTGGTCTGTTTTACAGATTATATTGTAACAGTCAAAGCCAATAACGCTCTCAATTGCCAATCTCATCCTCCAGTCAAAGCTAGCATTGAGTAAACTTTCTGCACTAATATATTTTCTTTTTAACTAGCGCATCTAGACTGAAAAAAGTTCATTTAAATCCGGTCTCTGTCCTTATCTCAAGCTCACCAATACTATGCAGCTGGTTTCTCCAAAACGTCCTCTCTTACCTCTCCAAACACTGAATAACATTTTCAAGCTTCTTTTCAGTCTCGTGCTCTTGCCCAAAAAAGATATAAAATTTAGACCAAACCTAAGAAAATGCAGCTCTTCACAAACATCACCAAATGATTTCTGTATCTGGGAGGTACCTCCCTCTGAGTACTTTTCTCAAAGGAAAACTGGAGAAGCCTGTCATCAACCGTACCTCATTCACCAGAAGCTGGGAAGAGAGGACAGAACCAAGGAGAGTAAGGCACAGCCCAACCTTGCTACTTTGAGACTCTACACTGCAGGGTAATTCAACAGTGGCTTCCTTCATTCCCTATTTTTGGTCCTTTAGACTTCTCTTTAGTATTGTGCATGTACCTAAGATACGATATACTCTCTTCACAGAATACACAGTTCTCCAAACTTTCAAATTTTATTCTAACATGAACTGTCTTCAAAATAGTCTTCTCAGTCAACTCAAATTAGAGACTGATTTCTACCTCTGCAGGATTAGAAGTTTCCCCCTAATTCTGTTTCCTTTCAGGACATTTGAAACCATCTATTCCAGGTTTCTCCTTTTTTTGATCCTCTTCAAGAAGTTTCCAAATTGCATTAATTTTTAACCTACTTCAGTTTACTTCAGTCTTCAATTGTGTTAACAGAGAGAGGGAAGGTAAATTGTTAAACTTAGAATTTTTCCATATAAACCTTGATTTTCATCTTTGGGGCTGCTTTCATTGTGTTACTAGTGTAAACAGTAAATTGAATTTTACTCTCACTCCAAGTAATGAAAGGAGCCCTCTAATCAAAATTCAAATAGTGTTTTTAGTTTCAGTAGTAACAATTGGAAGCGGTTTAGGCTGACATTTGAGTGATGCTGGAGCAAGGGGAAAAACAGATAAAAGATTGAGGGTTATAACTCATTAGCTGTTCATTGTATATATTTTATAGCAGGCTATCAGAAATGAGATTTAGCCTGGACTTTAAGAGGGTCAAATTCTAATACCTTAGTTAGAACAATAGTTCTCCTCAATCTTGACAAACTGATTTACAGCAACTGCAGCACTGCACAGCAAGTTGCTTACAGACAGTGGTCTTGGCATTTAAAAATGCAGTAGGAAGGATGTACTTTAAACACCACAAAAAATACTTGCCTTAAAAATGATGAAATTGACAACTTGAGCATACCAATACAGCATTACATTTGTTATGAAATCACATATTCAGTTAAGACTTTATTAAAATTTCCAATCAAATTTTGCTTTGATTATAAATAAATCTAATGTACTCTAAGAAAGAGTTACCAAAAAGAAAGTGACATTGATTGTTCTAAATGAGTTTTACAAAATTTAAAGTTGACATCAAATGACAGTAGTTTTCAAATCAGAAATTAAAATTTATGTTAAAATTTCTACTAGAGCTACAAGCAGGATATTTTGATTTGCTTTCAACTTGGCTTTGAAAGGTAGAGGCTTCAACAGAAAAGGAATCTATCTTTAAATTCCTATATTGATTATCCTTTTGCAAAGAGTACATACACGACTTTAGGTACTTGAGTAAACCTGTACTCTGAGTACAGCTTTGACTGAAACAGTGACATAGAACTTTTAAAGTTCTCAGAGTAATAGTGAAGGCAAGCAACAGATTTTTAGCTAGTACATGAAATATGCATTGTGTATATTATTATTTACATGTCTATAGCCTCAACTAGCCAATATTAAACAAAATACTGAAAAAAAAAAAAGGGGGGGGGGGGGGAGGGTTAAGG
>VWZK01005036.1:0-30630 GCA_013396935.1 Baryphthengus martii | reverse complement strand
CCTGCTGGCCACGCTTCTCTTGATGCGGCCCAGGATACGGTTGGCTTTCTGGGCTGCAAGCGTGCACTGACAGCTCCTGTTGAGCTTCTCGTCCACCAGCACCCCCGAGTCCTTCTCTTCAGCGCCACTCTCAAGCCAGTCACTGCCCAGCCTATATTGATGCTTGGGATTGCCCCAACCCAGGTGCGGGACCTTGCACTTGGCCTTGTTGAACTTCATGAAGTTGGCACAGGCCCACCTCTCCAGCCTGTCCAGGGCCCTCTGGATGGCATCCCTTCCCTCCAGCATGTCAGTCACACCACACAGCTTGGTGGTGTTGGCAAACTTGCTGAGGGTGCACTCAATGCCACTGTCCATGTCACTGATGAAGATGTTAAACAAGACCGGTCCCAGTGCTTATCCTTGAGGATCTCCACTGGTCACTGGCCTCCACCTGGACATGGGCCCATTGACAGAGTGGCCATCAAGGGGAGCTGTTGCTTTGCGGCTGGCTCATGAGGTTTTGAAAGGTTATAAAATTTTGAGTAGTTTGAACCTGTATAGATAAGGCTCAGAAAAAAAGGTAAGGTGTTTGATGGGACAGTTACTCCACCCTTCCCTTCACCTCTAGAGTTCTGCTGACACATAGGTACCTCTTGAAAGGCTGAAGACAGGATTCCAGGCTTTGCCTCCAAGCCCAACCTGTGTCCATGAATATCCACTGTCACGTTTTGTCCAAGTTGGTGAATGGCATCCTTAACATGGGAAACGAGATAGAGAAATCCTAAGTTTTTTTGAAGTTTTTTTGGGGTGATGAAGGTAAATTTGCAAGATTTTTGTTAGAAGCTTCAGAGTTTAAAGCCTGAGTCTGATTTGGTGTAAATAAGCAAAGCAGTTCTGACTTCTGCCAAACTATTTCAATGAAGATTAGACAAGGAAATGTCCAAGTAAAGGGTAGCTAATTGCAGAGGAACAGAAGCCAGGAAGCGAATGACTTTTGACGTTTAAGGCTGCTTTTGTAAAGGTCAAGTGTCTAGATCCCTGTACATTACAACACGGTGGTTAAGGATCAAGTTATTTCACAATTGCTTAGATAAAGTCAGATGTTTACTGCAAGGTAGATAACGATCATCTACTGGAATATGATGGGAAAACTTACTAGGTGCTGATATGTCTCTTTGAAAAGTAAGATTGGAGCTGAGATGTTCCTTTCTCTTCTCTCTTCCTCCCTCCCTCTCCAGCACTCTCCACAACAGTTTAAGTGAATTTTATGTTAAAGGTACAGACGTAAACCTCGTGCAAATGATTTTTTGAGTTCATTATCAGAACAAAGAGTACAGGTAGGAGCTGAACAGCTTGTTGTGCATGACTTATCGACATATTCCCTGATACCACAACACAGCCACATCTACAAGCAAGAAAACTATTTATCCCTCCTCTTAGTTAATCATCTTGCTGCTAAACACAACACCAGAACCTGGTAGCTTTTGCCACCATTCACTCCTCTGCAAGGTGACATTGAAGCATGTGCTCATCACTGAACAGGTGTTTACAGACAATTGAGTTCAGTGCTTACAACCTCCACTCATTACAATCAAGCGCATTTTAGGTTTTGTGGCTTTTCCAGGTTCGTGATGGATTCCCAAGTACAAACAATGACCACACATACACAATAGCTCTAAGCAAAGGCAAAAGAAGCTTTATTGGCTCCACATGTGTGCACTAGCTCTAAGCGAAATCCAGCTTTATTAGCTCCGTAGAACAATAAAACAATTAACATACTGACCCTGCAATGATAAGGTGTAATCTGCTGAGCAGGAGGAAGGCCAATGTCATGCTGCCTGGAGAGGCAGGGGTCAGCAGGCACAGTGCGTCTACAGGGCGTCCCCTGGTTCTAAATGCACATCACACCAACCTTCCTCCCACCCCACAGGGCATGACATATATATAGTCTTCCTCTGGGGGCGGACCCTTTCAAAGGTCTCCATCCATGCACATGTGGCCAGCGTGCACATGGAGGTCAATCCCACAACACGCCCCTCATGGCTAATAGCAGTTACATAACCCAAAACACCACCATGCATGCATGGGGTCCTGGGGAGTCTTCGGTGGTTGTTACTTCATCATCCTTCAGCTCCCTCTGTGTGTTCTTTGGCTGACCTCCAGTGTTTCAGCTCCTCTTATCAACTGCTAACCGCCAAGGACCGGTCTTCGCAGCTAGGTTCCTTCTTTAGCTACCTCCTGGCTTAGTCATGAGTTGTTTGCTTCAGCGTGTTACAACAACAGATCGTTTCTGTCCATCCCTCACAAAGTGGCATTATGCACAAGTAGGTGACTTGCACACTGGACACTAGACAGATCCTGTGCAGCAATGCAGTGCTGCGAAGGCTTTGCTATCGGCCTCAAAGTCAATAAACTGAAGGCAGTGAAAGGGCAGAAAGATTAGAGTGCTGGTGTGGGTTCAATTCCTGCCCTGTCACTCACTTGCCCTGTGATCTCGTAGAAATGACTTAGGGTAATGGCTCTGCTTTGCTTCCCAAAGATGTTGCAAATGGCACAGATACAGCGGTGATCTTGCAGTCTCCTCCAAAGAGGTGATAGGTCATCTCTGCATCTGCAATTAAGAGCTATCCTGGGGAATATATGAACATGAAAGGAAAAATGGCCAACTGCTATTTCTCAAACCTAATATTTTCATAGGATTGAATTGCCTTAATATTTTCACGCCTCACAAAAGTCCTGCCAAACACAGACCTACATTCCCTTATTAACAGGAGACAAATTCATGTGACAGAACAAACGTCATTCCTTCTGCTTCAAACCAGACGGTAGTTTAGGAACTTCTATGTAGATTGGAAGGAGGAAAATTAATAGTTTAGCATTTACATAACTATGAAGCTATGATGGCAACTTCTACATAAGTATGAGTATTTCCAACCAAATACCTCTTTTGGTAATATTGTTTGATATTTGTGTGCCTTACAAGAAAAACAATAAAAATGCTCAGATCTTTGGAAGAGCAATGGACCTTTGTTAGCTATTATTCATGAAGTCCAACTATGTAGAAACATGAATATCTCCAAATTTGATGGAGATTACACTCTCCGTATCACTCTGATCCTCCACAGTGGCTATTGCTGATCTGCAGCAGGCTTTATTGCTATGTTAGCTTTTCAACTAGATAAAAGGACATTCAAGCCCCTTGTGGCTCTCAGTCACAGTTTACTCATAGCTAGATGAATTATAGTTTGAAAGACTTCCAAATGAAGTGTGATGTCCATTTAACACTGGCAATGAATGTCCCTAAATTTCTCTGTGATCAAGTCTGAGCTTCACTGTTATGGGTTACGGACCACATAATTCAGTCCCTTTATCAACAAGTCCAGCCAGATGACCGTGTACTTGCATATGACAAATTTCTCTCTAGTATCTGTTACAAATAAACGCAGGTCAGGGAATTTCCAGGGAAACTTTAAACAGTTTTTTCACTCAGGATGCAATGCTCTTGGTGCTAACAGTAATCATCATAGAATGGCTTGAGTTGGAAGGGACATTAAAGATCATCTAGTTCCCACCCCCTGCCATGGGCAGGGATACCTCCCACTAGAACAGGTTGCTCAAAGCCTCATCCAGCTTGGTCATAAACACTTCCAGGGATGAAGTGTCCACAACTTCTCTGGGCAACCCATTCCAGCATCTCACCACTCTCATAGTAAAGAACTTCTTTGTAATGTCTAATCTGAATCTACCCTGCTCTAGTTTAAAATCATTGCCCCTTGTCCTGTTACCACAGAGCGTTATAAAAAGTCCCTCTCCAGGTTTCCTGTAGCCTCCCTTCAGGTACTGGAAGGCCGCTACAAGATCTCCCCAGAGCCTTCTCTTCTCCAGGCTGAATGTTCAGACCCAGCTCGCTCAGCCTGTCCTCACAGGAGAGGTGCTCCAGCCCTCTGATCATCTTTGTGGCCCTCCTCTGGACCCTCTCCAACAGATCCATGTCCTTGTGTTGGGGACTCCAGACCTGGAATCAGTACTCCAGGTGGGGTCTCACCAGAGCAGAGTAGAGGAGCAGAATCACCTCCCTTGACCTACTGGCCACGCATATTTTGATGCAACTCAGGATACTGTTGGGGATTTTGGGCTGCCAGTGCACATTGCTGACTCGTGTTCAGCGCTTCTTCAACCAGCACCCCCAATCCACTCATCACCCAGCCTGTATTTGTGCTCATGCTGATTTTCACCATGACATTAGAACCCATGAATGGTGACTATAATGTCCACAAAGTCAACATAGTCCTCTGCACATGACTGGAATACTTTTGGATATCCATCAGTTGAAAACTTCTGACTAATACCAGCAATAGTACAGGCAGAGTGGTATTGTCTACAGAAATAGTGTCTTGAACCTCCACTCCTCTGGCTGGTCTATGGCAAACCAAACAAGCTACTATCCACCAATTTCCTGAAGCATTCTGGTAACGATATCTGCTCTTGCATTCAAAAATCATGATTCCAATCAGTAACACACGATGGAAATTTTTAATGGTCCTAGAACCAACAGAAGTGCCCTCAATATGATTCTTGCAGATGCTCCAGTTGCTGCATTAATTCACCTCTCTTTTGCATGAGCAAAAGGCCTGTGATTCACTCCATACACACGCTCCAGTAATAGAGGGTATGGCCTGTCTTGGTTTGTGAAACAAGGCACCACCAGCAGAGGACACCAACAGAAGAAGCTGCAAAGGGTTGTATGCTAGCACTGCCAAACCACATGGTCTGAAGTCAACCGAAAGCAAGAAGTGGTTTAGTTACACTGACACCTGACTTCGCCCACTCCAATCCCATCAAGTCAACTGATGGCTGTGTTCCACTGCAACAGTGAGAACAGAATCACCCTTTTTGAAAGTTTCATGCCATTTGTATCATGTTACCTGTCACTGGAAAGATCACAGTCCTTCTGTTCCTAAAGCAATCTGTTGAGAGATACAAGAGTTTAAATCACTCACATTTCCTCCTTCAAGTAATGCTTTGTGGAGTGCCACTCTGCATGCCAGAGTGGCAGCACACACCTCTGCTCACGCTGCTGGTTTTATCTGTCTTCTTTTTAACGAACAAAGAGTGACTTAAAAAATCCAAATAATATATAGCCCAAAGTTTAACTCATTATTTGAGTTAAAATAAATAAATAAATAATTTCAGTACACACCGTACAATAGAAGGCAGAAGGAACGTCTAGAACACGATTATCAAAATTAGAATTTAAACATTTCTCAGATGTTTTTAGTATTTTGTAAAAACTCAAGGAATTGTATATGGATTTTTAATCTTTAATTTTAGAAAGGATTAATCTCTAATCATTTCTACATTCCAGAAGCAGCTAATCCCTGCGACACTCCATTGGATAAGGCACTAAATTATAGGCAAGCATGTGATACCACAGAGCAGGCAATTTAAAGCTTTTCTTTAAAAAAATCATCCTTGATTGAAGCATCTGTTTTATGCAGGTGATACTAAACACGGTTTCCTGATCAACATAGTTTCTGGCACAATTATTTATTTCAAAGAAGCTGTATGTTTGAACTGGGTTTCAAAAGGGATTGGGCAAAATGGGCATTTGAACCTTTGACTCATTCTTAAAAGATCATTTGTATCTACACTGAATTGAAATGATGCTGAAAAGGAAAAAAGAAAGCCATTACTCAAGCTAGAAGCAAGTTTCGTGCTTTAACAAGGTATATATACACTGTACCTCTTGTCTCAGTAACTAATTAAGCATGTGTTTAAGTGCTTTGTTTAAAGACATGCCTGTTTGGTAAAGGCAGAAGTGTCTTATTGAATTCAGGAGTGTAATGCTAAGTATACACTTCAATGCTTTGAAGAGCTGCTTTTGATTTGATTGAGAAGAATTTCAGAAGGAAAAGAAAAATATAGTCTCCCTGAGTTCTTAAACTGAACTGTACATGTGATTTCTGATTTACAGGAAAAGATTTCATCTGCAGCACTTAATTTCTAACAAAACAGCTCTGTAATTACCTCTTGGAGCTTGCCATTGTAAACACGACAGAACCCGAGAAGCTGCTTTGCAAATGAGGGTCAGTGCAGCATATGATATACCGTATAGGACCAGACAGCATTGAACAAAGGTTAATCTTCAGCAGCAAAAGATATTAAATGGACCCTCTTATGGAATATCGCAGCCCCAATCGTGGGGCGGGGTGGGGGGAGCGTTGCCTCTCAGATACTTAATCATCTGCAATGTATATGCAAATATCCAGAATCTGATGAGGTCTTTACTTTTCACCTTTAAGCACCGCATTAGTAATTCATGAAGCCACTACTAACATTGTTGAGTGCAAGCAGCAGTGAAAATTAAGCACTAATGACTTCAAAGGTAGGGTGCCCATAAAATGAGTAGATACCTCTGAGGTCATCTGTACTATCTGAACGTAAGTGATGGAAAATCTTGCACCAGCTCAGCATTTCATCAGCTGTGCATTTCTAAAAAAGCATCGCTAATGCCAAGGGTAGTTATACAGACAGCGGGTGAGTTGCTATGAACAGAAGTTCACACAATGGATGATAAGAAGTTCCCCACACATTTTCTGGCCTTAAAAACCACCAGTTTATGAAACATCATTTCAATAAGTGCAGAGAAGTAAAACAACATACTAGTGGGTCTCTGCACTGAGGAGGTGGGTCGACAAATAAGAAAACTGTGTCCGCTTTTGTTTTGTAACCTTTCCTGCCGACAGGAAGAGGCAAGTGAGCTGCAGAATTTTTACATAGTCACAAGGCTTTTCAGGGCCACTTGTAAAGTCTAAGCCTCAGTTATCTGCAGAGTTAATCTGCGACAAACTACTCTGCAGCAAGTCAGTCAACAATGCACCTATTAAGTTGCTGCAAGAAATCCACTAGACTTTCAAGCTATCCAAACAAATCTATATTGGATATAGCTATTACAGTAAATTTAGTCCTGAGAACTAGCAAAATAGTTTACACAATATTAAAGAGCAAGTATTGAATTTGGAAGATAAAAATTACAGGGTTATTTTGAAGTAAATGATACATTAGTAAATTAAGATGGCTGCTCTTGGCATAACAGTAATTGAGCTTCCTATGAAGAGGTTTCCACACAACTCATTTTTCATCTTACTGTGCTTACAGTATTTCAACCCATAAAGAACATTAGAAGACAAAAAATGTAGTATTAATAACTCCAAGAAGGAGGACAAATCAATGGGCCCAGTGTTTCCACACTCTTGAATTATTTAAGTACTGTTTGATTTGCATGATTCCAATACACAGGTATGTCAGAAAATGTGCTGCTCTGGAAGACCACAGCCCCTGTTGGTGTCCATTTGATTAACACCATGGAGCTGTAGGAATCTGCTCTAGACCATGAACAGAGAGACAGAGAGAGATTTGATTTTTAGAGTGATATCTACATGGAAAGCTGGGCTTGTAGACCGGAGATGTATCTGACTGCTTTGATTTTTGAGAATAAGCATGAAAACTAGTGGAACCTGTATTTAAAATCAATAAACTTGAGTCTTAGCATGGATGGGTGGTAAAGGCACACAAGCATTAGAAAAAGTGAAATCAGTTTATTAAAAATAATGAGAGACAATAAGGGGAAATTACATTTTCCAAAGCTACACTACAGCTCCTTAAGTGGCTTCACAATATAGAACAGATGAAATGGCAAAAAAATCCAAATACAGATGCTGCACAATCAGATGAAATGGCATATATTTTATTACAGGCAAAAGAAACAGGTAGTCGCACCCTTTGCAACTTGCAAGATTAATCATTCATTCTGTATATGGCAGAAAATGAGAAGGACTGGATAAAAAACTGCTGCTATCTGTGGAGCTCCCTGAATGTAACAAAGTCAAACTCCTGTTCAGCTGGAACGATGAAATTATTGAAGTCCAGGAAGTGTAGGGCTGAGAAAGCATAAATGATTTATAACTGACTGGAGATTCTGCCTTAGCATGTCTCTCAGAGCCATGAATTCAGCTGCCTCAGACAAGAGAGGAAATCCCGATTATCATCAGGAACACATCTCCCCCATCTCTCTCCAGATCAGGCAGGACACCAAAGGTACAAAGTGATCTCAGGGAGGAACTTGGGGCCCACTCAAGCACGGTACAATAGCGAGCCCACTGGGCTTTTATGGAAATACTTCCAGCTTAACCAGGTGTATCTCAGACCTACAAATTCTTGTATATTCTTTGCAAGACTTAGTCCAGTGCTCCTCGCTGTTGCAATGTTTGGATCTTGCCTATTTACTACCATATCAATCCAGCTTTCTATTCCTCCTAGAAATCATGCAAATGCTGAAGATGTGGCATGGAGAAAAATGCTGCTGCCTAGCAGCTGGGGGCCTTTGCCTTTCAGCAGGGCCCTGCACTTGAAAGAGCACTGCAAACAAAGAAACAGCCCTGACAAGCTCAGCACAGCACAGCAAGCCCTCTCACCCATGGCAACCAACACACATGTTGTTGAGGTCTGAGAAGTTTGCCACAAAGTGTAGTTTCTCATACCAGGAAGTACAAGTAGATCTTTCTTCAAGAGGCCCTTTGACCTGCCGGCAGTGGGAAGAAAGGTATGCCAAGAAAGTACCATGTCATGACTTCGCTTGGGCCCCACAGTGCACCTTGAAGAACAGTTACTATTGGAGATACCAGAATATGTTCAACAAATGCTTTCAGATAAGCATGGCCAAACTGGCCCCTTAGGGCCAGCACTAGCTGGACTTGCCAAACTCAGCAGCCAAGTTACAACAATCAGTTCCTGTCTGAGTTGTAAACTTGGACACTACAGGGCTGGCTCTTGCCCCTGAACATGTGAAACAAGATTATAGCTAACAAAATTGAAATGAAGAAACAGTCTGACATCTACAGTAATATATATGGCATAGAAATGCTAGAAAACAACATTAAAATAAATCACAGAATCATAAAATCGTTTAGCTTGGAAAAGACTTTGAAGATCATCGAGTCCAACCATAAATACACCTGTGCATGAAAATCCCCCATGAGTTTGGGGTCAGTCTCTTTTCCCAAGGAACAAGCACCAAGACAAGAGGAGGTGGCCTCAAGTTGCTCCAGGGGAGGTTTAGGTTGGAGCTGAGGAACAATTTCTTCCCCAGAAGGGTTGTTCATGCCTGGCTCAGGCTGTCCAGGTAAGGGGTGGAGTCCCCATGATCCCTGGAGGGGTTTCAAAGCCATGGAGATGTGGTGCTGAGGGACACGTGTTAGTGGTGATCTGGCAGCGCTGGGGCAACAGTTGGACTCCATGAGCTTCAAGGTCTCTCCCAATACAAAAAATTATCTGATTCTACAATTTTATGCCTTTAAGTCACCCAGGTTGCTATAGAGGAGCCTGAGAAGCTGCAAGTGTGAGAGCAAAGAGCAGTATACCATAGAATCACAGAATTCCATGTTGGAAGGGACCTCAAGGATCATCTAGTCCAACCTTTTAAGTACAAAAAAAAAAATAATAATAATAAAAAAAAAATTAAGTGAGATAGCCTAGCACTCTGTCAAGTTGAGTCTTAAAAATGCCCAGTATAGGGGAGTCCACCACTTCCCTTGGGAGTGAGGCTGGAAATCCTCAGTCTTTGAAGTATAAAAGCCAGCCCTTAGTTATAGGGATTTAGATAGGTGGTATTGCTAACCCCAGGATTTCTTTCTCTGCCTAGAATCAGCCTCATGTTGTCATTCTGCTCCCAGCCAGTTTTGCTTAGCAATCATAGGAAGATGTCTGCTCAGTGGTCTGGTTATGTGAAGTGCCATGCTCCTGCCTTTACCTCCTCACAAAAAGTAGATTTGCCGCTATGTAAAATGGAAATACTGCCTTCCAGCGTAAGAACTCTTATTGCTCTTTGGGATCTTATGCAAAAGGAAAATAACATATATTAACATATGTAAAACTGAGAGAAAAAAAAATATTGAGAAATGCATGTAGCCAGGTGGGGAACCACTCTTGAGAAAATTGTTATACAGTGGTTAATGAATTGCCCTTTCCAGAGTGGCAGCAGTTAAATTATCAATAACCAGCAAGTGGCTGTCTTGATTACAGTAAATCCTAAAGGCAATACAGCCTTCTCAATGGAAGAATCAACTGCACTGCTATTTGCAGAATCAAATCACTTCATGTCAGGCCTTTGATTTCTGCATGCATCTTTTAGACTTTGAAAGTCACATTCTGCATTAAAACCCAAGCTCCACAAAGTATTCTCTATCTTGGAAAGTGAAAAGAGTTTAAACTGTGATGTTAAAGGGGCAATGATATGAAAATGGGTGTGGAAAATCCCATACAACCAGCCACAACTTACACTTCTATGCTGATCTTGGGACCCCAGTAAGGTCCTGATTCAAATGCACTTTTTATGAATCCAGAAGAATGAAGAAGTGTTCACTGTGAGAGGGAAAAACAGCCAAGAAACCACCCCAAATCAAAGAACGGAAACATGTCTTTACTGTGGCCTTATTTGTCTACAAATCCTCATTTAATCTGCCTCAACCATCACACATAAACTATAAAACCTATTTATAGGGTTTATAAACCCTATTTATAAAACTATATAAACTTTATAAACTATAAACTCAATTTATAGGGTCTGTAAACCTATTTATAGGGTTTATAGGGTTGTCTTGTTCCCACCTATCTATTGTGTTCTATTAAAACAAATTTTAAAACAGGAGATCTCAAGGCTGTGGTTGGCTCCTTACGCTCATTTTAAGGACACAACATCAAGCTTACCAATGTTAGCAGGAAACCTTCATAGGCCCTCTTCTATTTACAGTAATTTTATTTTTGTTGGGTTTCTGGGAGAGACTTTAAATAAGCAAACCTGTGCAAGAAAAAAAGGTAGTCTGGATTTTTTCCATATCATCTTTCTATTCTTTACTTTTAAAAGACATTTTTAAAAGTCCTCAACTTTAAAGATGGCATTTTCAGATAGATGACAGCTCATTGATTATAACTGGTCCTTCAGTTTTCTGTGACTTTGCTTAACTGCAAATACAACTTTCAGATTGTAGTTCTTTCTCCTGGTTGAACACAGTCTACCTTTTGGGAAGTTGGAAGACTGAAATGTAGGGGACCAAGCAGCAGCATCATAGTAAGTCCTGCCTCAAAACAGATCTGTACAAGGAAACTAGGGACAAACTAGAGTTCAGAGACCCCAGGAGATACAAAAGGAAAAGAGGTTTACCTTTTCAGGGGAAGTATTAGATGAGATACCACCTGTCTGAACAAAAGCAAAGGAGGTGTGGGGTTTTACTGATTCCTCAAACGTCCGCAGATAAAGTGAGGTTTATTGATATTCAGGGCATGCAATACTTTTTCCCTGAGACTCACCAATTGCCTTGTGCAGACACCTGTCATTACTTGATAATGTTTGTCTTACATTTTGTTATTCAAATATATCCACATTCAGTATTTTCTTGGGGTGCAGCACAACCCAGAACTCACCGATCTTCTCAGCCCTCCATCTGCAAAGTGGGCTTTGGCATTAGGAAGGGATAGGTGAGTGCACACATCCCATGCAAATTTCTATTTTTACTAAGATATCATTTGAAATCTTGTGATTATTAAGACTGCAAAACTGAAAAAATCATCAGCTTGTTTCTTAATAGAGATATGCAGGAGAGAATCATCTTACCCAACACTGAATGGCTACAAGATGGGCATCTAGGCTAAGCTAGCTATTTTAAAGAAATCAAGTGCCTCGCACAGACAATCCACTCTACCATATCAGAGGGAGTTCAAACCAGTAGTTAGACATGTGTCTCACAGATGGACAAATGAATCCTTCCCAGGATTCCTGCATTGCATAGCCTAGCCTTTGCTTTTCTGCCATAGCTGAAACCACAATGGAGTTGTAACGATCTTTGCTTTGCAAACGATGCATTTCAGCTCCTAAATACAAAAAGTACCTGGCTGACTTTCAACACAAGAGCTTCCCTCCCTCTTCTGTGTGGAAGGAAATGCTGATTTCTTCTATGAGGAGAATTATGAAGAATTTTTAATGCCAATAGTGAGATCTAATCACCCGGAGCATTTTGAAAGTACATACAAAGGCTACACGTGATATAACTGCATCACTACTAGTCAAAAGCATCCTGAGCATTTTATAGTGTTTGCTACTGAAGTGAGAGCCAGAACCATGTCAGTCTATTCGCTATCTGCAGGACTGAGTGCAGCAGTAAACCCAAATTATAACTACTGACCAGAAGAAGCATCTTTGCAGCTGGTCCTTTGTGCCTAATCCTTTTTCACAGCATCAAAGTGAAAGATGTTCAAAACATGCTCAGAACTGATAACAGAAGACTTATGAATGAATCTGAATTCACCCTTCATAGACCTAAATCATGGAATTTATTGTAAAAGCAAATGAATTTGTGTTTGATCCAACAGTCTTCTCACACTCTGGATTTCTTTATTATCCCAGAGATTAGCTTACACCCAATGCTGCAGACTATTTGGAGCTAGTTGTCCTTTCCCTTTCAAAACCCAAGTGGTAGCTCTCCAGCAGATTTAGCAACACATGGAGCAGTGACAGACTTCCACAGTGGTCCAGCTTTCCTGCACAAAGGTGTTAAGATAAGCCATAATAGAAAACCTGCAGGACAGAACTCTGTAATAAAAAAAGCTAGAAGATAGCAATTCAGAGGAGAAATTCCTAGAGAAAGAGAAACAATGAGAAGGAAATCACAAAAAGGTTGGCACAGGAGCTCAATTCATGACCTTTATCAAGTTCTCTGTGTACACAAAGCCCAGCTGTACTTTTCAGTTCAGACTGCACAGGATTTCTTTATAGCTTTCAACCCTGAAGATGCAGATGACTAGACAAAAGGCCTCACATGGCCTCACATGGTGCTCCCAGCTGTGTGTGTGAACCCCATTATGCAGGGCTGGAAGTAAAAGCTGGGTGTTTCCCAAAGGTGGAAGACAGACAGGCTGTGTGTCAGTCCAATTTCTCCCTGCTAGCTGTACCACAGACCCCAGTGGCAGTGGCGTCAGCCAGGAGGTGCTCTAAAAGGCCAGTTCAGACATTGCTCCTTTCCCTTCTAGTGCCCTCTGTCCTTACTCACTGCAAAAGTCTTTTGTAAGGGGCAGACAGGTTCACCCTGGTTCCCTTATGTTTCTCAGCAAATGATCATGAAGGAAGCATTTCTCCCCTCCATCCTTTAGATAGAAGATGTATGGTCCAAGCCACCTCTGTTCCTGGTTTGCCTGCATGCATGGAGAATTTAAGTCCCACAACACAAGTCTAAAGCACACGGAAAGGATCTTTGTTACTGCAACTCACAGAAATGTTCCTTAAAAATCTGAGCACCAAACCAGCTGGGACATACATTCACTTCCCCTTGGAATGGCAATATAGTCCTTTGCTGACCTGAAAAAACAAACCAACCCAGCCTTCTCCCTATCATCCCCACCCAAACATACACAGCACAGCTCCAATTACCCAAATACTTTGTAGGAGATCCAAAATACCAAATAGATTTGGGAACAATCCCCCTGGGCTTTAAAGTCTGCCTCAGACATCCACAGCCCAAGCACGCAAGCTTCAATGCCTCTTGGTCTGCCATTCAGGTTTTGTAGCCAGCAAGACTGTGCTCTGGGACCAGTAAACCTAAAGGGCAGACCAGAGAGCTCCCTGTGGGCAGCTAGCTGTGATAATAAGCGGGTGCTCATGCACACAATGCCGAGACAACAGGAAGGAGTTGCCAAACGTCTGGCTTGAGAGTACAGCATAGGGAACATAGTCATGCCCTATATTCATCCATCCAATCTATCTACCTAGATGAATATAAATGATACACATCGGCAAAGTATCGGTCTCCCTATAGCATGTGCTCTTTCCTCTCAAAAATATCTCAAGCCACACACAAACAATGCTGTGAACAACACAGGGTTATTTGTAAACAGAAAAATAACAGAACTCACCATATACTTAGACATTTTGCATGCCAAATAACATGACACTCAATCACTTACTTTGAAAACATGCAACAAACCACAGAACAGCTCATCAAGCCCAAGAGTCCTCATTATGTCATCAATAAGGTGCTGTTCATCTACTTTCCTCTTCTTCCACTAACAGGTCTGTTATCAATACCACTGACAACAGGATGATTTCTTCCACATACTGTCTTGCAGTCACCACATAGTGTTTTCCTTTGGGCAAGGTTATATTACAACTTTTAGTAGTGTGAAGCGTAACTAAATTTTATAAGAGCGGAATTCCATCAAGACAAAACCACTTGCCTTTCTAATTAAGGCTAGTTAGGATTATTTTATCTATACATGCATGTTAAAAACAAAACAAAACCAACTCCCCCCCAAAAGCAACCATGGTTTCACTGAAACAAGCTCTCTACAGAGAGAGCTTGCATTTCACTGGGAGAAAATGCACAAGTTCAGGAAAGATTTCCAGTGAACTGAGTATTATGACTACAGGGAACAATTTGAGACACCTTTCTCCCTGCTAGAGAGCTAAAGGGAGCGTACCGCATGTTACACTAGACTTGGCTGATGGGTGTAGCACCAGATTCACACTCAGCTCAAGCTGGCACACAAGAGACAAGCAGCCTTCCACACTGACTTTGGGGTGACCAGGGTGACATGACCACAGCCAGCCAGCTGGGCTGTAATCGTCCTCCTGGCAAGCAGAGGCAGGACAGAGGGCCTCAAAAAAATAAAAATAAGAGCCAAGGCACTTGCCATTGACTGAATAGTCAGCAATGACTGAATTAATAATTTAGCGATATACCCTGAGGCTGAGTGGACTTTCAGTGAGCTGTACAGCTTGGGTTGTTCAGGTTTCTCCTCCCCACCCCACCCCCACAAGCTACTGTTTTTCATTCAAGAATGTTCATTGAAATTGACAACATTTACTGAAGGAAAAGAAAAACCATGAAATATTTAATCATGTGAAAGAATTTCATATTTTATTAACAACAGAAAAATGCATCATGAATTTGAAGTGACCTTTTAAATGCAAAGAGGTTTTATTTTATATGTATATTTAGATAGAGTCTGAAGTACAGAAGGTAAATTCAGAAAGGGACATCCAACAGCATGTCTACAGTGGAACTGTCACCTCTGAGAAGAGACTTGGATGCTACAACAGTTTCAGTAGCTAATGGTATACGCTATCAAATTTGTGAGCATATTCTAATTGTGGCAAAGATTTACCTTTGTCTTCCACAAGTTACGTACCTCTAAACCCCATCCTTTAGGTCTGGTTCTGAAACATGAAAAATCAGAGGACTCTACAAATGGCTGGTCTCATACAAGAGTTTTCTTAAGTATAGGTATACACACCTTTGTGAGTCATGCCACAAAACACAACTCCACATTCATTGCAACTTTCCTTACACCTCTGACCGTGCATGCAGATGCAAGGACAACCTTGGTATTTTGCTCCAAAAGTGGAACTCATGAACAGCAGCCAAGTAGGGCTGTTGGTTTTATTGTTTTTTTTTTCAGTAGTTTGGTTTTATTTGGGTTGGATCTTTTTTGGTTTTACCTTTTTTTTTTTTTTTTTAATCTGGCTGCTTGGGGGAAACACTTGAGGGTATCTTGCTCATATTCAGTAAGGAGGCAGAAGTAACCTAACAGAAAAATGTATTCCCTCATCCAAGTGGGAATTCTATGTTAAGAGGAAAATCCCTCAAAGATTGAAACACTAGAATGGAAGGATTTATTCGGAAAGACTGCAGCAAAATCTCACAGTAACCATAGCCAGCTTAAAGGACTGTATGTGCCAACCGAATCCAGTGCGTTGCAGCTAGACTAGATCTCCCACAAACTGTCACGAGCTTTCTTCCTGAAGCTCTAGCTATTTTCAAATGTTAAAAAAAAAAACTAACAAAGAAAGGAAGTTCTAGGGCAAAATATTTGAAGACAAAACAAACTTCAGACAGGCTATTGTTTCTCCTTTACCTATTGCAGCAAATATCAGATGAGATATGGTGTACCCTTTATAGGCAGCCTTGTGAAATCTTCAAGTGCTATGCAAAGTCCACTGCTGAGATTGTGATCAAAAACCCCAATACAAGACAGATGTCAAAGTGAGAAAAGATAGAGAAAATGTTAATAGCATGCCTTTAATCCCATGCTGGCTCTTCATCACAAGGCAAACAGCTTGCTAGAGCTTCAGTTGTACTACAATAACAGTTTGCTGAAATGAATGTAGCAGCATTGTTAACGCTGAGCTGTACTTATGTTCTTAAGTGTGCATGACTTACTTTTAACAAAACAGTTCAGTTCACATTTGTTACACAGACAATAGTAGCACTTTGGAAGAGGGTATAAAACTCTCAAATCTTCAGAGACATGTTCAATGTGACAGTAATTCGCCAGTTGTTCAAAGCTCACTTTCAACAGAAAATAATCTTTTGCACTAATGCAAACCCCTTCTTTTTTTGAAACAGTTGTTCCATTCATAAACGGGAAGCTGTAGCAATAGCAAAAATTTTTCAACTACTCCTAAAAATATACCGAAAAAAATCTAAACCCACCTCAATGTGAATCCATTTAAGATGCAAATATATCTAGAGAGCATAAATTTCACTGGTCAGGAAATAAGAAAACAGCATCATCTGTTGATGTGCAACAGCCCATTGTTGACCAAAGGCAGACAGAGGGAGCTGTTGCTATTCAAACGAGAGATGTTCTTGGGCAGATACACATGATGATCTATAATCAAGTAGTTTGAAAGATGACTGGCACCAAAGACCTCATTTACCAAGGTCAAAGAGAAAATGCATCTGTAATTCCTCCCATTTACTTGTGTAGTTTTCATCACCTCTTGCAAAAAAGCACCAACGGTAATGCAGAAGTGTTGGATACATTAAAAATAAGTTTCTCAAGCCTGCCTTAATTGCAGTCCATTATCAAAGCCAAGTAGATTTGAAAGTGTCTGTCTTCAGATGTGCCTTATACTAGTGCAAAGGGAGCACTTACCATGGATAAAGTGGGTTGTTACCATGGGTAAAGTGGGTTGCAGACTGAAAGGACTAAGGCTTGCATCCCTGTCCCATCCTGAGCTTTCAGGACAATGACTCAAATTCGCGATTCTCAGGTCAGGATTAAGGTGAACCGACACCGAAGATCCCAGTTTACAACTTTAATTGCTTGCAACAACAGGGGAATGTAAATTGCCCCCAACAATAGGGGAACATTGACTGCTCACAACAACAGTTCACTGCTCTCAGCAACAGGGCAGGATACCTCCTCAGTAGGCCTTGCAATATACAACTACCTAAGTTGGGAGGTGGGCAGGGGAGAGAGGGCAGTAAGGGTGTATGAGAGAAGAAGGGAGTTCATGTCCATAAAAATCGCCCCTAGGATCTGACTTTGACCAAATTTATGTTAGTGAATGTTTGAGACTAACTCTGATTCCACTGGACCAACCACAATCCCATGCTACCTAAGGGCCCCATGAAGCCAGGTTCAAATTGACTGCTGCAGGCTTGCAACGTGACCCTGGCCAAGTCACCACCCTCCCTGCAATAGCCTCTTGCCTCCCAGCACTGCTGCTGGTAGCCGTCTTAGGTAGGACCAAGCTCCAGTTTTCCAGGCTCAGGCTGTTTACTCAGGAACCCATCTAAACACTGGTACCTAAATTGCTGAGGAACAAGTTGTCATCAAAGTCTAGGAACAGGAAACTATGAGAACCTGTTCTGGGTCAGACTGAAATTTAGCTAACTGATGTCTTCTATCTAGCAATTATTTAGAGCAAGAGTCAATACACAGCTTGACCCCACTACAACCTTACAATTTGACAGGTAAGAGATCAGTGTTCCAAGAAAAAATTATCTAGAGCATTAACTGCATTAATGGCTATTCAACATGTTCATTAACTTGACTAAGCCTTTCTGAAATTTTACTAATACCCTCCATAGCATTCTCTGGCAGTGAGGTCCACAGGTTAATTAAGCACTGCAAGGAAAAGATGGTTTTAAACTCTCCACACAACAACTTCATTCGCTGCCTTATTTTCTTCTTGTGAGAAGTTTCTCAACAGCACTTACTCATCCCACATACAGAAACAAAACCACCACCTAATTATCAACTATGGCACTAAACACTAGACATTACTGCTGTCCTCCAGGATCAGGGGGTCACCACAGGATGGAGGAGATAGCCAACACCTCAGAGATGCAGCCAGTAGACTCCAACTGAAGTCACCAAACCCCACAACTGCTGAGAGTATTTGGCCAGCAACAGGCTAGGTGCACAACTTTGCTTCCTGTGCACTTCACTTTTGCTTTCTAGCAGCTTCATTCAGTACATTGATAGATTCCCCCATGAAGCACAGCAATGTCCTTGGCCTCAAAAACTGACAAGACTAGCAACAATTAGCCTAAACTGGATATCTGAAGACCTTTCATCAATAGGAACCGTAGCAAATAGCCTGCAATCCTCTTAAAGCAGGGGTCTTAACTCTGAACAGGAAATTTTAGGAATACGGAAAACATGCCAAAGTATTATCCTGCTATATTGCTTTTGCTCATATTGGCAAGAATATTGTGCTGTATGAAGTGAGCTTTAGTTCAATATTCACTGAAAAAAAAAAGCCTTTCAAAAATTAATGACATTTTAACTAGAGCTGGGTGAAATATCCAATAAAACAAGAAAGCACAGGAAACCAGTCTGACTTTCTGATCCACTGCCAGCACCATACCCTTGCTAGGTTTTGCCCTGTTACAAGCAGCAAAGCAACAGAGGACAATAAGAGGGCAGAGATGTTTTATCACAGTTAGAAGACATCCTTTGGAAGATTACCAAAGAGATTATTTCTTCCTTTTTGCCGTATCTCAGCTTTAACAGAGATGGCATCCCAGTAATTCAACAGGAAACTCTATTGCATGCTCCTATGGAATTTAAGGACTGATATCTATAGACTCAATATCAGAGCACAGACTTCTTACTCTGTCCTTCGTGCTGAAGTTCTTCAGGTAAGACTCTCCAGAGTACCCAGAATACCCCACCTTGTTGCAGCCAGCGGCATAAAATCTCGTGACCTACGTAATAACAGTTCAGCAATGCAGCATCCTAGCTGCTCTCTCTCCTACCTTTGAGCTTGTCTCCCTACTACTGCCACAAGTAGTTTAATTGATGCCAGTCGTTAATCCCCATCTCATTTAAGTATACGGGAGACACACATCTTTATTCTTTTGAGCAAAACCTTAAGGTATCCACTCTTTATAAAGAGAGGATTCACTTTCAGAATACAGTCCAGAACTCTGCTTTCTATCATGTTTAGTACTTTGATTTATATCTTCATTAGCATGGGGGAATAGCTAATATTAAAACGATTAAACATAATTTTTGCAATAATATCAAAGAATATGAGTAGGTATAATGATAGTACTAACAATAAAAATTGATAACTGTTCATGATTTTTAATCATATGTACAGTTGAAATGAATAACCACGAAAATAAACAAGACATTTTATATGAACCTGATACTAAGAAGATGCAAAACCACTATAAATTACACTCTAAATTACCAGTTGTCCACTCAGAGTTTAATACTGCACTTTTGCAGACAGGAAAGCATTCTGCAGGTAGGCCAGACAGCCAGGAACCAGCAAGCAGCATAACACGAAGGAAATGCCCTTTCACCTCTCCCATACCTGTATCCTTTGATATCACCCTTACTCTGACACATCCAGGATTGGCATTTGGCATCTTACTTCCAGGTATCTCTGAAAGATCACTGGATTGGAATGTTTTAATGCTGAAAAGCACCAACAATAACATTTCTTCATTTCTTTTCAGGTCTCTACAGCTGTTCCTTTACTGTCCCACTGGCCTCATCTATTCAGATCATTAGCTCTTTAGCACAGCACTATTGCTCACTCACAGGGAGGACAGCTCAGCCAATGTCTCTGCAGGCTGCAGCAGCAACACATCTTGGGTCAAGCTCAGTTGTCAGCACAAGCGTCCAAAAGAAATACTCATGTGACTGTGCAGGATTCGTTTCGCACTCTCAGTATTATCAGTGCCTGCTCAAGCTGAGAGTCGCACAGCAGCTCTCAGCAGTGTATATAAGGACACTGGGCTGCCTTAAAATAACAACTCTTCTGCCAGACTCACATACACAGCAGTTGATTCTTCCAGCCATGTTCCCTTCCAGTTATGGAGCAGCTTCAAAAAGTACTAACTTCAACTACTTGTTTTAGATTTCAAGGATGCAAGACTAACACCTGGCACATAAGATATCGTACTTCCCATTCTTGTTTCAAAGCTCTGAAAACACAGCTCACGCTAAGCACCACTTTCAAAGTACATACTTAAGTAATATTTGCATCTTTTGGTCTTAAAGGTGAAAAGATCTCTTTGTGGAAGGAGGGCTGTCATTCAGGTTTTGCTTAAGGACAAAGGGGCAGGTGGGAAATCCAGCAAGAAATAGACCTCTTAACTGATCAAGGTATTTTCAACAACAGAATTGCAATTGTGTTTTTCATTACAGGTCACCTTAAAGGTTTTGCAAGAACCTTTGCTAGATATTAAATTCTCTAGTGAAAGTTAACAACAGCCATTTGAAAGCTGAACTGATTTTATCTCCAGAATCAAATGTAAGCTTTGCTGCTGTCAAAACCTCTGTGCTTTTGTCATCTAAAACACATGCCCTGTCTTAATTTAGAAATAACTGATACGGCTTTTGATCTGCAGACAGGAACGTCTTTGAAAGTTTCACTGCTCTAAAGTTTCAGTAGCTACACTATGCCACAGCTTCAGCAAAAGGAGTAAAAGACAGGTGCATGAGATTTTTTCAAGAAACATGCTTTTACTTTATTCTCAGATAAGGTTCTGGGACAGTGAAAAAGCAGTGCCAGCAAGAGGCTACCAGAAGTGAGCGCTGCATGCTCATAAAAGCCCTCCCACAGTTGATGAAGTTCTACACATTACTTGTCACCTCAGTGGCTGGTTGTGCCATGCAAATGTTTTCAAACTTAGCCAAGGCTACCAAAAATCCCAGCTGCTCCCATAACAAGACTTTCCAAAATAGGAATTGCAGACGTAGTTCCTAAAAGCACAATTTGCCTCCTGGGCCCCTGGAAAGGACAACTTAAAGCTAATTTCCATTATCTTGCCAGTCTAACTGATCTGAGGTTTCACCAAAGCAAGTTGCCTACATCTACCCCAACTCCCTTGGCGTTTTAACAGGACATGCAGAGCCCCTTGCCAACAGCAGCCAGGCTGCTCCATGTCAGTAAGAGCTTTTCTTCAGCTGTGAAGAAAAAATCCAGTGTCAAAGAGATAAAAAAAAAAAGAAAAAAGCCTCTTATCTTCTGCAGTATTTCACTTCCACATTCCACCAGAAAAGTTATCATCCAGCTCGCATACACCTGCCGGTCTTGCACACAGCAAGCTATGCAGGACAGTGGTCACGAACTGTGGACAGTGACATGAACAGCAGAATCGAGTGCACCCTCAGCAAGTTTGCCAACGTCACCAAGCTGTGTGGTGCGGTTGACATAGTGGAGGGAAGGGATGCCATCCAGAGGGACCTTGACAAACTAGAGAGGTGGGCCTGTGTGGACCTCATGAAATTCAACAAAGCCAAGTGCAAGTTACTGAACAGGGGTCAGGGCAATATCAGGCACAAATACAAGCTGGGTGGAGTATAGTTTGAGAGTGGCCCAGCAGAGAAGGACTTAGGGGTGTTGTCTGATGAGAAGCTCCACATGAGACAGCAACATGTGCTCGCAGTCCAGAAAGCCAAGCCGACCAAGAGGTCGGGGAAGATTATTCTCCCTCTCTACTCTGCTTTTGCAAGACCCCAGCTTGAGTACTGTGTCCAGATCCAGAGTCCTCAGCACAAGAAAGACATGGAGTGGTTGGAGTGAGTCCAGAGGAGGGCCACAAAGATGATCGGAGGGCTGAAGAACCTTTCCTAAGAGGACTGGCTGAGAGAGTCAGAGTTGTTCAGCCTGGAGAAGACTCTGGGGAGACCTTGTAGCAGACTTCCATTACCTAAAGGGAGCTTACAAGAAAGCTGGAGAGGGACTTTTTACAAGGGTATGCAGTGATAGGATGAGGGGTAACAGCTTTTAACTGAAAGAGGGTAGAGTCAGATTAGATGTAAGGAAGTTCTTCACTGTGATGGTGATGAGACACTGGAACAGGTTGCTTGGAAAGGTTGCGGATACCCCCTCTTTGGAAGTGTTCAAGGCCAGGTTAGATGGGGCTTTGAGAAACCTGCTGTAGTGGAAGGTGTCCCTGCCCATGGCAGGGGGGTTGGAAATAGATGACCTTTAAGGTCCGTTCCAACCCAAACCATTCTATGATTCTGTGAAGTCTATGGCCTGTCCTTGGTGGAGGAAGTCTTCATTGCATGCAGAGAAATCAGAGGCAGGAGAGGCAATGTAAGTTCTGCTCCAGCTCATCAGAAACACAATGGGACTGTTGGTTTGTCAGTTAGAGGATCACAGAAGACATAATCCCTTTACTGCATGTACAGGTGCTTTATATTTTGTGCAGTTAACGGATTTTGAAGCTTCTCCCCTCGTGTTTGCTTATCTGCAAAACTTGTACATTGACACCACCAAGTGAGTTCACGAAGATCAGCACTGCCCTGAAACCACATGGAGATGCTGGAGCACCCAATTTCAGAGCACTGTACAGACTGTTATACAGGACTTGACCAGACAAGCTATGCAAACAAGTATATGTTAATCAAAAAAGCCCTCAAACTCCCAAATTCACACTATAGAGCTCAGTTTATGAAACTGGCTGCTCAACTCCATGGAAGAAAGAAACTTCAGGGCCTGTTACAGACCAGTACTAACTGAAGCTCACAAGAGCTGAGACAGCCTATGCTGACTTGGCACAGAGCCCAGGGAGCCATCCAGGCTTCCTGAGGCACAGCACCTGCAAGCTCTTGCCAAATCTTGTCACTATCTGGACCCGTTTCCCTACCCCAGGGAGGTACCAGGCAAGACTGCTTAGGGCAGTTACAGTTCGCTGGTGTCCTCAGACAAGGGAAACATCTGAGCGAGGGAGAGCTCAATGGCTTTTCCTAGAGATTGCTCCTGAAATGAGCAGCAAGTCAGAAGATTAACAGGGCTGGTGTAAGAAACTAGCTAAGCATCCTGCCTCTTCCTGCGTCCCTCCTGTGTGCAGAGTCTGGTCCCTTGGTGTCTTCAGGCATGGAAGATCGAGCTGGTCAGGGCCACCTTGTATTCAAGGCAGCATCCAAGGCTGTGTACCGACAGCTGGAATAGTCATTAACTCATATATTAGAAAATATACAATTATGACAGTTCATATTCTCATGACAGTGATTGATTTATGACCTTGCCAAAGCCCACGCTGCTATAATGAGCAGGAGCTGTAATTAGCTGAAGGATGGCCAGGGCTGTCCCCAGCCAGGAGCAGGGCAGGCAGCAGCAGCATCCTCAGCGCAGGCAGCTCTGGCTCCTCAGAGACTGGGACAACCCTGGGCAGGTCACTCCCAGTCTCCTTTCAAGGGCAGAAGTGATGTGTCCCAGCACACTCAGTTCCTGCTTGGCAATTTGTGGGGGCAGCGCCACCAGACCAGTTGCCCTCACTTGCTGCAGATGAACCCAGGACTGAACCAGCTCCTCCATCCATAACAAAGGCACTGCTCAGTGAGGGAACGGCTAAATGGCATCTTTGATTTCACGTTACACTTATACAATACTTTATTTATTAACTAATTATTAAATGTTTAATAATCAGACAATATTTGTAAGTCAATAATTCATTATTATTTAAATATTTGTAAGTTAATTACTCAACATATACTCAATATTATACTGCGATACCTGCACTCAAGGGATGGCGGCGATTTATTTACAGCCACGTCAAGAGCTCTGCCGGCGCCGCAGCGAGCAGGAGCTGCTCTCCCATCCCCACGAAGGTGCTGGGATCGGGCAGTGCCCCGGCAGACATCCAGCACAGCTCCTTCCCTTCGGCACCGGGCCGGTGGTGGCCTGAGCGGAGCAGCAGCGGCTGCGGGTTCATCGCCAAGGAGCCGGGCCCCAGGCGCTGCAGGTCCTTCGGGCTCTGGCTCCTGCCTGCAGCCCCAGCACGGCCCAGTGCCGAGCTCTGGCTCAGCCCGCAGCCACCTCCCCGGTGAGAAGCTCAAGACGGGGCGGAGTACGGCGAGGCAGCAGCGGGTCACAGACCACCCCCGAGATCCTCTGGGCTCAGCACCGGGTGGGAGGCAGCAAGGCGCCTTCAGTAGGTGTGCGCACGGATTCCCCGATTCCTCGGCTCTGGCTCTGGCTCGGCCTGGCTCCCAGTTTCCCGCAGGCCGCAGCAATCGCAGGACTGGACGGGCTGGGCCGAGGCTCCCAGGGCCTCCGCGCCCGCGGCAAGTGGTGCCTTGTCCCGCCAGCCCCGATCAGCGCTGGCGGCGTCACCGACGGGGAACCAATCGGGCCGCGAGCCCTATATGTGGGCTGAGGGAGGCAGCTGCATCTTGCGCCGGAGCTGCCGGTGTCGGTGGTGCTCGTTCAGGCCAGTCGGGAAGAACTCTTAGAGGGAAGAATGCTGAACAGTGTTGAGTTTTCCCGTGTAGACGAAGTACTGGAGGAAAATGGTGGTCGTGGTGGCTTAACCCTGGCCGGCAGCCCAGCCCCACACAGCTGCTTGCTCAGAACCAGGACAAAAGTGAGAAAACTCGTGTGTTGAGATAAAGGCAGTTTAATACGTAAAACAAAAGCCATGCATGCAAGCAAAGGAAAATAAGGAATTCATTTACTGCTTCTTACTGGTAGGCAAGTGCTCAGCCATTGCTACGAAAATAGGGCTCCATCATGTGTAATGGGTACTTGGGAAGACAAAGGCTGAATGTCTTTCCTTCTCTCACCAGTTATAGCTGCTGAGCAAGACTTCATATGGTATAGACAGTTGATGGTGTGGTGGTGTAAGGAGCACAAAAGGCCTTAGCTCTGTGTAAGCACCGCTTAGCAGTAGCTAAAATGTCCCTGTGTTATCAACATTGTTTTCAGTACAAATCTAAAACATAGCCCCATCTACCTGCTTTGAAGAAAGTTAACTCTATTCTGGCCAAACAGATAAAACAATAGAGGATAATCATACCTGTCTATAACTGAGACTTAATTGCTGAATTTCACGTTTCCTGAGTTGATACTATAGCACATGATTATAAATCATGGGTTAAAACCTTTACTGTGAAGGAAAAAGAATGGTAAAAATCTATGCTTAAATGCAGCAACTGCAACTTTACATTGTAGACTTCATCTCTTTATTATAGGCAAGAGATTGAACCAAGAAATAAAGAATCTGGTGAATAGCTGTTTAACAGCTAATAAACTGAATAAAGTAAGAAAAACAATAATCTACTGTCTAGGCTGTTAACATCTGACTCCTATGGAGGAAGATGTTCTAACCTGGATAACTAGGTAGTCACTAACACTAGTTTTATGTTATTTTTAAACGTCTTTCGTGTCTCAGAAGAGCAAGTTCATTCTACTCCATAGATACTGATAAGTACTTGCTGCCTAACTTTGCTTTAATTATTTTCCATTATCATATATTTATATAATGAGGAAAAGATGTAACGTTTCGCTCATGTCTGTGACTGAAGTTATGCGAAAGATGAAGAAAAGGAACACAAGTGGTACAAATTCAAAGGTGTCTCCGAGTCCAAGCAAGAGACACTGTTTTCCTCCCACTGTTAAATATGATCAGAATTACATGATCATGAATACGTTTATGTACAAATTGTGAAGAGTGTATATAAGTCTGTGTAGATATAATTATATGTATTTGCAAATGATGCTTGAGTTGGAAGAAACAAGTGATTCAATTAAATCAAATGTTTCCCACATGCAATCTGGTAAAGTGTAATTTGTTATCATTAAACTATCTCTGCAACTTCAGAAGTCAGAACTATACTTTCATGTCTTTCAGAAAACCAGTACAGAAATTAATGGTAAAAAGGAGTAGGTAAAAATAGGTTAAAAGTAGTACTTGGCGGATAGACAGAAAAGCTTCATCAATTAGAGATGTCAAACCCCTAAATCTATAGTATGTAGGCATGTAACTTTATGGGAAAGTGCTATCAAATGACTAACCAAGTAATTGTAAAAATATAAAACTACTATATTCCTTTTCTGAATGCTAGCTGCTATTTTCCCATTAAAATCCTTTGAGCAAGATAATAAAACATGTAGTGTGTCATCTTTGCAGTAAGACGGTGCAACCGTTTGAAGTCGCAGCCCACACTGTACCTGTAGAACAGACTCCATCAGCGACTGAACCTATGGAAATCTGTGGACACAAGGGAAGCAGCCAGCATTGTGCTCTCAGGAGTAAAATTGTTGCTAGCAAGTTATCCTGGGCTATCCACTATCTCAAAATCTTAGTCTGTGAAGTCTATCAGTTACGAGACAGGGTAACCTCCCAAGAGTGCAACTTATTCAGGCCTCTCAGCTCCCGGACTGTTGCATTTGCCCTTGTATCCTATTATAAACTGTCGGCAGCATTTGCCATAGTGTGAAGTATAGGTTGATGGTTGTGTTACTGCATCCTGGCTACTGCATGTTTACAGTGTGAGCTTTCATCCCAGCAGTGGGAAGAACATGTTAGTGGGTAGACTGTAATGCTCGGTCCAGGGCCAGCATGCTGTGTTAGGGTCTTTCCCACCAGAAAGCTGTGCAGGACTTTGGCCTGTGCCATGTGCTGTGCCTTTCCCCTTGAAGTCTCATCTCCTTGTGCTGGCAAATCCTGAAGGCTTGCCAGCCTTCATTGTCCTTAGTGTATGAATTGTCCTTTCTTCCAGGTCTGGGCTGGTACTACTGTCTTAGGCACTTGTGCTACGAAGCAAATAGAGCTTGAAAGATACACTAGTAGCTAATAGTCACTTAGGTGGCCAGTAAGTGCTCCCCAGCAATGCACCTGCACAAAGCTTAAGAGTCAATCAGTACTGCAGCTTCTGTGCTGATTAAGCATGCTCCGTCCAGTCAGCACTATTAGCCTTGTAGGTGAGAGAAACTGATAAGGAGATCAGGGCCTGATGGAACTGCCATGCTTTTTAGAAGCCTGGGTATTTGGCTTTCAGCTGACAAAGATCTTTTTAACAGCATGTGTTGAGGCCTGGTATGTGTGTACATGTTCGTTTTTTTGTTAGAAGGCTAAAGTTGGAATTAAATGGCTGGAAGAACCTAAGTATGTCTGGTACAGGCTAGAAAACATTGAATCAAAACCTTTTCCCTAAAGTATGTCAGTTATGAGTCTTCTGTATTGGATATACTGAGTCCCCAACAGCTCAGAAATTCAAATATGAAGACCTGATAAAACTGACCAAAATCCCACATGAATCAAGCTTTCTGATGCCAAGGCCAGACTTCTAGGATTAGCAGGTAGTACAGGATGAACAGGAAATGAACAGACTTGCTCTTGTCTGGGTCCGAAGGAGTTTCCTTTTAGAGTGCAGATGAACTGTAAGTAAACTGCAACAAAATCAATGGAAACAAAACAAAAAGCTTTCACCTGCAAAATGCCTATTTTGGATGTAGTAAAAGCACTAAAAATGAGAATTTCTATAGACTCCTTTCTCAGAAACTCCCTCCAGCTTTCTGTATACAAAGGACAGTCTGCGAAGTCTCAGGGTCAGGAAACACTTCTAAAGGTTTTTCCTATAAAAATGTTTAAGTTAATTTGAGAAAGAAGCATCAAGAACATTTCAAAGCAGACTGTTGGTTATTGAGAGCAATTGCCAACATTTTTGAATTCCATTTCTGTTTGGCAGCCCGGAGAGTGCTACTGTGCCAGGTTTTTATCTTGGAAAAACAAAACTATCTTTGGAGCCCAAAGATGAACATCAGGTTCCTACAAAGATTAAGCAGATGGAGTGGTGGACATAGGCACAGCCTGTCAGACTGCAGATGAGAATTTTATGGTGAGCTGCTCCTATACCTTGCTTTGAGGACTTCAGACAACTAATACTTGAGTTCAGGGAAAATTTTATATGAAAGAAATAATAACATTTTTTTGGTGAAATGCCCAGATATTATTCACCAAGTGGACTTCTCAGTTTTCCTGTCAAGAAACTGGTGAAGAGCTGCCAATTACAGGCCAACAAGCAGCTAACTGCTTTCGCCGCGAGCTCTCCAAGTGAACTAGAAGGCCACAGAATAAGGAACTCAGCAGCCAAGAAAACGGAAAGAGTACTTCACATGGGTGACCACATCTACCAGCAGCTGTCTAGAGTTTCAAGGACAATTCAGGAAAAGTAATACTGGCTCCTTTCTCTGAAGATGTTTACAAGAAGGAGAAATGGGACCTCTGCTACCTAGACCTAGTCTGCTACTACAATGCTACTGGCAATGGAAGCAAAAATATGTTATTCACAAGCCTTTACTCACAAACTTTGGTTTAAAGGACCTCCGCTTAACAGAGGAGGATGAGGCAGAAAGAAGTGAAGAGGTGACCCTAAACCCCAAAGCTGGAACATACCTATTGGGAAGTCTTCCAAGGTTGGAAAGCTGTTCTGCAGTGTGATGCCTGTTGCAATGAAAAGACAATTGTACAAAATCGGCTAGCTGACCAAAGAAGAGTCACCCCATACACAACAGAAGTGAAAACCTGGCTCACAGCTCAGCTTCCAGGGCCTCCTCTCAGTTAAATACTGGTCCAGGCACCTGGAGTGAGCCCTGAGGTACCTGGGACTCCTGGTACTGCACACACCACCTTGCAGAGAAAAATCTGTTCAGAGGGTCTAGATATGGGCAGTAAGATGTTGTTAAAGTGATAAAAGACGAAATTAAACCAAAAATGGGGGTGATGGTATTGAGGAAGACACAGACAGCATCTTGGTATGATTTCTGGTGCTACTGGGAAAAGGTCCCTCAGGGCTTGGCTGGCCAGTCTCCTGTCATTGGGCAGTCACCAAACTGAGGAGAGGAAGAAACTGCTGATAACTTGTAACCCCTACAGACAGTAACACTGTTACTGCAGCTGTAGGTGAAAATTGTGGAGTTTTAAGTTTGATAATATAATTCATTTACCGATGTAACTAACTTACATTCAAAATACCCAAGTCAGAAGATTCCAGGCTGCAGTGTGATAGCACCAGAAGGGGCTCACTGATCAAACCTGAGATCTTTCATAGGGAGGCAATGCAAAGTGAATTAAAACTGATAAAAACCTCCCTGTGCATTTAGATTAATGCCACCATACATCATCCTGTGCCAATATTATGTGACAGTATCACTTCCTAGTGTTACTTTATTAAAGAATCTGTATGAACACCTATGTGCAACACTGTCTTTAGTTTTGATTCATAAAACATCAATTTGTGCCACAACAAATGAACTTCCAGGCTTTCACTTATATTGCATTTAGCATTATTAAAAATCTGATACTGTGCACCAGGAACAAGCAAATAAGAGGAGATGAGGTGATGTGAATGCTATAAATCTGCCTGAAATAAAGTATTACCAGTGGTTTGGACCAGTAAAACCCATGACACAGAAAAAGCATGAAGAGGAGTGAGTAATACAACTGATGAACAGGTAAGACTTTGATCTTACCTGTTAAAGTGTGTATCGATCACAACCAATACTGGTCAAGCGTGGTAAACAAACACATCAAGTTTTGCAGGGAATTCAGTTTTCTGTAGGCAAGTCACAGTTGGGAGATCACTGTAACCAAGAGGATCTGAATGGCTCCTGCAGTTTGTGGGCACTGCATTTCAGGGACCTCAGGAATGCGTCACTGCTGGCTTTGCGAATACGTCAGTGTGGTTCCATGTCCCCCCGCTGCTCTTTATAGAAATCTGAGTAAGTCCAATTTTACAGTCTCATACACCTTGATTCTTGACTTATGAACTTAGTATTTTAAAGACTTTAAAGGAGTCTGTTCCACATGTGCTCTGTGGAGTGACCTATCTCAGGGACTCAGTAATGGGAGCAGTCTGTGCTATGGGGAGAAGATCCACTATCAATGTAAATATCAATGCTTAATAACCAAATCATACCTCCATCAGTAACTGTGTGTTACATTTACCTGTGTCATTCATTCACCACTAAGTCTGAAAAAGAGACACACACATTCCTCCCACCGGAGGACATACTACAAATACTAAATACAGGAGAAATCATTGATGCTTTTTCTTTCTTTTTTTCTTTTTTTCTTTCATATTAAGATATATATATGAAAGTAAAAGAATATCCCGAGCTACTGGAAAAGGAATGCTAATGAGATTCATCCCATGATCATTCCACATAAGAAAAGGTAAAAATAAAGATGGGGCTGCATGTATAAAGAACATTATTGTAACGCTTTATGTAAATGCTGTAGTCTGTGATGTGGTGAGAGGTTCCAATAACCCCTTAGGCAGACTGCGGACAGAGGGTAGTGATGTCTCCCCTCTTCTGTACCCAGTCAAGAGATGGCTGCCCCTCCAGAAAAAGATTTGTCTCCTTCAGGTCATATTTCATGTCTCCCAGCCCTGCGACACAAGGCATCCAGACTCAGGCAAAATGAACGGCTAAACTCTGTCGGGGTGGAACCTTAGTGCAAGGCACCTGTAGAATTACGAAGTGACGTATTTGCGGCTGCCCAGCAGGGCGGTTTACCCTCTTGCGAAAACATCCGACCACACTCTCCTGTTGAA
>VWZK01005035.1:0-51911 GCA_013396935.1 Baryphthengus martii | reverse complement strand
CAGATGCTCCAGGACCCTCAGCATCTTTGAAGCCTCTGCTGACCTCTCTGCAGTAATTCCTTGTCTGTCTTGAACTGGGGATCCCAGAACTGGACCAAATAATCCAAAGGTGGCCTCACTTGGGCAGAGTAAATGGGAGAGGAGAACTTCCCTCATCCTGCTGCCCATACTCTTCTTCATGCCCCCATTTGGAGCTGTTTATGAACAGACTGGATGTGCCAGATATCCCAAGTGAAATCTGAGTGTTGGGAGGGTGCTGAGCACCGTGTAGCACCCATCAGGACACCTGGTAGGAGCCCAGCAGTCCCCAGGGGTGCTCAGCTGAGGCTGCTCAGCAGCAGCAAGGTCTGGAGCAGTGTGCCATGATCGCATCAAGCTCTGCTTGGAAGTCCAAACCAGGTGTTCCCAGTTTCCATCAAGAAAACCATAAAAGGAGGCTGTGGGACTAGGCTGGGGCCAGGAACTAGAGTGGAAAGGTGGCAGGAGGACAGTCCTTCCCTGTTGGAGTTGGTAAGTGTTGTCCTTTGTGCATTTATGTTTTGAAATTATTTTTTGTCTGGTTGAGGCTTCTGCTGCTTTTTCTCTGCTATTTCAGCTTTCCCCTTGTGTTTATGTGCTGGGGAAGACGAAAGGGTTGGGTTTAAGGCTGAGCCCTCCCAGAACTCGTCTCTTGCTGTTGTGGGTGTTGTGTGTTGATGATTTTAGTGCCAGATGAAACACTATTTGAGGATTGCAGCTCTTTTTCTTTGGAACTAGAGAAGAACATTATACCTGGTGCTTTCTTCTTTTAATGGGGGATCTCAGAACGTTAATCAGATGAGCCCATAGCACAGAGCAGCCCTGGGACTGGCTGCTTGCTTTGTAAGTCTCCTAAGGACTTCAGCAGAGCAGAAAGGTGGCTTGACTTAGTGATTCAGGAGGAAAATCCCATGTGAAGATAAGGAGGAAGCAGCTTTTTACTAGAAGAAATGGGATGGAGCATTTGAGAGGAATGATGGTGTCACCTTGCTGTGGTGGACTGGCTTGAGCTGCCAGTGGTGAGGACCATGAGCTGGACAACTGTGCACTTGAGGTTGGAGTGGTAATTTGGGTATTCATAACTTATATTTATAACCTAATAGAGTCTGGTTTTACTGCAAATAAGTGGCAGCAGGTGAGGTGTGCTTTGCCTTCAATGAAAGCAGCAGCAGTTTGCTCTTCCTTTGGGGAGTAACTTCCTTCAGCAGATCCATCAAAACCCACTCTGTGGTGCCAGCAGCACCCAAGAGAGCAGCTCTGTAACCTAAAAAGTTAGGAACTCCTGTGTAAAACCCTCCTCTTGCAGGTAGGAGCCTGCTTCTTGGTGGCCCTGCAGGCTACGTGGTGAGTGCTGGAAGCACAAGACCCAACATTGTTTCTGAATTTCCACAGCTGGGTGGTGTTGGGTACCTGGGTGGGGTTTACCAGCCTTTGGGCCCAGCAGACTCACCTGGTTGCTGGCCCTTTTCATCATGGCCATGTTCTCCTGTCTGCTACTGACCTGGGGATCAGGAGCAGCCTGGACAACTGGCTCAGAGCTGGATGCCAAGCGCCATGTCCTTGGAGCTGACTGGGGGTGTGTTTGTGGTGGTGTCAATGTCCTTCTCGAGTGGTGCTCAGCCTGGTGCCTTCTGTAAAATGGCTTGTGGGCAACGCCAAAAGGGCTTCAGACAAACTGCAATGAACTGGAAAGTTTATCAGCAAGCTTTAAGCTCCTCTATGAGGCCAGGCTGGGAGAGTTGGGCTTCTTCAGCCTGGAGAAGAGAAGGCTCCAGGGAGACCTTCTGGGGGCCTTTCAGGGCTTCCAGGGGCCTGTCAGAAAGGTGGGGACAGACTTTGGAGCAGGGCCTGTTGGGACAGGACAAGGTGGGGATGGGTTTATACTGAAAGAGATAGATGTAGCATAGATAGAAGGAAGAAATTTCTTGATGCTGAGGGTGGTGAGAGCCTGGCCCAGGTTTCCCCAAGAGGTGGTCGCTGCCCCATCCCTGGCCCCATTGCAGGGGAGGTTGGATGGGGCTCTGAGCAACCTGCTCTAGTTGCAGATGTCCCTGCTCCCTGCAGGGTGCTTGGACCAGATGAGCTGTAAGGGTCACTTTCAACCCAAAACATCCTGTGATTTTGTGAACTTTCACTTTTATGATTCAAAATGTTACTATTTTTCAAAAATTTAGCTCTGAATTTGCAGTGGGTTTGAAAGTTAAAGAACTGTAGAATAGCCCAGATCAGAAGGGACCTCAAAAGATCCCTTTCCCAGCCTTTCATGGGAACAGGAGCTACCATGAGATTATCAAGGTGTATCTTTATCTTGCTGCTACTTGGAAATCGCCTAATCTTGAGAGGATTTTTGTTCCATGTTGTCAGCCACTGCTAATTTCCTTTATTCTTCAGCTTACTGAGGAAAATATTAGATTGTAATGAAACTAAATTGCATCTCATGAAAAGTACAAGTGAGAATGAAAGCTGTTAAAAATAAATAAAATTCTTAGTCAACACCCAGAACCTGAACACTCATTTTTCTCAAAAATTTTAATTTGGTGCAACCGTGGGCTTTGGCTTTTCAGTCTATCCAGGTTTCCTTTGACGACTTTCTATTTAGTTAAAAGCAGTTCAATAATCAGCCTTCAGTGATGAACATCACATATTTTTAAGTCTGAAATCCTCACTCATGGCTTATTTTCCTGTGCTCTGGCTTCACCGCGTGCCGGGCCGCAGCCAGGTACGGGCGGTAGCAGCCAAAAAGGTAGGGAAGAAAAGGAGAGCGAGCTCTGGCTGAGCATCTCTGACAACATTGCTTCTCCCAGCACAGGAGACCTCCCCAAACTGCATTGGCTCCTGCATGATTAGGTGAGAGCTGTAAGGTGGTTTTCACTACTAGGCTTTTCACTCTTATGTAATATTTTGTCTGAAATTGAGATAAAAATAAATGTACACTCTTTAATTCCTACCATGGCCAGCTTTTATCCTTATTATTTCAATCCTCAAAAAAAAATATTTCTTTTGACCTGCGATCTTTTCTTGCTGCAATTACCTTTGTGACCTTTTCTGGTGGTTTGAAGATTGAAAGCAATAATAGTTTCTCAGTCTTTGTAGCTTGTAATCTCTGCTTAGGATTCAAAACAATGAGCTGTGATTTATCTGCTGAGCAGTCAGAGCACGCTGGAGATGCTGCCTTGGACTATTCTCTCCCCTCCTCTTGACCTGGTGTCTGACAAAGTCTGTGCCTCAGCCACGTGGCTCTCTGGGAGAGCTCATGACTGAGGAGGTGAGAACAGTCCCAGCTGAGCTAAAATAGGAAGGGCTTTTTAAAGTTTGGTGTGTGAACAATGACTGAAATGGAGAGAACCTTATTCTCTCCAAATTCTTATTTGGACAGAATAAACAACATTATTTGCAGAGGGAAAGGTCCAGCTGGGACTGTGGATTGCAGTCCAGGTCTTTGTACATCATTAGTTCCTCGCACACTTCAAAAATCGTTTGCAGTGAGTTAAGGAGCATCCTCTGATCTGCAGAGGAAGCTGCTGGAATTGTGTTGCTTTCCTTTTCCTCAGTAGTAATTGTTACACAAGGTACTGTTTGAATCCAGCTATTCTAATTTTTTTCTCACTATTTTATATTTTTTTCCTCACTATTCCTGTGCTACCTGAGGTTTTTGTCTTGGTTTCTTAGACTTGATTAAACTTCACTTAAGTGTGAATCTGGAGTCAGTGGGAGAAAAGGAGCCGAATGGATGTTGTATGTGGCAGCAGGCAGAGCAGAGCTGGTGGGAAGCTGTTACATGTCCTGTGTGGCTCTGACCAGGCTGCTCCAGGAGAGTCCTCAACCCCTTTACATGTGGACTTGGTGCTGAGGGACAGGGGTTAGTGGTGCCCTGGCAGAGATGGGGCAACGCTTGGACTCTGTAATCTCGAAGAACTCTTCCAGCCTAAATGATTCTGTGATTCCATCAATCAGTATTGTTGGTCAGATGAGTTTACCACCACAGGTACGTGCCCTGTAGGTCTAAAAGCCTCTGTCCTTCAGTGCTGTTGGCCCTGGGTCTCCATTGCCTGGTTGGGGAGGGTTAGCTCTGAATTTGGTGGGAATTCCTGACGCGCTGCTCCAGCTGTCCCCCCAGTGACGCTGCGGCGGGTGTATCGGCATCGTGCACAAGTGAGCAGGGAGTGAAGAGGAGTCAATAAAGAATGAGATTTTAAAACTGTCCTGTTGTTTAAAGAGATGTGTAATTTCCCCTCAGCCAGAAGAGTTGAGGAAAATCAATGGGAGATGGAGATGGATGTGTTTTCGGGTGTGAGGTGAGGAGAGAGCTCCGTGTCTGCCCGTGATCGCTGCTGGGGAATGGTAATGATGGCTTTGTGGTTGCTGGAAGGGGCTGGGAGACCGTCAGTCAGATGTTACTGCTTGTATTTGGTGGGATGCCCGTCTGGCATGTTGGCCAAAACCAGCCTGGGAACCCTCTCTGGACTGAATGTGCTGCCTTCAGTTGACCTGTGGGTTCTCTCACCCAAACTCTGTCAAAAGCTGACAGATGGATGTGTTTTATTGCGGCTTTTGATTGTTTAAAAGCAGCGTGCTCAACACAAATGCCTTCCCAAGGTGCTGGGCTCTTTCTTTAGCAGGAGATCTCACCAAGGTGGATATTTTTCCAGAGCCTTTAAGGGAAGGGGGGAGGCATCACTGTGGAAAACCTGTACAGGGATTTCTTGAAACACTCTAATTCCTCTTAAGAGATCTGTAACATCAATGTGTGTTCCTCTTCTGCATGTGCAGATAGTTTATATCTAAACAAAAACTCCTGGAATAGTTTCCCTGTGCCAGGGATGCTTTTTTGTACTAATTTAGAATCAAAGGACCTTAACATAATTGCTTATTCCAGTAATAACCCAGTTGCATATAAAATATTTATATTAATTGGGGAATTAATTGCTTATCTAGCAAAGCTAAAGTAACTGTTTCGTGCATCTCAAAGATGAGAAGCTCCTCTCTAAGGACCACTGAAACAAGGAGACCATGTTGTCTTTAAGGTTTGTTTAAGTTTAAAGGCTCTATTTAAGGATTAGTTAAGAAAAAAGAAAAACAACACAACTGTTGTAGCAGAAAAAGCCTTTTATGTAGGAAAGAGGGATGTTTGAACAGAAACTCGGCCACTGTTAAAACCTCATGGAACATGAGGAAAACTTCAGAAGGATGAAGTGTGTTGGGAACGCTGGAGTCCTGATTGCCAAGGTTCTCTGGGGACATCTCAACACCAAACAGCAGCAGGGTGGCCACAGAGCTGTGGGGTCACAACTCCTGTGTTCCTGTTGTGGGTGAGCAGAGGCTCCAGAGCAAACCCATCCTCCTGCTCCTGGTGGCTCCATGGCTCAAAGCACACTCCTCCTGGGAGAGGCTGCTCCTCACCATGCCTTTGACTCCCTGGGAATGGATCACAGTCACAGAATGTCTTTGGTTGGAAGAGACCTTCAAGATCATCTAGTCCAACCCTTGACTCAACACCACAAACTCACCACTGAACCCTGTCCCTAAGCTCCAGGTCTATGCTCTGTTTAAATCCCTCCAGGGATGGAGACTCCACCACTGCCCTGGGCAGACTCTTCCAATGTTTAATGACCCTTCCAGTGAAGAAATGTCCCCCAATGTGCAGTCTAACCCTCCCCTGGCACAGCTTGCAGCCATTCCCTCTGGTCCTGTCACAGGCCACCAGAGAGAACAGGCTGCCCCCTCCTTGCTCCAACCTCCTGTCAGGGAGTTGTAGAGAGGATGAGGCTGTCAGCGAGACACACGTTTGTCACCTCCTGCCTCTGGGCCTGTGCTCAGCTGAGCCTGACCCAGGTCTCTGTGTGCTGAAGGGGTCAAGATGGGTCTGATTTGGCAGCGAACTTCAGCTGCGAGGCGTATGTCAGCAATTTGGAGAGGGACTGTTCCCAAAGGCCTGGAGTGACAGGACGAGGGGCAATGGCTTTAACCTAGAGAAGGGCAGATACAGGTTGGATTTTAGGAACAAGTTCTTTCCCATGAGGGCAGTGAGACCCTGGAACAGGTGGCCCAGGGAGGGAGTTGAGGCCTCATCCCTGGAGATATTCAAGGTGAGGCTCCACAAGGCTCTGAGCAACCTGTTCTAGTTGCAGATGTCCCTGCTCCCTGCAGGGGGGTTGGACCAGATGAGCTTGAAAAGTCCCTTCCCACCCAAACCAGTCTGGGATTCAATTTGCCTCTTTTCAACAGCAGGTTAAACAGATACCCAAAGCCGACTGATGTCCCCAAAACGTTCTCTGCTTTAAAAGAGCTGATTTCCCGAGGGTGGTTTGGTGTCTCCTGGATACTTCAGCCCAGAAAGAGGTCCCTGGTCTGAAGCAGAGCTGAGATTTGAACAGATTGGGTTTGGTGCTGTTTGAGGAGGGGATAGGACAAGTGTCTTCTCCAGAGAGTGGAAGGAAATGGCGATGGGGTTTTTTGATAGTTTTCTTGGGTACTGAGACTGAAATTTTTTGGTAGCTCAGTCACTGAAGATGTTCAAAACTCACTGGGGCACAGCTCTGGGTCTTGTAGTGTTTGCTGTCTTCTGATCACACCAGTCTGGGCTCAAGCGTTGTAAGTACAACGGTTCACAATGGTCCAATAGCTGTAGCCGTGGGGATACGCTCGGCAGCAGCGGTGTTACTCGTCTGCGTGTAAAAGCAAATGGTTTTCTTCTTTTTACCTTTTGGTTTGGGAAACCAGAGGAGAGCGGAGGGAATTGCAACAAAGGCTTTGCTTCCGTGTCGTTGCGTTATGCTTTTTGTTATCCAAGTCAAACCCGACAGCTCGAGAGAGGCCGTTCTGCTGGAGTTTGTTCTGGCAACACTGAGATGAAAGGAAGGTGTCTGTTTAATACTTGACTAGCTGGGGAACACTTAAAACTTCATCAAGGTGTGTTACCAGCTTTAAAATGTTCCTCTGAGAACACACCTGCCGCCGTTTCCAAATAGCAGAGCCAAGTGTCTAAGTCAGATGCCTTTAGAGGTGTTTTAGTGAGATGTGGTGCCTGGAGAACTTGGTGGCACCGATTTGTCTGAAGTTGGTTAGATGACACAGCAGCTGGCGCAGCAGCTCCACTGCCTTGTGTTCCTGGCTGCTGGGGCTTCTGCCTCAACAGGACGTGTCTCTTGTGGGTTCTCTGCTAGGTATGGATCCCATAGCTTTGGGTGGCCGAGGAGACCCTTGTGTAGTGCTCTGGATGGAGTAGATGGAAACTTCTGGAGAGCGTTGACAAGGATGGGCCAAGCTGTGGAGAAGAGCCTGGCAAACGCTGTCAACCGGACAAGACACGAGGAGATCCCCAGGGAGGGACAGACAGGGTGGCAATTGTCAGTTCTTTGATATAAAACTGTCAATTAGTTATTTGGGGATGGAATGAACATAATCTATGACTGAAGGGAAATTACAGCTCTTTGCACCTTCTTTAGCAGCAAATCAGTCGTGAGCAACTGATGCAGGCTTGTTTTCTTCTCAAGGAGAAGAGAAAGCACTTGGTTATGGCTGGAAGCCTTGGGTAATTCGAAGGAATGCTGAAAAACTTAGTAAACAAGCAGGAAACCAAAACCCAAATTAATTCCAGGCAAAAGCTGCTGTAGAAAGGAATAGTCAGGAACTCACTGATGCAATTTAATAACTGCTGAAAGGAAGAGGATAAATACAATATTAATTTTATGACTTATTTTTTCACACTTCAGTGAATGTAAGTTTCTTGTAATTGTATTTACTGGGCTTGGCTGTGTTGAAAGATAAGGGATAATTGCATTCCTGCCTGATGGGAAGGAGCCGACAAAATTATACCTTTATTTTAATGTGTTAACAATACTGTAATATTAGGGCATTCAGTCAGATACTAACTAATGACAAGAGGAAACATTATCAATGAGTAAGTTCTGCAAACCTGGCCTGTGTTTGGAGAACTGAAAATATTTTTGTATTTCCACAGTAATGATAATTTTGTCGGTCAGAGCTGGCAACGCCCCGCTCACTGTAGCTGTGACGGGGCCGCTGTTGTCTGTGTGACCATCGGCTGCCCGGTTGGGACTGAGGATTTTACTGCCCTTCCCAGTTTTCGTTGGGTTTCCCCAGTGTTTTATTGACTTCTGTCAATGTTGTGTCTTGGGAATTTCTAACCATCAGTAGGAGATGTAGGTCAGTTATCTCACAGCATTGGTTGGATGGGAGAATTCCATGGAAAGACTGGTTTTTATGACTTATCCGAGGTGGAGTCACCTGGTGCATTTCTTGTAATGGTGCCTGGTTTGTGCTGGAGCTCTCAGCTCGGTCTCTTCCCAGCCCCTGCTCTGCCTGAAGCTCAGGGCAGGTTTTCCCAGCCAGTCTCTGCTCCCAGCAGTGACCACGCTCCACGGTCAGAGTCCCCGCCGAGGGCTGGGGGGTGCGGAAAGGCTGCTGCTTCTCCTGGCTCCTGGGCGGCCCAAGGTCCCTGCTCGGTCTCGTGCCCCACGTTGGGGGGCAGTCAGAGGGGGCACAGAGAAGCTGGGACGGGGGACCCCAAACTGGCCAGCGAGGGATCCAGCCCGTGGACGGTGTCTGCAGGGGAAAGCTGAGGGGGCACCAGGGCCAAGCCTCTTCTTCACTGGCCGGTGTCCGAGGAGGGCTCTATCCTGCCTTCGATCCTGATCAATATGTTCCTGAAGCCAGTTCCAGATTCGAGCTCCTGAATCAGTTTCCCATCTGCTGCTGAGTCCAGTCTGGGACTTCCCCAGTGCCTGCTCCTCAGCTCCAGTGGTGACAGGGATATAACCGCCATCAGGGGACTGGGTTTGACACTGGTTTTGTCTATATTTGTATATATTCCATGTCAGTGTTGTTATTTCCATTGAAGCTGAGCTAGTTTCTTTCCCAACCCATCAGCCTCTCTCCCTTATTCCCTTTCTCTTCCCCTCTGGGAGGGCAGAGGGGTTAACAGAGTGTCTGTCTTTCATCTAGTGTCCAGCCCAGCCCTAACCTTTGACAGCTTTGCAGTGAAGAGACTCAATGTTGCTCTACACTTTCAGCCTCCAGAAACTGTGAAATGCCTCCTCATGACCCAAACCTGGAGCCTGTCGCTTGTGCTACCGACAGGAGAGGAGATGAGGGGCTGCCTGGGTCGGGGGAGCCCCTCTCTCGGGGCTCTGGTCTTGGTGAGAAAAGACAAACTATTACCTGTGGCCAAAACCAGACTCTTTGATTTGCAAAGCAGGAGGCTGCACTAAAGGGCTGCTCAAGCTGTGCAAAGAAATAATCATCCCAAAGTCTCTGTAGAGCTTTAAACCAGTTAATGGTTGTCGGTGTAACGGAGAAGTTCTGCTCTGCTGGCTGCTAAAAGCCCAGTCGTGGCAAGGTTCAGTTTTTCTGTAGCTCTTGATGTAAAGCAGTGTGATCTTAACACGGAAGGGTTTTGGGTGTGACAGGTGCCGGGGGTGTTCACAGCCACGGCTGGGTCCTGCAGCATCACCTGGGCTGTAGCTGCCACCCCTCTGCCTGCAGGCTGGGGAATTGTGGGCCCTGTGGAGCTCAGGGACTGGACAGTGTCAAGGGAGCTCAGTTGGTTGCCGTGACCCTTATTGCCCACTGTGTGGTGGGAGCTTGTTGGGACTGAGCATCCAGAGGAAAATCCTGGTTTTCCTGTAGCTTATCCCATCATTACCCGCTGGGTGGGATGCTCCTGCCATGGACTGGTGCTGAAACGCTCTGTTTCTCATTTCTCTTGCCTCAGTTTACCCCTTTGCACCCACTGTGGAGTTAGCGTGATGTTTGTTTACACCTTTGCTCCCGTGTTATTTACTCATCTTGCAGGAAAAGCACAGTACAACTGCTTGGTTTGAACAGCTGTAATTCCTGCTGGATTTAATAATCTGCTCTCGAAAGCAGCTCTCATGTCCCTGGTGTGTTTGTGTGAGTCTGTAAACACCCAGCTCCAGAGTATCTGCTCAGCTTTTGTGGGACTTCACACGGTACTTAGATTTATCTCCCCTTATTTTAGCAAGTATTGGAACCAGCTTTGCTGGCTTTTGTTATCTTCTTTCCTCTTTCTTACACTGCATTATTGAGTGGTTTTAACCAATAAATTCATATGTTGCTTCTAACTGTGTAGAGGTAACAGCCTGTTAGGAACTGGCCTCAAGATGCACCAAGGGAGGCTTGGGTTGGACCTGTGGAACTATTTCTTCAGTGAAAGAGTTGTCCAGGCTGCCCAGGGTGGATCTCTTATCAGACATGATCACCCATCTCCACTTGCTTTCAGGTGAAGTGGTGCTCCTGCATGTAGGCTGAGCTGGGGTGAGCTGGTGAGATGCACAAGCAGTGGCAGTGCTCATTGCCTGGGACTCTGTTCTGGGCTTGAGTTGCAAGGGCTGGTGAGAGGTGTGGCTGTCCGGGACCTTGTAGGGATGAGGATCATAAAATCACTTCAGTTACAAAAGACCTTCAAGTTCATGGAGTTAAATCGTTCCCCCATCCCTGCCAGGGCACCACTGAGCCCTGTCCCTCAGCACCACATCTCCACACCTTGGAAACCCCTCCAGGGATCAGGGGGACTCCAGCCCTGCCCTGGGCAGCCTGGCACAGGCCTGGACAACCCTGCAGGGGAACAGATTGTTCCTCAGCTGCAGTCTAGAGACAACAAGCTGTGATGGCTGCTGGTCACCTGGATGTCATAGTGTGTCTTGCTGCTGGGAAGCAATTCTGGACTCTGTCATCAACAGGTAAAGCTGAAATGGCCTTGCTTGGGCTGGTCCTGCTCACTGGAGCTACCGGGCAGTTGTGAGGACATTCCAGAGTGGTGAGGGTAAAAGCTCACAAGGTACAACCGTTTGGAAAGTAAGACCTATGATGAAATGCACTTGGAAAAGGAGTTTTGTCCAAGTGAGGGGAGTTTTGAGGAGCACAATAATCACTCTGACTGCTCTACAGGGTTCAGGAATGAGCTGATTGTTTAATGCCCTTTAAGCAAATTAAAAGTCACTTGATTAATTCAGTATGAAACCCTCTGAAAACCCACTTCTTAAAGCTTAAACATGGTGAAAGAGAGGCTGTTTCTCCAGCCTGTACCCTCTGGAGAAGGCAGGTAGCTTCACAGGGTGGCTGTCTGGAGAGCTGAAATGGGCCAGGACCAGAGAAACCTTTCTGTGGCTCCCACTGGAACTGTTAAGCTGTTCAGAATCTGGAGCCTGGTTTATGTGTTGCCTTGTTGTGCTCTTCTCTGCTGCTCAGGGCAGGAGAAGCCAGGGAATTTGGCTGCTTGCAAAACAATCTTGGTCTTTTTAAAACTGTGATTTCCAGGCTGGGACAAACCCAAGGTTTGCAATGGGAACCTACAGCAGGGCACTGCTGGGAGGGGGGTTGGGGAGGAGAAGGAGAAAAGAGAAAAGCATTAGGTGTGATTTGGTGAAATAGAAGAGACAGAGGACTGTTGAATGCACGAAAATCAGTATTGACATTAGCTAAGAACCTTCCATTTGATGTCAGGAAGCCAATAATAAAATATAAAGTGCAGGAAGCTTCAGCAAACTCCAGCCTCCTCTTGCTCTTTAGAAAAGGGAGTGAACTTTATTCAACTTCTTCCAAAAGTGCTGAGGTAGCTGCCTTCTGTAGCCTGGCTGAGTGAGAGGCTGTGGTGGGTGTCCAAAAATCAACAATCTCACCAGGCTTGACCTTTTTAAAATCCAAGCTTTATTCTCCCTTATCGTCAAAGTCATTTATACGTGAAAGAGCACTTGGAGTTAATCTTTTTGCTTCCCCTCCTCAGGTTTCTGGCTGGCTGTATGGGTTGCATAGGTGATTAATAATCAATAGCGCTCGAGAGCTGCACTGCTGAAAGAACAGATCCTCAAAGAATAAAAAAAATAAAATATTTGGTATAATATTGTATCAGATCAATTAGATACTGTTGGATCATTATCCGTGTGAAATGGAGCCTTGTGGGTGCTCTGTCTTTACAGATGGATGAAGTTTGCTCTGAAAGCCACGTTGCATCGGAGTTTAACTTAATTATTTTTTTAGCTAAAATGAAAAATGATGAGGAAAATGTAGCTCTTGCACACTGCAGAATCTGCCTGCTGTGTGTTCTCAGGAGAACATAGGATCTCCTCCTAAGGTGGTTACATTTGCATCAGTCCCTTTGCAAATCTGATTTAACAACTGTAGCCACAGATCCCAGCCATGTGTTGTGGGACCATGTGCTGTGTGTTCTCCCAGCCTATGACAATTGTTAGAGCGACTCTGGAGCGGAAGGGAGCCCTTTGTCCAGGGGTAAGCAGAGCAAAGAGGCCGCAACTGTCCTTCCAAAACCTCCTGGTGCTGGAGGTCACTTGGTTGCAGCTCTTCATCCCCCAGCTGTACGCAGGTATGGCAGACATGGGCCTGCTGCCAAGGTCACGATTGGTCTCATCACTTTGCTCTCATGCAGAGGAAGGACCTACTGGTGGTATTTGTCCTGCTAATCAAGACCTTGATGCTGGTTTGGGGTTTTTTACCATTGATTCCAAGTCATCTGCAGGCAGCAGGTAGTGAGACTAGTGTGAGGCAGAGGAACAAAGTGATAACCCCAGTGAAACCCAAAGAAGGTCACCAGAGTATGAATGTGGAGTCTGAAAGACTCTCTTCTCCCTTCTAGAGCTGTTCCCAGGATGTCAACTCACTGTTCTCTGCCTTAAGCTTGTCCAAGACCTGGTGTGAGACTCCTTCTGTGGCTAATGGGGAGGCCCTGTTAATGGAGATGGTAGAATGTTTCAGACTGGGAGGGACCTCCAGAGGTCATCCAGTCCAACCTCCCTACACAAGCAGGGTCATCTCTACCTAGGTCAGGTTTCTTAGAGCATCATCAAGCCTGACCTTGAATGACTCCAGGGATGGGGCCTCCACCACCTCCCTGGGCAGCCCATTCCAGTGATCTATCACCCTTGTGTTAAAGAACTTTTTTCTAATATCCAACCTAAATCTGTCCTTTCCTAGCTTGAACCCATTGCTCCTCATCCTAAGATAGCGGGGTGGTCCTTCTAGACTTTCTGAAACATCTTTCTAGTGGCAGAGTTACCCTTGGGAAGGGCTGATAGTGGGATTGTAGGATGTGAACACCACCCTTCGAGGGGCTAACCCATGGTTATGAGCAGAGCTCAAGTAAATAAACCTTGAGTTAATGCACAACACTTGCAGCTGAGGTTAGGTGGGAAAAGTCTTGGTCACTTTCTTCCCAAAAATTATTGCAGGAGATATGTGCAACTCTTATCTGGAGGGGGCCAGCTCCAGCTCAGAGGTACTACGTGAGTTCCTTGCTGAGAAGCCCCTCAGCAGAAGCAAGCCAAGAATCCTAGGATTTCATGTGCCATAAAATGTTCCCATTTTAACCTGGCCTGGATGGAGTAGCACCAGAAACTTAGTGGTGTTGTGCGAAAGGATTAGAAACCAATGCCAGGGAAGAGGTCAGGAGCAGGATCCTTCCTGGTTTGGGTGTTATGGCATCAAGATTTATTATCAACAGCTTGATTTAATGCATTAAAAAATAAATATTTCAAAGTTGATTAGGGCCAAGGGAAGGATTTCAGAGTAGTAGCTACTGATGTCTCCTGGGCCAGGCTGATGCCTGGTGTGACTTGTGCCTTTGGGATCACGGTGGGCAATGCACTTGTCTCCTCAGCTGTGAGAACACAGAATATGGGAGCCGGCTGAGCAAAGGGAGCTTCGGAGCTGTGTGTGTGAATGCCCAGGACCTACAGATCAGACACAACTACGGTTGTAGTTGGTGTGACTGGGAGGGCCAAGGTGTCTCCTGTCTGTGGTGGACTCGCTGAGCCAACCTCTTTGCACAGCGATGTTGGGGACAGGAGGGAAGCTGTGTTTTGCAAAGTTGTTTTGTTTTTTTATATTCTTTTTCTCTCACCTAATTGCATGTGGTGCTGCTACCGTTCGTTTATGGAAAATGCTTTAGAAGAAAATTGCTGTAATGACAGAAAGCCATTAGGAAATGGCTCTTGTAATAGCTTTCCGTGGGAATTTGCAGGTATATTTAAGGGCTGCTGGGATCTGGGTGGTTAAAAAGCTTTCTGAGTGGGGAGCCTTGTAGTTATCTTAGTGGCTGGACTGGGCTGAGCTTGAACTGATCCCGTTTGTATTCCAAGAGTTCTAGCGGTGTTGGGCACCTCTGAGAGGTGCCCTTCTGTAGATGGTCAAGAAGACAAGAGAGGCAGAGTGTGTAGAAAATCAGATCTTTGAGAAAATGGGAAAGAAAGGAAAATATATCATTACTTTTTTTCCTCTCATCTCATTTTTCTGAAAGCTCACCTGCCTTCTCCAGCTAGGCTGGTTGATCCAATTGAAGTCTCTCTCTTGTAAGCACATGCAAAATAAATCAGTCACCTGGATGGAAAAAATCAAAGGGGCTGTGTCTGAAAATGGTGGTTGTGCAACCGATCTGGCTGGTCTAAAAATAGATATCATTTTTATTTATAAATTTGGGCTTTGTCTGTAGGTTTTCATAGTTAACAAAAATGCATTTTATCATTAATGTAGAGTGGTCCCCCGCTCTGTACTCCTTGATTTTCCTTCTGGCCTTGGTCAGGATGGGTCAGACCTCTGCTGGAGGATAGAACAGCCTCATACGCTCCTCTTCCAGTAAAACCAAGGAGGCCAAAACTTTCCCAGTGGTTTTATGGCTGATTTGAGGGCTTATGATATACACCTGCTTTAAAGAAATTCCTGATTATTTTTTATTTCTGTCCTAACTCCCATCCAGGTGCTGCAGAAAACCTTCCTAGTCAGCTAAGTGTGGTCTGAGTGCTCTGTGCCAAGGTGGAAGCTGTGGAGCAGAACACAAGGTAAGGTCGACTTCCTTACGGTAGTTACTACAGCAGAGGAGACAATAGTAATTAGAACAGTCTTTAAAAGGTAGTTTAAACTTGTAAATGTTCTTTAATCAGCAGTAATGAGGTTAGTGTCCTGCCTAGTTGGGGGGGAATTGCTCCTTGCTGTGTTTGTTGCTGTAACTCAGTGCTTGTGTCAGTGCAAAGCAGAGAGTGAGACCCAGCCCTTCCTCTTTCATTAATCAGGAGAAAGCATCCTGGTTGTGGAGGCTGCACTTCTGGCTGGGGCATGGGAATGGTGCATGCTCTGTTTGGGATTCTCTGGAACACTCTTAAAACTTTCAGGATGTTTCTCCCTGGGTTTGCTGGTCTGTTCCTTTCGAATCGTGTTCAAAACTCTCCTGAGTTTATGGGACTTGGTTTAACCTGGAAACTTTGTTCTTAGGAGATGGCACTTTTTGTTTTTCCAGCCGTGTTTTGGGGTTGAACTTTTGATGTTTGGTTGGTTTGATTTTTATTTTTTTTTTAGTTTTATGTCTTCACACAAGAAAAAGGTTATTTGGCATGTGTGTGGCTTTTAGCTCAGTTTCCCTACTTCCCTTGATAGTGCTGTATGTTGCATTGCAATATTCTAAAATACTTGAAATAGTTGTCGTCATTTCATCTCTCTAACCTTATGTCAGCATTAAAGTTGATGCTCCTCCTGTGCTGAACTCAGCATCTTCACAAAATAACACATGGGGAAGAAATACTTGGGGTTGGGTGAATTCTGAGCTCCAGTGTTCAGTCTGATGCACTGAAGAGCAGAAGGAACCACCAGACAGATGGTCTTGTTCTCTTCTTGCCAAGTTCACCCAGCCATCAGGAGACACAGGATGAGGTATCTGGTGCCAAAAAACGGAGGTTCTTTTCAAATATAGCCTTATAAGAACTGAAGAATTTGGAACACTGCATTGTGGTGATTATGTGCCTATTAATGAGGAAGAAAATGAAAAAACAACAGTGCTCCCGAGATCCTGTAAAACGCTTTGTGATGAAATAGAAACCAAAGCAGCCCGGTCATGGTAATAAAAGCAATAAAAGATACGTGGGAATGAGGACGCGGAGAAGTTTGAAGTTAATTTTGCAAATGATTGGTACGGTTAAGCAAAAACTGTAAATGAGGAATGACTGGCTGTGTGGGGAGGGAACGCAGAGGGAAAGGAGGAAGGGAGCTCGGAGGCTGGGTGATGAACTGCCTCGGTATTCATGGTGGCACCCAGTGCCTGGCTGTCTCCAAGCCGATGAGGCGCTGTCACAGCCACCCCCCATCAGCAGCATTTAGCATCCAGCAGCTGTTGTCAATTCTTTGTATTCCTGGGGAAGTCTGACAATGGTTTGCCAGAGGCAGGGAGCTGTTCCTTGGCAAATGTGAATTGGTAGGAGGATTTTGAAGGAGGCAGCTCCCCCGTTTGCTGTGCCCTGTCCCAGCTGGGTATGGGCAATATGTGCTGCCCTGTGTGGCTTGGAGACCACAGGCAGCAGCTCATTGTGTCTGGGACGCTGCTCGTAGGGTCAGTGTGGTCAGCTCTGCCCTTCCTGCTGTAGAAGGGTCTTGAGAATGTCTTATGAGGAGCAGCTGAGGGAGCTGGGCTTGTTCAGCCTGGAGCAAAGGAGACTTGGGAGACCTTCTGGCTCTCCACAACTCCCTGACAGGAGGTTGGAGCCAAGGGGGTCGGGCTCTGCTCCCAAGGAACAAGTGCCAGGACAAGAGGAACTGGCCTCAAGTTCCCCAGGGGAGGTTTAGGTTGGAGCTGAGGAACAATTTGTTGCCCTGCAGGGTTGTCCAGGCCTGTGCCAGGCTGCCCAGGGCAGGGCTGGAGTCCCCCTGATCCCTGGAGGGGTTTCCAAGGTGTGGAGATGTGGTGCTGAGGGACAGGGCTCAGTGGTGCTCTGGCAGAGTTAGGTAGTAGTGGACTTGATGGTCTTAAAGGTCTTTTCTAAGCGTAGTGATTCTGTGAATGTGTGAAGGGTGGAGGTCCCCAGAGGAAATCCCCCAGACTGCAGGAAGCAAGGCTGCTCCTGGCTGGGTTGGGAGCCAGAAGCTGTCATTATCTAGTTGTGAATTTGAAGACTTTATACCATCCTCCTCCCTGGCTGAGGAGCCCTACTCTTGCTAAGCTCTCCTGAGCCAGGGGCTGTTGAGTGCCTCTCAGCATCCGTGCTGTCCATGTCTGGACCTACAAGCTCCCTGGGCTGTGGGGCAGAGCTGTGAGTGGTGCTCAGATCCCAAGTGCTTCCAGGCTTTCTTCAGTGGACAGAGGATGAATTTTACTGTGTGTCTTTTCCCAGCTTCCCACAGAAGGGTAGGGCTGTGGAGCAGCACGAGCTGGAGCAGGGATCTCCAGTCCAGTGCCACACCAGGACCAGGCAGAGCATGGAGCCTTGCTGAGCACTCACAGCCTGGCTTCTCTGTGGGTCCAGCCTTTAATGGGGCTGCCGGCCTCAGTTTCCAGTTACAAGCTAGATAAACATCTCCCATGTCTGTGTCTTCTTTCTGAATTCCCCTCTTGATATATAAATCATGTGTCAACACAAAGTTACTTACAGATGGGTTAATGAGATGTGGCCCAGAATGTTCCAAAATGCAGCCTCCAAACCGATTGCTAATTAGGCACTGGAGCCACTAATCTAATTTTAGCCAGTGACTGAATTTATTCCTGGTGGAGTAAAATGCACTTTAAAATCTCATTTAAAAGCCACCGAGATTCTCTTGACAAATTAAAATATGAAATTAAAAATATATTTGGTTTGTTTCTGCATCATTAAAATGCTCCTCAGCGCCGATGACTCAGACCCCCCCATCTTGGCATTTTTGGGGTTCCGAGGCTGCGTTTGCCGCTGGAATTGCGAGTGAAGCCCCACCGCCCTCTCTGCCTCTTGTAAAACCCACTTCATGGCTGTGGCAGCTGCCTGCATGTGGTAGATGGAGTTGGGGGAGGCACCCAGTGGATGTAGGATAACATCTTTTGGTGAGAGAGGAGATTTGAATGAGTAGAATGAATAAAGCGACACAGACAACGCAGAACGGCAATCTTAGTGCTAGCTAAGGAAAAAGCTGTAAGGAGAAGGAAAATATTCCTATCTACTCTCTGCTTGATTGGTGGTTCTTAGTAATAATTTACTACTTGGCTACAACCACCTCCTTTGCAGACATGAACATCCCGTGGGGTGATTTTTCTCTGGGAAGCAGAGCTGTTCAGGATGTTGGGTGCTGGGCTGGAGCTGGGCAGGGACCACAGCTAGATGGCACAGTCACCTCAGCGTGCTGGAACCCACCGCAGACCCTCCAGCGGCGTGAGCATCCCAGCCTGGCCGCTGGCCAGGGACTAAGGGGGTAATTCAGCTTCTGCTCGAGCCAGGAGCCTTCCCTGGGCTCAGGTTGGTGCGCTGGGTCCTCCTGGTCTTAACTGTTATTAAGCTCCTGTCTTAAAATTGCGTTTCGATAATGATGGTAATTTTAAAAATGGCAGGCTTGAAAAAAATGCTGCTGAGCAGGGAGTGTTCGTATCGTGGGATTGCAGGAGATGGGACCTGGGCTGTGCCCTCCAGCTTCTCCTGAGTGTTCCTGACCCTGATGCGGGGCTTTGCTCCTCCACCCCTCCTTGGGGACCAAGGTTCCACCAGACCTGGCTGATGGGAACTAGGGAGATGCAGCTTTTCCCCTACAAACATTATTTTAAAAATAAAATATGCTAGTATCTGTATTATAAGTGCTCTGGGGGTGTGTGAAGCCTGAGGTGCCCCTTTTGCATAAGGTTGGAGGGGGGGCCCTGCAAGTAGAGCTGCGCCCAACACTGGGGAGAAAGCAACCTTTCCCAGCACGCTGCGTCTAGAAACCACTGCGAGCACACGCTTCTGCTCAACAAATTCTTAAGGGAATCGAAGCAGAGACTAGAGAGAGGCTTTTAATTTTTTTTCAAGTGGATTTTAAAAAGAAAAGAACTGAGCCTCTGAATTGCTGCCAAAAAAGCCGAGCTCTGGAAGCCCACGTGAGGTCTGCGTGCGCTTTGAACTCGCTGACATTTCGGCATCAGCGCTGAGAAACCGCCCTGCCCCACCAGCCCCGCTCTGTAATGCACCCTGAGTGGCAATGGAAAACTGGCTGGGGAGGGGGATGTCTGAGAGGAGGAGGATGGTGTATGCGGAGAAGCCATTCCAGTAGAATATCAGAGGAGGAAAAAAATAGAAAAAAATCTGTGGAGGCATCTGGGGTCAGAGTGCTGGGTGGGTCCTGTCTGCTTTTCTCTTCTTACCTGCAGAAGACAGACCTGGGTGGCAGAGAAGTCTCAGCTCTGCAGCAGTGACGGCTTTTCCTTGAAAGAAATGGATTAAAAACTCTTGCCAAGAAGTGTTTCTAAAATATTTTGCTTTCTCCAAGTACTGGAGGAACAACAAATCTGCTTTCCTGGTAAACAAAACTGCTAAATAGAAACACAAAAATATTGTTTTGTGTCTATGTAAAGAAATGTATGTAGACTTGGACAAGCTGGCTCTGAGAAATGTTTCCTGTGAGTCGAGTTTCTTGGGAAGGGGGGCTGTTTATTAATTTCTTTAATTAAAAACTGGCTTGGAGCAGAATGAAGGGGGAATTGTATTAGCAACGTTTTTGTTCAAGGTCTCCCATACTCAGCTCCTGAAAATCTCCCATCTCTGTATGTATAATATATATAATGTGTATAAAATATACCTCTGGCAGTGAGCACAGCTCTGAGGTAGATCCTGGGTTAGTGGTGCCCTGGCTGCGCTGGACTCAATCATCTTAAAGATCTTTTCCAACCAAAACAAATCTCTGATTCTGTTTCAATGCCCAGCTGGGGAACAAAACCAAACACAACTTGTTTGTTTAGCTGTTCTCTTCCCAGTGCTATGAAGGGTTAGTGGAAATCCCAGGCAGAGGACACTGAAAAAGTTCAGCTTTGGCACGTTTCATTATTTTCCTGTAGACGCGCGATGTAACTAAAAGCCGGGAACTCTCAGCAAATGAAAGTCTGGATAAAATGTCAGGTTGCTCAGCGACGTTTTGCAAGCACTTCTTGTTTTTTTTAGGCTTGTAACGCTCTGAAAAGCTGCTGAGGGGTCTGTTTGGCCGAGCGTGGCCAAGACTGAGCACATCTGCTCTGGCTCTAAACCAGTCCGGCTGGGCCGGGGGCCCAATGCCCTGGGAGAAGAGGGAGCTCTTCGGTGACGTGCACTTCCCGCGGGACAGGGATCAACCAGAGCTGCTGGAGGCGGAGGCTCCTCAGAGCAGGAGACAACCGCCTGCCAAGGGACCCCTCTGCAGGAATGTGACGTTAGAGACCGGCGGCGTTTTGCTGCTAAAATTAGATTTATTTTTTCCTAAATCCAAATGGACAAAATATCCCATGTGTCCAAGACAAGAGTCTGTCTGACAGCCTGCTGTGGTGGTGGACACATCCCTGGGAGGAAGAGAAGGAGGAGGAGCGGGGAGAGTGTGGATCTGAGAATTTTTTGTCTTGGTGCTTAAGGCCTTGATGGGTCTGGAATAGCCCAGATTTGTGTCTCGGCCCCAAAACATTTGTACCTTTGCTTTCAAAGGTGGTGCTGGTGGGTTTGGGAGGTGATGAGAAGGGCTTGGCAAGGACTGGGGTACTCACAGAGAAAGTCAGGTTGCTTGGGCTGGGGGTACCAAGCCTTGGTATTGAGGAGTGCATCTTGCTTCTGGAAAAGTGTTTGTGGGAATGTTTCTCTTCCTTAATGAAGTTTCTAGTGCTGACATTTGAATCCATGATGCTTGGAAGGGGTGCAGCTGCCTGGCTCTTCTCTTCCCAAATCCTGGAAAGAGCCTGTGCAGAGCCTGTGGATGCCAATTAACATTTCCCGGTGAGGAAGGGATAAGGTCTCTCCGTTGGCAGAGGGTAGGTTTAGGTCAGGGAAAAAAAGTTCTTTACTCTGAGGGTGGGGAGACACTTGGCCCAGGTTGCCCAGGGAAGCTGTGGATGCTCCATCACTGGATGTGTTCAAATCCAGGTTGGATGAGGCTCTGAGCAACCTGCCCTAGCGGGAGGTGTCCCTGCCCATGGCGGGGGGGTTGGAATGGGGTGATCTTGAAGGTCCCTTCCAACCCAAACCATCGTGTGTCTCTACATGAGAGATGTGAAGAGTGATGAACTGTAATTTCATCCTAGATATAGTTGCGTGACACTAAATGCTAATTACATCTCTCAACTTGCTGCAGTAAATGGGGTATAAACTAGGTTTCATTAAATGAAGAAACCTCAAAATTGCTTGGGATGGAAGCAGCGTCCCTGCTCAGATTGTGCTCGGAGGAGCATTTTACGTGCTGCTGAAGTTGTTCACAGAGCAAAGTAGCTGGTTCCAAAACCTTAACTACTTCCCATTTCCCCTGCCATGGAGTTAGAGGAGCAGGAAGAGCTGCAGCCTTGCCTCTCCACATCTACTAGCACCGAGCAAATGTGTCATTAGCACAGACCAGCCTATTAGTTTGGATAAATTACAGGGCAAATCAGGCATTTATTGATACTCAAAAGAATTTGAAGGGCCTGGGCTTATTTTAGTATTGACTTCTCCACAGCTGTACTATAATCAGCTCCAAGCATTTAAAAAAAAATATTTTTTTCATATGCGAAGGACTTCTAGAGGATTTTGCTCTTGGTCTTTGTTTATCAGCAGAAGCCAAACTGCTCTGTCCAACGCTTGCCCAGGGATTCTGACTGATCATGAAGAGTCTCTGGTTGTCTTGGCTGTTGGGTACCCAAGGCTTGTTGCCTCTGAAGCCTTCCAGGAGGAGCGCTGTACAGTTCTGGTTTTCTAACCCAATTTTATGAGCTCCACTTTCATCAGCTTCAGATGCGTATTTATTGTACGTGTTTATACTTTGCTTGCTGGGCTGGAGATTGTTTGCCTGCCAATAATTGGTGTAATTGGCCACACTTCGTGGGTTGATAATTTGATGGGGTGGTTCTGGTTGAAGAAAAGAAAGTTATAAACCTATCATGACACTTTTCTGGAATATTTTGTCAGTTCTGTAGGCCCATGTGCATTCAAAGCCTCTGTGAAGCCCTTCACCTGAAGTAGTGAGGTTAGAGTATTCCATACTGAGAACTGCAGGAATTAAGTGGTCATGGGATGTCACTGAGGGCTTGTTGAGAATGAATCTTAATCATCTGCACTGATAAGCAGCGTGCTGTCTGCTGATGGTTGCTTCTAGCAGGAAGATCTGCTTCCAGAACGTACAGTTCTGGGTGAGAAATTATTCATTCAGTTTCCAGAAGTCCTTATTCTCTTCCTGAATTTATATTTGGAAATGAAAAAAAAATGATATCTTCTTACTTCTAAACCTGGCTCTTCTAGTCCTGGTAGCCATCTCCATCAGAACATGAATAACAATGCACCTCTTGTCATTGACACATGATGCTTTTCTCTCCCCTTCTCCCATCCTCTCCACTTTCTTTTTCTTTCTCTTCAATGAGCAGTTTTTCCTAATGGCTCAGTTAAGCCTCGATGCAGTCATGTCATTAATTCCACATTGTATGGTAAGTCTGAGTAATTCCTTTCCTTAATTTTATTTCAAAATATTTTGAAATGCTGGTCCTGGTCTCTTCTGTGTCTTTTTGGTTGATAATACAAAGCTTTTTTGGGGTATTCTTAATCCGTTCTATTCAGTTGTGGAGAGCCAGAAGGTCTCCCCTGAGCCTCCTTTGCTCCAGGCTGAACAAGCCCAGCTCCCTCAGCCGCTCCTCCCCACACTCCTGCTCCAGACCCTTCCCCAGCTTCCTTGTATAGCTTCATCTTCCGTAGGCTTTCAAGTTCAAAGCTGTTCTAGTTGAAGTGTAGCACTTGGCTTTCCCAGGTTGGTGGAAAGATGGAGCACGTTCAGCACAATGAGAGGAACGCTAGAAGTTAAGGGCAAAAAAAGAAGACCAAAAACCGATCCTGCCAGATTTTTCTTTTGGAAGCTTCATGTAGTTCTCATTCTTTGTATCTTATTATTTAAACCAGGGTACACCACTCCAGCTCCCTCCCAGCCTGCCTGAAAAATTTTAGCTGTGAGGAAAAGCGGTAACTCCTCCTATGAGCTCTTCCGGAGTTCCATGGGGTTTTTTTGGGGCACCCATCCTGACTTCTGTGAGTGAGAGAATTCCTGTATTCATTGCTGAGCCGCTTGAGAATTGAAAATACATGTATAGAATTAAAAATACATGTATTCTTTGTTCCTAATAAGATCATTTTCCCTTTTCATAGGCTGGAAGCTCATCCGAGTTTTCCAGTGGCCACTGATGCCCCCAAGCGTAGCAGAAGCCTGGTGCTTGTCAGCAGCTCAAGCAGGAAAAATGGCATTTTTTTTTCTGTCCAATCTCTGTCAGAGTTGTAAAAGTGTAAATCATTGTGACTGTGGAGGACACTTTGTTAATTAAATGACACCTCTAAGTTGCTCTTACTCCAGCACCAGCTAATGCTTTCTAAAGATCTTTCCCCTTTGAGCTGCAATCTTTAAAATCTAAGAACGCCTTCCCCGTCGTACTCAATTCCCTAAAGTTTTCATCCATTTCTGCAGTTTACTGTGAAATGTGTCTTGTAGCATTTCAGAAACTAACATTTAAGCACCTATTTAGCACTTCTCTGCAGTCAAAGATGTAAAAAAAATCAAAAATGCTCAATATGCTAATAATAGGCACACACTTCCAGCAGCTGCTCTGTAAACACTCCCAGGCAAGACACTTTATTGTATGGATTATAAAATGGTTTATAATGCTTTTTATTGGATTAGCCATGACATTATTATTATACATAGTCACCAAGTGGGTTTTTTTGAATGCAAGTGACAGAAATGGGCTCAGCTGCTGTGGAAGGTGGTATCCATCAGGGCCAGGAGGAGGGCTGTTGGTTATCGGCTGCCTTACGGCTGAGCAGCAATAAGGCCACGCGCTCTTCAGACTCCCAAGTGATTTTCAGTAGTCACCACTTTAATCCAGTGTGGTTTTAAGTGTTGAAGCCCAGGCTGGATGAGGCTCTGAGCAACCTGCTCTAGTGGGAGGTGGCCCTGCCCATGGCAGGGGGTTAGAACTGGATGATCTTGAAGGTCCCTCCCAACTCAAGCCATTCTATGAATTATTGAAACATCATAGTACAGGGAATCTTCTAGGAATTTACTGTCTGAGCACTTATTAAATATTGTCTTTCTTTGGGGGTGATAATCTGACACAAAGTGCCTCTCTTTATTGCCACGTTCCCGCAGTGGAATCCCCAAAGTTGCATCTTGATATTTGCTGAAATACTTGAGCGGCTGGAAATGTCAGTAAACTTTGGATACAGTTAATAGATTTCTCAGCTCTCCCAAAATGCTCTCCATGGCTTTCTCAGATTTAACAGAGCTTGTTAGAAGCAGGGCAGAAACGGCTTGCATACTGAGGTGATGTTTTCTAGAGTGTTTATTAGTGCCAAAGATGACCCCAAATCTTATATTATTAGGTGGCAACGTAACCGGTTTCTCCTGGACCTAATCTCATCTTGACTTCCTTGATCCTTACCTCAGCCATAATTGATGGTGGTGCTCTGCATGCTCTCAGCTCACCAGTCACATTTATCTCACAGATGTCTTTGAACTATGTGCTATCCTCTGATCTGTTGTTCCATCGGCTGTGAAAGGTCACGGATGGTAAATCCCACCCCTTCCAGAGGGTGGCTTCTGTTGTCTAGAGAGGAAACAAAAGCAGTTTCTCCTCCTCACTGGTGTGTTAAAAGCTGCGCTACAGAACCGCTGAGGAGGAGCGGGTTGTATCACCTCCCTCACACTAGAGGAACATCACTGGAAATGGGAAACTGGGAAGATGATGATCCCAGGATGAAGGAACCCGCTCTTCTTCCTCAGTCCTTCATGAGAGCTCACTGTGCCTCTGCAGGTAGAGGTGTCACCATTCCTTTCATCCACACCCTGAAGGCGCCACTGCAGCACCCTTGCAGTGTGTTCTGCTGCTATATTTTTTTCCAGCTTTTCTGCAGTTTACACTGGGAACAATAGTAATTAGGCAGCACTGAACACTTGTGGAGAATTCTCCACCAGCTCCGCTCACCACGGCTACAGCTCCTCCATGGGGATGTCAGACGCCTGTGGCTTGAATTTATTCTTGAGTTCTGCACAGGAGGTTCCTTGAAAGATGTTCTACTCATCAGAGGTCTTCTAGCTACTTCATGCAGTTTGGGCCTTCTGATTAGTAATGGTTGGTTCTGCAGAGAATGGGCTCTTTGGCTAGAAGTGAAATTATAAATATGCAAAAAGTGCATGGAAAAGGAAAAAAGAAAAGGCAATTACTTTGGCTTTAAAAGCCAGAAACAGTTTAGCAGAACAGATGGGTTGCATAAATCTGGCAAAAATGAGGGCAGGAGGGATTTGTGTGTGTGGCGCACAGCAGAGGACAAGACCAGGGTTTGTGTGATAAAGAATTGATTGTAGCTTGGAAAATGTCCATTTTCCTATGTTTTCAGAGAAGCAGTGACTGGGATCACTAGCCAAGGCTCACCTCAGCAGAGTCTGGAAGTATTGTGCTCCGTTGGCAGAAATGTGCTTACAGGGACTGTGGAAAAAATGTCTAAATAGTACCCAGCTGAAGCCTGCGGTGGTGGCGTGTCCCAAATTCCCATTCCTAAGGGCGGAGAGCGTCTTCACTGATTAGAAATAGCAACCCTTGGTTTTGGTGCTTATCTAATGGGGCCTTTTGTGCCATCTTGTTTTTGAAGGCCTCAGGAGAGACTCGACCCGTGTTGTGCATGAGAAAATTCAAGGCCTCCTTAGCTTTCTGTCTCTCGCTGTGTGGAAGTGTGCCCTGGTGATGTTGGCACAAAATATCCGGGTTTTACCCTGTGCCTGGCCTCCGTGAGCTGCGGGAGATGATGCAACGCTGGATCCTGCAGGTCTGAACACCTTTTCTGAAAGACATGGAGACCACATTGGGCAAATGGGGTGCTTGGGTGTCATCCCGAAGGAAGTTTTCCGAATCAGTTTTCATTTTTGTTGCCATATTTTTATTGTTTTTTCTGAGGTCAATCTTAAAATCCCTCGAGGGTTTTGCTCCGTCGTTGAGGTGGTTTACACACAAACATGACCTTTCTGGGCACTGTCAGCAGCCAATTTCAGAGCAGTTTTACTGGGCAGGGACAGGTTGTTTTGTCAGTCGGCAGCTGTAGTTGGAGCCACATCGTGGGTTGTTACGGTTAGGCATTAATTGTTTTAAAGCTTTGCGATTTTCCACTTATTTTTAACATTTGATTACTGCTTGGGTTGAGTTGAAGCATAAGCATGTAGAAGAGGGCTCTAACTTCAAGAATTTGATATCAAACGATTAAAATAAGTTCAGTCCCACAGTTAGCAGACGTGCAGTCTTTACACACGCAACGGGCTTGAGAAGCAGCGAGTCTGCGCTACAAAATCTAATTCTGCTACTAACGAGCAAATAGGTGGATTGTTGTGTCCTATTGATCTCAGAGTTACCTGACTGATGCTGAAAATCAATCAGAAACCTCTTCTGAACAGTCACAAGACAGGATCCTTTTTATTAAGCCTGCCTGTGATTTATAGTTTTGCCATTAGTGTTAATGTAGACTTAAAATATCGATGCTTCCTTCGAACACCTTCCAAGTGGCATCGACTCTGCCTTATCTCAGCTCTTCCTTTTGCAGGGACACTGCTCAGAAATTTTTCTGTGGTCTCATGGATGCGTTGGCTTGAGTCACAAACCAGCTACTTTAATAGGTTTGTATCAAAAATCTCATGATGGGGCAGCATCTTCTGGAATTAATTGGAAGAACAAAAAGGTGGACCCTGTCTATTTATAAGGTGCTTTCTTGTTGGAAATGGGGAACTCTGCACTTCCCAAGGTGAGCTGCTCTACTGCCCTCATCAGCAGAGGCTGCCGTGGGAGGAATAACACAGGACCACCATCCCAAGCCAACCCAGCCTTGGAGCAGCTGAGGGAGCTGGGCTTGTTCAGCCTGGAGAAAAGGAGGCTCAGGGGAGACCTTCTGGCTCTCCACAACTCCCTGACATTCAGCAGCTTGGAGCCAGGGTGGGTTGGGCTCTTCTCCCAAGGAACAAGCACCAGGACAAGAGGAACTGGCCTCCAGTTGCCCCAGGGAAGGTTTTGGTGCTTGTCTAAGGAAGCCTTAGATGAGGGAGCCTCTAGGTTGGAGCTGAGGAACAACTTGTTCCCCTGCAGGGTTGTCCAGGCCTGGCCCAGGCTGCTTTCTTGTGCTTGGTTTGGTGCTTATTTTGGCAAAGTGAATCCTCATGGGAATCACTCTTTGTGGTATTGGGGTTTTGGTGGTGTGATTTGGCGGGGTATTTTGTTGGCTTTTTTCCTAGTCTATATGTACATCTGCTGCTATTTCCTCCTGGTTTTTCTTCCCAGCGCTCCCGGTGGTTGTTCAGCCTTCACCAAGAGGCCCGGGAAGGCTCCTGACTGCACCCTGCTCTGGTGTGAGCTGTCCTACAGTCCTGGCCCTGGTGCCTGTGCCACATCTGGTGCTTGTAGCTGCTTTTCACATAACTCTGATCCACTTAGTTGTTGCCAAGGAGAAAGCATTAGCATGAAGATCTCACTCCTTGGAGGAGCAAAGATCTCTGTTCAAAGTGCTTCAATCTGAAACACGCGTTTCTGGGGATGGCAGGAGGCAACCCAAGCTGAACTGGGCTCTTCATGCACACAGTGGTAATGAAGTCTGATGTTCCCTCAGCTATTGGAGGTGAAACCCTGGTTCTGTGGTAATGTCAGCTAGAGCTGTGTGCTGTGATGAACCAAGGTGACCACCTTCCCCTTCCTGGAAATGAGCAGCCCCATCAGCTACTCAGGCCTGTGCATGGAGGGGCAGCCTGGTCTGTAGTAACGGGATCTACACCTGCAGCTGGCCTGGTGCCACTCCTTAGGAATGGGCTTTATCTTCCCTTCCCACCCACACACGATGTAAGAAGCTCTGACTGTGATTTGTTATCAGTCAGTAAAGGCTGGGAAGGGAAAATACTGAAACTGAGTTAACCTTCCTCTTCTTGACATGGTGTCTAGTGACAGCAATGCTGGAAATCAGGTTGACTTTGAGAAGATTGGGTTTGTAGACAAACCCACTGGTGCAGTGGGAAGTCAGACAAGCTGGCAAGTCATCTCCTATGACCTGGAACAGAGGCATGAAAAAACAGGCACGTAGCTGTGGAACCCAGAGACCCCAGGGCAAAGCAGGGCAGTTACACAGGGTTGAGTTAATCTCTTGATCTCATGGAGTTTGGTAGCAAGCAGAAGTATGAATTTTAGCTCTCCAAGCCACTGGAGCTCAGTGGTCACTGGTGCTCCCCTGCTTAGTCAAAAGAAAGCCAGTCAAAAGGCATCTCTATTGGTTTTCTATTTTTTGAGATTAACCTCTTGGGTTAGAAGCTCTGCAGGGTAGAAGAGATTCTTATCTCTTTTCTAATGAGCACCTTGCTCGCACTTACCTGCCTGGCTTGGTCTCAGTCATGGGCAGAAATAAAAATATGGTCTCTGGGCTCTGATCCTCTGAGCTGGGCCTGAGCCTGTTAACAGCTGGGAGGAGGTTGTTAAAACTCCCTCTGTTTCTGTTGCCTTTCATGAAGTCTCAAAATTTAAACAACCAAACTCCCGGCAGTCAGAAGTCCCTCCCTCCTGGGACTGTGATCACGCTTTGGCCCTTGGAGGCTCTGCAACTAAGGCAAACTTCTAAATGAATCCCAAAGGAAAAGGAACAGTAGATGCCTCCAGGCTTTGCTGAGCAAAGGTGTTAGTAGGGACCTGCAGTGTGAAGAAGTCTCAGTATCTTAATATTCAGAATTTCAATACAAAGCAACAAACCCAGGCTGCTTCTCTTGGACAGCGGGGTGTTGTACGGCACTGGGTGCAGGAAGAAGTTCTCATCTAAGAGCCATAAATTGGAAAATGTGAGAGGTATCGTTGATGTTGCTTAATGATGCACGTGGGGCTTAAAATACTTAGTCTGCTCAGTAAAAGTAAAATCAGATTATTTTTTACCCGTGCAATTTTACATCTAGTGTTTCAGGCATAAAAATTACTTCATGCGTCATTTATTTACAATAAATTAAAAATCTCTATTAAGTATTTTACTGCTGGAAAAATTCTATTACGACTGTAAAATCATTTTTATTGTTATGTTGATGTGTGGCTATTCCTGCTGCATGCTCTGCTTGGGCACAAAGTGATTAAGATCAAAACTGGTTTGCCATTGTGTGCTCAAGTGTTTTGCCTTTAAAGTGTTTGCAGTGGGGTAAAATCAACAAATACTAATTAACTAAGGTCCATATTCTGCTGTGGCATGTAAAATTACCGTCTGGGTAGCAGGCAGTGGTGTAGCTGATCTGCTGTTCATTTGGTACAGGGTGCAAGGGAGAGGTGAAGAAAAGGCTGTGGAGGATGAAAGCAAGGAGAGGGGCAGGAGGAATAAAAGGGTGTGTGAGCTGGGACTTACTGATCTGGAAATGCAGATCTGTTCTGGCGTCACTGGAAATGAAAGCTAAAAATAATATTTATAATCTCTAAATTATAGAATCACACAGAATTCTTGCGGTTGGACTAGCCCTCTGAGATCATTAAGTCCAGCCTATGACCTAACACCCCAACATCAACTAGACCATGGNTTGTCAACCAGTACTCCCAGGTCCCTCTCTGCCTGGCTGCTCTCCAGCCACTCCTCCCCCAGTCTGTAGCACTGTCTGGGGTTATTGTGGCCAAAGTGCAGGACCCTGCTCTTGGCCTTGTTGAACCTCATACCATTGGCCTCAGCCCATTGACCCAGCCTGTCCAGGTCTCTCCGCAGCATCTTTCTACCTTCCAGCAGATCAACACACACACCCCCCCCACCATCTTGGTGTCATCTGCCAATGTACTAACTAATTGCTCAAGACTTCTTTGTCTGCCCAGGAGGTTTTACAGTCTCGTCTGCACTAGAGCTGAGAGTTTCAGGGCTCAAATTCTGAACACACAGGGGCTCGAAACAGTGCAGAGTTGGTAAAGCCTCCAGCGCCCCAGAGCCTGTGGAGGAGTTAGGTGCCCAACAGTCACCGACTGAAAGCATCCGTCCATTGCTGACATCTTGGACTAGGTGACCTTTAAAGGTCTCTTCCAGTGCAGAACATTCTATGATCTAATTCCTCTAGGAGATGAACTTAGACCTTCCGCATCGCACAGGAATGTCCATCTGTTGCCAGCTGTACTACTATGTGGTTACCTCTGTTTGGTGAGGAACATCATCGTTCAAGCTTGGGTTTGAAAATGGGGGCGTGTGCTGCTGTAGGCTGATTTACAGCAACAGTTTGAGTGGAAGCTTTTTGTGGAAATGGAAGTGTCCTTTTGAAAGTCCATTTGAAGCAGTAGTTTATAGTGCAAGCTCTTGAATCTTGTGCATTTTATCTTCCAGGGACTGAGGAAAATGCCAGATTTCATGCCTGTTCTTAGGATTTTAGTAAATCATTCTTTTAATGGAGAGGACTGAGAGGTCACTGAGTGTTTCTGACTTCATATATAATAGAAGTAATGTAAAAAATACTCCTTCTACTATAAATTACAAGCATGTCTAAATGTGCGTATATTTTCCCCTCAAAGAGGATCCTTCTTACAGAGTAAAATAACAAACTTTAAATTGGACCACTTCAAAAAATCCTCCCTATCCAAGCCTTTTGTTTTCAACAGTAGGCAATCACTATTGCTTCAGAAAAATCATAAAGTGAGAGTAGAGTGGTGTTTCCTCTGGTCCTGCCTTGTAAGGCAGGATTTGGTGGCCCATCTGTGGCATTTGAGGATATCAGAGACACACCTGCCTGTGTTAGATGAGGCAAGGCTTAAGGACCAGCTCCGTCCTTAAAGAGCAGGAGCTGGGATCCAGACAGGGTACCCTAGGTCACCTCTAGTGACATTCAATACCAGTGTGGATGGTACTGAGTCAGAACTAAGCTGCTGATAGTTATTACTTTGGGGATTTTCAGATTTGAGCCTTGCACTTAACCTGGTTTGTGTTCCTTAACTGATCTGTCCTGAAACAATTTATTTTTTTAATTTTTGACCATCACAGTGTGAATGGTTATTCAGCATGAATATTCAGCAACCCCTGTGATCTATTAGAAAAAATATCGTGGAATCACAGAATGGTTTGGGTGAACTAGATGAAGAAACTTCGTTCTACCCCACTATGCTACTATATCTAGTTTGGTTTAATACCAGTTTTAATTCTACCTGATAATTTTGGTGCGTGTACTCAGTTGCTGTGCTTGGCAGGACATGGAACAGTTCCTAATTCAATCTCTGTACAGTTGTGTAACAGTCTTTACTGTGTCATCATCTCCATCGGTCTTCTGCTCAAGCGAAGGGGTGTCTCGGCCTGTAGCTGTTTCAGCATCCTTCCCCCTCCCTGGTCCAGGAGCGTTGCCCTGTCACAAAGGGGTCGGCCGTGGCAGAAGGAAGTGCTCAAGATGCAGGCACATCAATTGGTTTGCATTTGGGTTTTTATTCTTTGTTGTTTAGTCCATTTTTTAAATATATATTCTGGTTTTGCTGCTGGGTTTTGAGCTGATGTGCTTGAACAAACTTCTCCACTGCCTCTGCAATCTCTTTCCTGGAGGAAATGGCCAAGGTGATATTTATTCTTGTGTACAAAAGGTACAGATTTATTCCTTCTGTGCCTTCTGTTGTAATGATAGATTCTGAATTTCATCCGCCGTTTTATTACCCTTCAAGTCTTCACACGCATGAGTAATTTGATTATCTTGACTAAATTCCCTGCAACCTTGTCAGCTTGCTGTCTGCCCCCTCTTCCAGCTCCTGTCTGATGATCTCTAATGCCGGTTCCAGTACCTCATTTAATAGGGTAGCTCATGCCAATCTGCCACGCTCCACTTGCTGCAAATTCAGATGGAAATGTGGGCCACTGGATTCTCTCTGTGCATGGCACAAATAGCATGGTTGGGTTGGTTGCGTTTTTTTCCTCCCTCTCTCTCTTTCCACTCCTGTCTTTGCAGTATACAAAATAAAGACCTCAGCCAAAGCAAAAATAGACTGACCAAAATGACAACAACAGAGAACCACAAACAGAACCGTGGAAGATGTGTAAAGGCTCCGGAAAACAAGGATGAATTTCAAGGAGGGGGGTTGTGTCAGGAAAACAAAAGCTGTTTAAAACAGAAGAGGTGTGACTATGCCTACATATGTTGTGTTGTAATGTAGAGTAACTCAGAATTTTATGAAAACATAATTCCATCCATTTTCTACACCATTATTGATACTGATAATGAAGGAAAAAGGTACTAAAAGCTAAATGTAAATAGGTAATGAGCTGAGGTTAGGAAGTGCATCTGGTGCAGTAATAGGGATGCTTAAAAAAAAGTGGGGGGGGAAGGAGGGAGGGAATTGCTTAAGGTTTATAACCATTGCTGTGGTCAATGTTACTTATTTTAAAACTGCAAAAGGCAGCTGCTGACAGCTCACTCGCTCTCCAGTGGCTCAGCAGAGCTGCTTTCTACTGCAGACCACTCCTAAATCAATGCAGGAGGTAACTGTGGATTTTAAGATGGGCAAAATGCCCCATTGAAAACTACAGGTGAACCCTGGTGGCATCAAGGAAATCCAATATTTTGATACATTTGAAAAACAATGGAAAGCACTAAGAGAAGGAGCCGTAGGTATTAATCTCTGGGAAAGCGAGATGGCCACCCCAATGTTGCCTGCTCACATGTTTTGCAAGGAGAGGTGAACTTGAGAAAAGAGGAGAGAATTCAGAACCTTTTTGCAATTTTTGTTCCATGTAACTTTAAACTTGGTGAAGGCTGGTGTTAGTGAGCAGAGGAAAAAGGAGTATCATGTGTGGTAAACTCAGTCTGGTGAGGTGCCATCAACCTGGCCAAGAAACAAACTGTAGGACGAAAGGATATGGCCTCAAGCTGCCCCAGGAGAGGTTTAGGTTGGAGCTGAGGAAAAACGTCTTCCCCTCCAGGGTTGCCCCGGCCTGTGCCAGGCTGCCCAGGGCAGGGCTGGAGTCCCCCTGATCCCTGGAGGGGTTTCCAAGGCGTGGAGATGTGGTGCTGAGGGACAGGGCTCAGTGGGACTCTGGCAGGGATGGGGCAACGCTGGGACTGGGTGAGCTTAAAGGTCTTTTCCAACCCAAATGATTTTATGATTCTGTGATTGTCCATCAGTGTAGCCTTCAGAAGATCTGACTCCACTGTTAGTACCAGCGGGCTGGTGCAACCTGCCTGGCCCTGAGCATATTCAACCCCCAGTACTATAGGTGATGCTTGAGCTCATGGATAAAGAAATCCCACAATGTACTCAATATATTGGACACTCCCAGTTTCAAGCTGCGTGATCAAAATAAGTCAAATCTTTGGCAGCTTTTATGTGGTTTTGCATTCCCTGATGACTTCTCTGCTCGTTTCTCCTGAGATAGGGTTCTTGAGGCAAAGCTTCCAGCCTATGTAAAGCAGGGAAATAAGGTGACCAGTCCTGCCTGCTCCTGCCCCCGCCTGGCAGCTGCTTTCCCATTCCAACTCCTACTTTCTAAACCAGATCTTACGTGGTGCAGAGCTTTGGTTCTCATTTGCAAGGGCCCAGTGGCCCAGCTCGTTGAAACATCCCGCTGAAATAAAACATGACGCTGCTCCTGCCGGCATCTTTGGGGACGGAATATGAAAATAATCAATCCTGTTCTGCTGGAAGGTGAGCAGCTATTGTAGTAATGAACTCAATAAAAGAATGCATCCAACAGTCCCCAGCCTGGAAGAAATCCCTGATGTATTCTTGGTATTAAGCTGTAACGAACAACAAGCACTTTATCACCCTTAAGGATACGTCCTGCAGTGCTGGTGCCCCAAATATACCCTGAAACCTTTTTAAAGTATTGAAGAGAGATTAGTGATGGGCTGTATCTAGTAAGTAAAATTGCTCAAGTTTCATAGGATGCCTCCAATGGTGCTTTATTCTGCCTGTGCCCAGAGGTGGGGAGTAGAAAACTGCCAGAAACTTCCTTGTTCTGGGAGTGCCAGGAATAAATCCCCCCAAGTATTTCACACATGTGCATAGACTGCTGGGGAGCACCCTGGAAGAGCACAGATTTCCCCCTGCTCATCCAGCCATTAAGTGATTCAGAGGCAGCGCCAAAGGCCGTTACACGTTACTTCAAAATTAACTTGCTCGCCAGACCCTCCTCGGGGGGTTAACAGCAAGATTTGGCCTTTGCCCTAACGAGTCATTTTGAGTGTTGTGGTGTTCTGGAGGTAGCAGAGCAAATGCTGAATCCTTGAATTAGGTTTCTGCTCTAGGAATTGTTTTGTTGGTTTAGAGTAGGCTGGACTGTGTTTTTCCTGAGGGGAAAACCAGCACTGAAGGTGAGCACCTCTGTCTCCTAGAGCACACAGCCATTCCCTGAAAATCTGACCAGAACTGGACCATTCCCGGTTGCCTAATGCTATCCAAGACTGTAGGATAAAGGGGGAGAGGGGAAGGGACAGGACACCCAACCCATAATAAGCAAATTGCTCAGAAATGAGCTTTTGTGGTGTTAGAAGGTAGTGGTGAAAGCAGCTGAAGTGCAGCCATGAGAGGAGGACACTTTGCAGAGCGATGATAGAAACGACATGACATGAGTGGGGGGTTGTGGGGTGAGGTTTGTTTGAGGTGAAGAGGAGGCTTTTAAAACAAGCAAATCATGGAATGGTTTGGGTTGAAAGGGACCTTCCAACTCATCCAGTTCCAACCCCCCTGCCATGGGCAGGGACGCCTCCCACTAGAGCAGGTTGCTCAGAGCCCCATCCAACCTGGATTTGAATGCATCCAGTGATGGAGCATCCACAGCTTCCCTGGGCAACCGCTGCCAGGGTCTCACCATCCTAAATCTGTCGCTCCTTCTGGAAGCGCAAAGAAACCATTTCTGAAGTTTATTTTGTGTGTGTTTGAGCTGTCGGTGTTTATTTTGCTGGATGAGAAGCGGGCCTGGAAAGCAGCAGGAGGTGGCAAAGGGCACACCCCCTGTTGCTGCAGCTCTTTAGTCTGGGAGCCTGGGATGGCACGATGCTTTCTGGCCGCTCCAGCCCAACCCGACGTGGGCTTGGATGAGAACATTTTGATTTCTCTCCTTGGCAGACGGTGTCTCTCTGCTATCAGCGCTGTCACAGCAGTCTCTTCAAAACGGCTCCTCCTGGAGAAAGTTTTTTCTTTAGGCGGTTATGGCGTTCGTGGCAAAGTACAGAATTAAAATGTCAGGTGGTTTTCCTCAGCCACTTATTGCTCAGTGGCTGCAAAGATTACAGGGAAGTGATTCTCCCTCAGAGAGAGGGAGGTTCTGGAGGTGCATTATCAAATCTTCTCCCTGTAATTAACCAGTCAGCAAGTGGTTTTCACCGCTCCCCTTTGCACTCTGCTGCTCCTGGGAGGTTAACCGCTGGCTCATTAGCAGCTCTCAAATGAAATCCTGACTGTTTATGATCTCTAACATTTGAAGACAGAAGTTCTGCATCTAAATTGTTGGGATTTTTCTCTATCTAGTGCAATTTTTTTATAGGTATTTCAGATTTAATCAAATTGCTGTGGTGTGATTAAAAAAAGTGGCTTTCTTTGAAAGCCACACTGAAGTTCTCTATTTCAGGCCTTTCAAACAAAAAAGCATTGTATTATTTTGGTATAGTGTGAGATGTATCACTGCAAAATTAATTTAAGATTTGTTTTAATATACGCTAAGCTCAAATATAAATCATAGAATAGTTTGAGTTGGGAGGGACCTTAAAGATCATCTCGTTCCAACTAGATCATTTAGTTTCATCTGAAACTTGCAAATAGTTACAGTAGTGTTATTGGGATTATTTGGTTTTTGTTTGTTGTCAGTACTTTGTCTCTACCCTGGACACCTGGTTAAAGCAAGTCAATGTTTCTACTCATATAGAACCTCTCATAGGCAAATTTGGAGGCATTCCAGCCTTGTCTGTTGACAGACCTTGAGTTTCATTCATTTTCTTGTGTTTTTCTTGGCTTCTGTTTTTCTTTATCCCTTGTTTGCTGTCCTGAGCTCCATCAATTTTGGTTAAGCAGCTACTACCTTAGAGGCATGACAGGATGTGAAGCAAATTAGGTGTGAAGTCAGAAGGGCCAATTAAATCACCTAATGTGACTCCTGAGAAATGTCATGTGGTGACATTTCAGGTATCAAGCCCTGTGACACAACCAGGAGCTTGGGTTTGGCTCGGGCAGAGCACAGAGAGGGGAATATTGGGGTGTTTTTCTCCCTAAAGAAGCTTCTGCTTGGCTGCTTGTTCCAACAGGTCATGTTCCTTGATTTGGGTTCCAAGGCTGGGCAAGCTTCAGGAGCACAATTAGAAAGAATTCATGCTTTGCATAGTAAGGATTCCCCTGGCCTTACTCCTAAAAACCTCACTTTTTGTTCAGCTCACTCTTCTGGGTTGTAAAACCCTTTAGAATTCAGTATTTGTAATTCCTTTTGAAGGTGTTTACCCTCAGAATCATTTAGATTGGAGAAAACTTTCCAGATCAAGTCCAACCCTTTTTTACTTGTCTACTGTCAAATCCTGTCCCCAAGTACCACATCTACGTGGCATTTAATCAAATGTTCATCCTTTTTTTATCAATACATCTCTTTAACTCCCTTGTTTAATAGCACAGCGAGCGTGGCAGAGATACTGGTTTGAATAAATATCTAATTTAGTCTCTGTAGTTGACAATAACAGGGTCATATTGGAAGTTTTATTACCCCACACAGAAGTTATCAACAAATTAGAATTATCCTAAATCTGACGAGAATTGTATCTGTTATGATATTGTATAGACTATTTACAGAACCTACAGAAATAAATCTTTGCAAGTGTTCCTCTAAGGCTTTTTTCATGCAGAATTTGATTATTTTTTTTATAACTATTATTTGAGCCCAGCAGCAAGCTTGTGCTTGGGAAGTGTGCTGACTTACGAGCTTCTTGGTGTACAAGTCCCGTTGCTTGATTGGGATCAGTTACGTGGACCTTCAAGTGTCAGCAGAGGTTGAGATAAGTAGAGAACTTATTTAGCCTCCTGAAATGTTGCTTTGTTAGAATTTACGCTCTAAAGACCAAGACAGACAGCACTATTCTGGATTTAAAGTCTGCTTAGGGTTGATTAGGTGTCACTGGGGATGTCCCTGTTGATTTAGATGTTTCAGATGTTGCTGGACTCAAAGGCTGATGGTCAGCGGTTAACAGCGTGAGCAGAAACCAGTTATGGCTGGTATTGCTCCAGGGTGACAGACTGATAGGAACTTACTGGTGTGTCAGTGACCTTACTGGTCTGTCAGTGCATTCTCACCAGTAGCCTGGATGTTGAGAAGCACCCTCATCAAGTTTGGATGGCATCAGGTTGCTCAGCCAGGAGAAGGAAAGTTTAAGAGGAGTGATCGGATCTCTCCTCAAGTTGAGTGATTGAGAAGGTGGAGCAAGGCTTCTCAAAGGCGAGCCATAAAAGATGAGCTGCAGCAAGGGAAACCCCAGCTGGTCATGAGGGAAAAATTCCTCCTGCTTAGTTGCAAGCGTGGCTGTGAATCCCCACCCCTGAAGATGTTCCAGAGGACAGGCTGAGCTCCTGAGCAAACCTGGTCCTGCTTTGAGCAGAAGGGGACCTGGAGACCTCCAAAGGACCCTTCTCCTCAAAGCCTTGTGAGGATTCACTTCCTGCACTTGCTCAAGGGCAGTCAGGTATGAAAAATGCTTGACACCTTCTTCCAGGGATGAGATGGAAAGAAGCTTGTTCATAAGTTCCTTGGAATTTGAATTTTTAGATACCTTTAATCAGATCAGAAATCTGACTCGGTTATGTTGATCTATGAAACTGTTCCACCGGACTTTTTTTTTAATCTAAAATAATGAAATGAGCGAGAATTTGAGGAAACAAAAAAATGCTTCACTGTACAATCACCAAACTCAGTCATACGATTTAGATTTAGTTGAATTATTTAAATTGCAAAAAAATTATTTACAATTCAATATGAGAAAAATGAGTGAGTTTGCACAGCAGTAAGGAAATGAAACTGCAATGTATAAAGTAAAGCTTTAGTAAAGGAAATTTGCTGCTGAAAACACTGAGAATTGAGGAGAGGAATGAAATAAATCTGCAGAGGGCAATTGAAGAAATCGTCCTCTAGAGGAACTGTAGGAGAGCAAGGACCGTACTGGAGAGCGGAGCAGGTTAGGAGGAGAAAGCGAGTGGAGCAAATCTCTGGAGCTGATTGAGATGTGACACTTCAACCCCCAGCCTGTCTGACTTTCTGAGGATTTCTGCTTCCCGCATTTCGCTTTGGATCAGGTTCATAATGACTGCCTGGCTGCAGCGTATCATCCTTTTGGACAAAATGCAGGTGGAACTATATTAAAAAGGAAAAACTTACATTTACTGGTGTTGGGGAAATGGTACTTTATGTTCCCTGACAAATATCCTCTGGCAAGGCTTTAAATTGAAACCCTTCTGATCTGATGTCAGAAAATTGATGTTAAGAGTTATTCCCAGGATCTGTCTTCAAATCTCTTTTATTATGGTGTTAGTAAAACGTCCTGCTTGACTGAAATTAAACCAACGGAGATGTGCGGGTAGGATTTGTGTGTGGCTGCAGCTGTGACCCTGCTCTGCTCTGGTGGCAATAAAAAAAAAAGGAGAAAAGAAAAAAGGGGAAAAGGATGGGGGAGGGTGTTGGTACAAACAGGGGTGTTGAAGCGAGTCTGTCACTGTGGTTGCTACCAACACACACCTGAGGAAGGATGTTCTGCCTCGGGATCCTACCTTGTGTTGTGTAGCTCTGCTGTTCAGAGAAAGGAGGAGACAGGCACCTCGTGCACAGCTTGGCCTCTCCCAGAAGTTTCTCCTCCTGCTCCCAGGGAACCTCCTGGGTTGCAGTTGGTGCCCAGTGCCCCTTGTCCTTGTGCTGGGCACCCCTGAGCAGAGTCTGGCCCCAGCCTCTTGCCCCCCGGGGGCCCTTGAGCTCTTGCTCAGCCTTGCTCAGCTCCCCTCTGGGGCTGCTCTTGTGCAGCTGAACAGCCCCAGGGCTCTCAGCCTGTCCTGGGCACACAGATGCTCCAGCACCCTCAGCAGCTTCTTCGTAACTCTTCTGGACCATCTTAGGTAGTCCCCTGTTTCTAGGGGCTGGGGGCTTGCTCCAGGCTGCAGCACTACCCTGATCCCTCTTCAGCAATTGCTCTTCCCTTAGGCAATGCTCCTGCCTGTCTTTGGAAGAGCTGTTGGAGGAGGATGACCACTCCTCGGGCCCTGGGCTGCTGGACACACCCACCTTTGTTGGTTTGGGTGTTGGTCTTGCACCCAATCCTCTGTCAACCTACCTCCCTCCCCCTCCCCAACCCTGGCTGCTCTTGTTCCTTGTGCTGGATTTGCAAAGAGGGAAGAGCACCTGCCTGGGCTGGAGAGAGGGCACAAAGACCCCATCCATCAGTGACTGCTGCTGTTCGTCTCAGTACTTCCAGCTCTTCATCATCTTAGGAAAGACATTTATTTCTTTATTATCTTCTACTGAAGGACAGCAGCTGGAAGCAGTGTGAGTGGCATTTTGAATCTTCTGTCCCAGGGATCATCCACTGACGTTCCTGGTGTCAAATAAACACCTCTTGAAGCCCCATCCCTGGCCCCATTGCAGGGGAGGTTGGATGGGGCTCTGAGCAACCTGCTCTAGTTGCAGATGTCCCTGCTCCCTGCAGGGGGGTTGGACTTGATGACCTTGAAAGGTCCCTTCCAAACCCAAAGCAGTCTGTGATTCTTTTAATTGCCAAATACTCTTTCCTCCCTAAAGCAAGGGAAGCCATCTGGCAAAGAATATTTGTGACCCCAGCACCCCCACTTTCAGGCCAGGCTAGCCAGTGCCTTGTTGAGGATTCCTCTGTCCCTGCTGTCGAGGCAGGATCGTAGGAATTCTGGCAGAAAGCAGGCACATTGTGCACTGGCTACAAGCATGAGCCACTTTCCATAGTTTTTGATATTCTAGAGGAAAAAACATGGATATTCTGCAGAAATTAACAGATTATTTCCTTTGCTGTTGTGATATTCAGATGGAAACCTTGAGATAAATGTAAAATGTAAAAATTTGCCCTGTCACAAAGGACATAGCCAAGGCTTTCACTGGGAAAGTGGGATGTAGAGAAGGGAAGCCTTTCTCGAGACCGGGTTGTAAGACTACATTTCCAAGATATAACTGAACTTTCTGTCTAGAAAATCTAGAAATCCCACAGAAAGGAGTGCCCTTTACCTTCCTTCTCCTCTTCTAGGACATCTTGAGCGGTCCTCAGCCTGTGTCATGAATCCTGACCCGCTCACACGGGTGAGGTTTTAGCTGGAAGACCAGAAGTTGTCTCCTGTGGAACACGGGGAAGCCCTTGTCCCTCGTCTGGTTGAGATGCCAGCCACATACCGCTGCTGTGGGGCTCAGCGAATGTTAGGATGGAGAAAGCCATCCTGGCATATGGTCCAAACGTCCTCTTGATGTGAATGACTAATTTTCTGAAAAGGTTTGAGTGGGCCCGGGGTAATTTTGTGTAATAATTTGTATTTGAGAGTTGTCTCAATATTTCACATCTCTATTGCCTTGGCTGTAATCCATCACTCTAATTGCCTTTCCTTGGTCAGTTGAACTTATATGCTTGTCTCTGTCATACTTAAAGGCTTGTAGGTACAACCTTTCTTTCTTATTTAGATTAGGAACTTTTTTTTTCTAGTTTTTGAAAGGTCACTGTGTCCCTTTTCCCAAAGACGAGAGGATGTCTCCATTTTAAAGCATTAGACCAGAAATATGAGGCGGTTTTCCTAGATTTAAATGGTATATTAGTCCTGGCACATGAGACACAGCTAATATTAACATGAAAGCTCATATTTGTAACATCCTCCAACATTCCAAAACAGCTCTTTGGCTGCTAGAGAGCTCCTGCAGGTTTTGGCCAGGGGGGAATCAATTTTAAAAAAGGTCTCCTCTAACTGGTAAAACTCATTACGTGTGCAAGATCTGGGTGGCTGGAAAAGGAAGTTATTTTGGCAGTAAAATGAACTGAGCAAATTAACTTTGGAGCTCGTCACTTCATAGTGCTCCTCAGCCTCTAGAGTGGAGCCTCCTGATGAGGACGAGTTGATGCTCCTACTGCAGATGCAGGAGTAGCATCGTTGTCCCTGCTGTGATAAACCAGAGGAACCCTGCTGTGCTGGGTTTTATTTCCAGTGTGTTTAAGTAATGGCTGTAAGCTGCAGAAATCACTGGAGCCTTATATCTTGCTGCTTTTTGGTCGTTGTGTTCATCCATTTATTTATTTATTTAGAACCGTGTTGGAGAAAATCACAGATTCCATTTCACGAACCGTACAAGCAATTAACTCCTCAGCCTGCGCTGACTTAATGCCCAACTCATTTATTTTATATCTACTGGTAGCGGCTAAAGTGGGATCAATAGTACAAATGTAGTGTAATTTTAATATATTTCTGTCAAAAGAGCAAAGAAAACTAATCCTCATAAATGCTTAATGTTCCACTGTTATTTGTCTAAATAATGGATGTGTGTTGGGAAAGCTGCACTGTGGTATTGGTTTCCCATATACCTCAATTTAGTAAAGATGTCCTCCCCTGAGGCCAGGCTGAGGGAGTTGGGGCTGTCCAGCCTGGAGGAGAGAAGGCTCTAGGGAGACCTTGTAGCAGCCTCCAGTACCTGATGGAGCTACAGGAAAGCTGGGGAGGGACTTTTTTAGAAGGTCACGTAGTGATAGGATGAGTGGGAATGGTTTGAAACTAGAGCAGGGGAAAGTTAAATTGGACGTTAAGAAGAAGCTCTTCACTCTGAGGGTGCTGAGACCCTGGAAGGGGTTGCCCAGGGAAGTTGTGGAGCCTCATCCCTGGAAGTGTTGAAGCCCAGGCTGGGTGAGGCTCTGAGCAACCTGCTCTAGTGGGAGGTGGCCCTGCCCATGGCAGGGGAGGTGGAACCAGATGATATTTAAGGCTCCATTCACCTTAAGCCATTCCAGGATTCTATGATAACTTCAGCTGGACACCAAAATGCTTCTTGCCAGTGTTACCTCCTGTTAGAGGAAGCACTGGGAGTGACCATCCTTTGAGGCAGCTGCTGGTGTGACTCAGACCTTCCTGAGAGATGCTAAAACGACACTAAAACCTGCAATGAAGGGGAATCACGTTGCCCAAGGTGGCTGTTCCAGCGTTTTACTACCTTTTAGTTAGAAATTTCTTGCCATTATTGCCTCTAAATGTTGTATGAATCTTCTTCCAATTACATTTAATCTACAAGCTTGGGGGCATGGAGAGGAGCTGATGACCCTTCCTCTAACCGGCGTGTTTTACATGTGGGGAGTCTCTTTCCCTTCGCTGTTCTCCTGCGTTACTTTCCTGGTCTTGTCTCAGAAGTCGCAGTCTCTAAATCTGTCGCCTTTCCTCTACTTGACACTTTCCAATTAGTTGAGATTTTTTTTGCCAGAGCGATGCTAACGCCTGGGCTGTGCACTCCAGGCCTCGCCAGGGCTGCGCAGAGCCCAGTAATTGCCTCCCGTGTTTGCTGTGCTGCTGGGCACGAGGATAAAGCGCGGCGTGCTGCGTCCCTTTCCTTTGTGACCCATTTGAACCCTCTCCCTGGCAGTGTGACCAGCTAAAGCTTCTCAATCCTCTTTCTCTTGCCTATTTTAGTTTTATCCAAGCTTGTTGAATTTCATCCCATCGCTTCTTCCTTTTTGGATGCTCAGCAACTGAGAATTCTGTTCCTAGTCTCCAAAGGTGCTTATGGTACGTCCTGGTTTGTCTTCCATAGATTTTGTAGATGTTCTTTTTTATTCTTTTGTCTAGTTCATTTAAGAAAGCAGTGAATGGAATCACAAAAATCAGGGGATTAAACTTCTCCTTCGCTTTCTCTGTCAGTTTAACGATGTTCATGGAGTTTTCTCCCAAAGTACAATGAGGATGTAGTTGCTGTCAAAAGTCTCTAAAATAATGAAGTGTTGTCTGCTCCTCCTCTGGCCCCAAGGCTCATTGCTGTGAGCAGTGTTAGCAGAGAAAATTAGATCGGTTAAGACTGACTCTGGTTTTAGCAAATATCTGCTGCCTGTGCCTTATCTTGTTCAACCCTCGGATATCGCTGTTCACCGCCCGGTGATTTGCTCTCTAACAGCCATGTTCCGGGAGCACCTCACTTAGGGATGCTGATGCCAGGCATGGAGTGTGCTGGCTCCAGGGTGATGGAGTGGCCTTCATGGAGACGGTGGGGATGGTGACAGCGCTCCGCTGCCTCACGTCCGTTGGTTGTCGATGCTTCTTTCCAATGGCAGGCAGGGGACTGCCAAGCAGTGCTGCTGCTGCTCCCCATGTCTTGATGAAATAACATCTGCCCTGCTGCAAGGAGACATGGAAAAGGGTGGCAGGGCGAGGTCTCTGCCATGCAGACAACAGCTGGGGTGGAGTTGTGAAGTTCTGACCGTGAACTATTCAGCCAAGTGTAGAAAGAACTGGAAAAAAAAAAGGCAACAAATGATGAGATCAAGGAGAAATGATCCGTGTATATGAGTAAGATTGTAGGAAATATTGTAAGGCAAGACCTCCTTAAATGGAGGATCAGGGCTGCCTCTCAGAGGAGCCAGGATGTGCTGGAGAAATGGGGTGCCAGGAACCCCTAAGAGTCAACACAGGTAAATGCCCCTGGAGATGGATAACCCCAGGCTGGGGCTGCCCAGCTGGAAAGCAGCTCTGCAGAGAAGAACCTGAGGGTCCTGCTGGACAAATTCTCGGAGTTGCACGGTGATGGGATGAGACGCAGGGGTCACAAGTTCCAAGAAGGAAAGTGCTAATTAGGTATTAGGAGAATAAAATTGACTCTGGCAATGGGCAAGCTTAAATAAGGGCTCAGAGGTGGTGTTTGATCTCCAGCCTCCAAGATCAAAACTCAACTGGACGAGGGCCTGGGCAACCTGAACTGATTTTCAAATGAGATCTGACTTCAAAGTTGGCTTTGCTTTGAGTGAGGGCTGAACCAGAGACCTCTGTTAGGTCCCTTCTGACCTGAATTTCCTGATGCTCTGGGGTGTACAGGAAAAATCCCTGGCGGTGCTGGGGGAACGGTTGGCCTCAATGATCCAGAAGATCTTTTTTGTCCCAAACAATTCTCTGATTCTACAACTCCAGAGTTGAGCGCAGACACCCTCCCTTCACAGTGGGAGGGACACCTGAGCTCCCACCCTTCCTCAGGAAGGCCTCTGGTGAGTTAGGGTGCTCCATCCTGCTGAAGCCCCTGCTGTCCTACGGCCTCTGCAGAGGGTGCTGGAGGCCCTTGCTCTACTTTTGCTGAGGCCTTGCTGGGTGGTCGTTTAATTACAGAGCTGATTACTTAGGCAGTGATGTTTTCGAGAGCATTGTTTAGAAACAGCGGTGAAAGCGGTCGCCGCAAGCGCAGCGGTTCTGCCGGCAGCGCAGCCGTCTCATCAGGTCAGCTCTCTAATTAAACGGGGAGTCTGAGGATTTTGTGGATTCAAAGGCTGCTTTTTCAATACGTTGCAGAACCGAGGGGTTATTTGGCTTGTTATTGTTTGACTGCAAATAACGCACCTCCTCAATTGTCTTTGGGTTAATTTATGTTTGTGTTCTGTAAGAATGGCTCGAGTGTGCTGGGAATTCATCACTGGATACCATGCTGGGTGAGTGGGAGAGTGTAAGAGAAGTAATTTTCATCATTTGTCTGTGGAATCTGGGGGGGTGCATAACGTATTTGTCCATCATTGTCATCAGGGGTAAGACACAGGAAAATAAAGAACAGCCCCAGGATCCCAGGCAAAAAAATAGGTTAAATATTTATTAGGTATCATGATTTATGGAATATTCCTGAAACTGAGGAAGCCTTTGAGCCATGCACAATCTCATCATTGTTAGGGGACGTTTTAGAAATTAAGGAAGGAGGTTTTAAACAGATTGGCGAGGCTGTGGGTGGATGGATGGAGCTGGTCTCCACAGACTTCTTCCAAAACTACATTTCACATGGTGGTGTCCTGAGTGGAATTAACATTTTCAGTCCTTGGATTTTCTGTCTAAGCCTGTTTAGCTAGAGCTCAGACAGTTTGCTGTATATGGAGCCTTCTTACAGTGAAAGCAGCTGTGGGCAAAGCCACAAACCTTCAAGCTGGGTCGTTGATTCCCAGGAAAATTCCTTTTCTTTTCCTTTGCTGGAGTGGGGTTTTCTAGACCATCTCTTAAATACTAAAACATGAGGAGCTTTAGACACGTGGGTAGTGGTGCAGTAGTGGGAAGAGGGGACATCCCCAACCAGCCTGGTGGTGCTGAGGTTGGAAATCTAAAGGAGTTGGCCAAGGTTGTCCGATGAACCTTTTTCTTGTATCGTATGGACTGAAGAGGATTCTTGGTTGACGAAAGCCCTTCTTTGTGCTTCTCGTACAGAAGGTGTCTGGGCTCAGTTTAAGAGCTCTAAGTGATGATGAGTTTACTGTGCTCACAGTTAAATCCTTCTAGTGCTTAAAGGTCGACTGGATTAAGCTGGCGATTGTTACGAGGTCCAGCGTGTGTTTGCGCTCTGCTGAGCAGCTATTGCCTATTCAACTGCAGGTAAAAGTGGAAGAGCTGCAATAGCTGGGGCTTGGGGACAGAAAAGAACATAGTTACAATTCTGTTTTCTGCTCTGTTTTTCTTTAGTGCCGTCTTGAGGATTGTGATTGCATATATTTTAATGATTTCTGTAGAATTTATGTTTTATTTTTATAAGCCGATGACAGTGAAGTGTCTGCAAAGCATAAAAAAAAAAGAAATAGCTTGCCATAATGGAGTTCCAGCTGTAAATTCTATTAAAGCTTCCTTTAATTTGGAAGTTTTCTCTTTCAGGGAGGTTCCGCAAACCTAAGGCAGTTACCAAACAGAAAACCCTGCAAAACTCCGCAGGGGGTTTCAGGCAGTGTCTTGTAGAACGTGGTGCAGAGGGCTGGTGGGGCTGGGGGCTGAGCCAGTACGATGTCAGTACAACGGTCTGAGCGAGTCAGCAGCAGCATCTCGGGAAGGTGGGGCTCGGTTCAGGGAAAAATGGTTAACGAGCTCACTGGTGGGTTTTTTTTACCTCTTGAGTGTGTTCTCATTGAAAACCTCCGGCCACCATCTCCCTGCTGACATCCATCACCTGCCTATCGCTCTGCTCTTCTCATTTCCACTTCTTTTGCACTCATCTTTCACCTGACAGCTTCACCCTTTTCTCCAACTCAGATTGGCCTGTGGACATTTGTGAGCTGTCTTTGAATCTCTGGCTGGTCCAGGAAAAGGTGTAGTTGGTGCAGGGAAAGTCTGATTATTCATCCTGATGTCTTCTTCCCGCGTAGCATTAATTAGCTTTAGCCTACAGGTAGAGCAGAACAAAGGCAGACGGACTTTTCTTGGGGATTGTTGGAGTGAACGGCTAATATTTCTGAGACCGAAAACTGGAAAGCAGGCAAGAGCTACTAGATTAATAAATCAGACTCTTGTACACTCCTCTTGCTGCTGTTGTTCCCAGAGAAAAGTTAGAAATTATTTATATGCTGCAGTAACCCTGGTGGTGTTGCCAAGAACAGCCGAGACACCGTCTTACGTTACTGACCCTTAAACACAGATCTGGGAGCACCTGTAACTCGGATATTCAAAGCGTGTTTTGTCTTTAGGAAACGTGGCTTAGTTGTTTTCAGCGAGTTTTTGGATGGTTTATAAATAGTAAAGACCATAGGTCCAGAGCAGTACCGAGCGGAGAGCGCCTGTTGTCTGTGGGTGTTTGTTATTGATGTGCGTGCGGCGCAGACCGGGATCCTCGCCTCATTCATCCCATTTCACAAAGGTGCAAAGTCAGTAAAACGGGGCACCGCTGGTCGCTCAGGACTTCTGCAGCAGAGGTAATGAAATTAAGTCTACTCGTTTCTAATCCACCCCCCAAAACAGAATCACAGAATTGTCATGGTTGGAAAAGAGCTCCGCATCCAACTATCAACCCAGGAGGAAAAACAACAAAAACCCCCCAAAAATACCCCACAAAAAAAAACAATAACAAACACCTCACCATCCCAAGAGACTATATCGTGAAGAGCCTCATCTACACACTTCTTGAGCAACTCCAGGGCTGGGGACTCCACCACCTCCCTAGGTGACCCGTTCCAGTGCTTGGCTACTCTTTAAGTCAAGAAATTCTTCCTAATACCTAATCTAAACCTCCCCTGGCGCGACTTCAGCCCATCTCCTCTAGTCCTGTCGTTATTTACTCGAGACAAACAAATCTAATGCTTTGTGTATTTTGAGTGAGCGAGCCAAGGCGGAGACTCGAGAGTCTCAGATGAGCATGGTGATTCCTGACACCGTAGATGTGCTGTGGAATATTTCTGGCAGCGCTGACCCGCTGGACTCGCGTAACCGCAGGACAGCTCTCCCTCCTCAAACCTTTGAGGCGTCCGCGTGTCTCCTGTGTGTCTGGCTGTCTTTTTGCCTGCAGGACCTTGTGAAGTAGCAATGCCCCGAGGCGACTCCTCTGTCAAAGTGTCCTCGAGTACTTCTATGCCAGATGGTTTCACAGCCAAACCGTCCAACACTCGAGGTGTGCTGTCAGAGGAGGGTGTGCGACTCTGTAAGGGCAGACAGCAAATGAGTTCCCACCATCTTGTACAATGATACACCAGAGGAGTTTCACCCCAAAATTCCCTTCCACAGACTTTGTCATCCCTTCTCTATCCCTTCAACCTCTGTACAGAGCCCAGAGGAGCTAAGACCTACCCCTCTCTCTCTCTGACTTCCAGTTTCAGTCCCAAGCCTCGAAGCACTGGAAAATTGAGCAAATCCATTTCTTTCCATTGCTAACAACTTTTGCTTTCATTTAGATCTTACCCCACACTCCCATGGTTTGGATTTTCTTTTCCGTTTCTATTGCCAGCATTTTGGGATGCCCTGCAATGTCATGGTTGAGTTAAAACACTCCCTGATATCAGGTGTTTTTCCTTGGCCTGTGTAATGACAAGGCTGAGTTTTGTGGTGTAGTTTTAGCTTTGAGAAAGCGATGTGAGCTGCTCTCTTATGCCCTAGGTCAAGTGAGACCGATTCACTACATCTCACACCATTTCTCCAGCTCACTGGTGAGAAACCTTTTGTTCCTGGAGCATTAATAGACCTTTTAATGCTCCAGATGGATGGTGTTAGGGAAGGAGATTAAAAAAGGATAGGGAATATTTTATTCAGAGCATATCATAAACTGGGGATTTCTTTGTGCCTACCTTGCTTCTTTGGATCCTGCTCTGTAGTTATGTTCAACTCCATAGTCACCTCTGGGACTGGAGCAGGTCTTGAGATGTCTCTTGTCTGTCTGTAGGAGCTAATGATGGTGTTTTCTGGAGAAAGGATGGATTTCTTCTTCAGGAAGGTCCTGAAGACCTCCAGAGACAGTGACTCTGAAGCCCCCTGTGCTTCACATTCCTGCACTTCAGTAGCCCTCTGTTAGAGTTCCTCCTTCTGTGGAATTAATTTCAGCCTTCCTTCCTGAAATATAAGCGTATAACTTTTTGTCCTAGAATTTTGTGAGTGTGCAAGAGCCTCTTATGACCTTGAAGACCGTTGTCTGTACCCATCTGTCATCTTTTGGTTCAAAAATCCTATTTTTTTTCATTCTTTTTTGTTTTCTTATTTGTGGTTATTTTTGGGTTATACCCATTGCCTTTGGCCTCACTCCAGTAGCCCCCGTGGTCAGTACGGACACGGATGTAAGCTGTGCAGTACTCCAGCACCGAGGGGCACAGACGGTTTCATCTCCAGCTTTGAAGTCTCTGCTGTGACTGAGACATTCCAGGGCCTGTTTGTCTTGCTTGCAATAACACGACAGTTCTGATTCATGTTTAGTTTTCTGACTCACAGTAACATGCAGAGAACGTCCTGCAGAACTGCAGCCTGCACAATGGCTCTTCACCCTGTGCTCCCGGAACACGCTGGGGCGTTTTCAGTGGGGTATCTTGCACTTCTTCATACTGGATAAAAGGAACAGTAAAAAACTGTTTTCTTTTCTTTCTTTTTACTTTTTTTTTTTGGGTGATATGCAGGGTTAAATCTTTGACTAAAATACTTTTTCCTGGCTTGGAACAGAGTCTATTGACAACCTTCTCCAGTGCACAAGATAATTCCGTAGTCTGAGATTTTGATTCTGGAGATGAGAGTCAAAAAGCAATTCATGACCTGGGCTCCGTCCCCGGCAGCAGGGCCAGGGAGNTTGAAAGGTCCCTTCCCACCCAAACCAATTCATGATTTAACAAAATACTGGGATTGTTAAAAAAGCTAATCTCTTAGTGACAACTGAGCCCCTGGGCTTTATTGTGTTTTCTGTATGTGCTCATTTGAATCCTTCAGTCTCTCCCAGGAGCTGTTTGGCTGCACACAGAAATATCAGTCCTTAGAAAGAAGATGTATTGAAATGTTTTCTTGTGCACCCTGCAAACTGCATTTTTATTCTGGTCCTTATGGCGTTCCCTTAGTTTGTTGCTTATTTATAGGAGACTGATCTTGAGTGAGTATTAATCTGTTTTTAATTGTGATGTCTAAAATGATTTAAAGTCTGCCAGTGATTTCCAAGACATAAAATTTAGATGTTAAAAATGTGATTCACATGAAATGGGGAAAGGTTTTACTGTTTGGAAACATCTCAGTCATTCTGGCAGCCTGCCCGGTGCTAATGCCTATCTCCTAAAAACAAATGGTAAGAGAGAACTTTAATTCTAGTTTTCGTAGGAAATAGAGGTCTTTTCAAGTCAAGGTTTGGCATAATTTTCTCATCTCGGTGAATTTTTCATGTTTAGTTTGAAGGTGCCGAAAGGAGAGAAAATAACCCCAGAAGCTCAGAAGGAACCTAGTCTTGGAGAGTTCAGAGGGTGTTAGTGAAGCTACGACAATGGAGTGAAACGTTCAAAAGAAACAGGGGACAGGAGAGGGAATAGGATCAGAAAAAGACGTGCTGAGTCACAAAGCTGACCCTTGCTGCTGTAGGCAGCCACGTCAGAGAGATGTCTCAGAAACTAGTCAAGCTTGAACCCAGCAGAGATGGACCTCAGCTGCTTCCTAAAACCACAGCAGGGGAACGTGTCTGTAGGATTAGTGATGTATTTTGAATTAAGGTGGTGTCACCAAGTCAACAACATTCTTTCCTTCACCCAAAACCTGTCTGCTTCCTTCCCGCTCTCCACACCCTTGGTGCACATCATCTCAGCGTGGTTGTCCTTACCTTTCAGTGGTCCCTGTTGACTCCTTGTGTCCCTTCTGCCTACTTGAGTCTAATTTTCCCATTCTCCTCAATGGCTGAAAATCCAGATTTCACCCTCCACACCTTCCAGTGCCCCTCTCTCCACCTACCACACATCCCCACAGCCATGGTTACTATCGTTCCCCTCTCCTTGCTGCTCTTCTCTCACCACCACGACTGTGCACAATAACACCCAGGTCCAAACTGCCACCCAGACCTTTCATCAGGCACTGACCTTCAGTAGCTTTGTCCCTCCCAGGCTTCACCACTTCAGGTTAGATGGTGCTGTTGGTGACAACACTGTCTCCTATTTGCACTATTTCTCTCCACTTCTTGCAGCTTCTCCTTTGCCTTTGAATAGCTCTTCATCTTCCTTCCCTTTTTGTGTCCTCCTGCTCCAACCACCCACTGTCTTCCTCTTTCCTTCCCATTATCTTCTCTTGGTGCTATAATAAAGCTCCTTGACTTCTCTGCTTGCAGCCACTCCTCATTATCCCTGACACGGTCCAACTTCCTTGCTAATGATTGTACATCTGTCTCCCTTCTGGGATCACCAGGTCTATCAGCTTCCTCACTCTCATCTTGCTCAGCATCTCCGTGTGCATTTCTCACCCGTTTTCCAGCAAAAACTTAAGTTGGGTAGCCGTGAAGCAGCCATGCTTTAGAGACCATCAGCAGGCCACTTATCTTGAAGGACCAGGTAGTTTCTGGAGGTAGGTGAAATGAATAAGCACCTCTTCTCTGGTGCTTAGAGCTCCTGCTCCTTGTCCTAGCTCCGAGCATCTGGAGTCAGATTTAGTTTGAAAGTGCCGAAAGGAGAGAAAATAACCCCGGATGCTCAGCTGGATGCTCAGAGCTGCCTGAAGCAAAACCTTTGGGGAGAAGGCCCCTGAGCTGCTTTGAGTCTCTTTTGCAAAGGACAAAACACTAAGGGCCATCAGGGAGGAAAACCAAGACCAGTGGATGAGGCAGAAAGAGAAATACTGGTAAAGGAGATGGGCAATCTCTTCTCCGGTGTTTTTTCTGATTTAACACCATCAATTTCCACAGCTGTGCTTGGGATAAAGCTCTGGAAAGGAATGGAGATGTAAAAAAAATGAGCAGATCACTTTGTATATTTAGAGTCGTGCAGTGGAGCACCGAGCAAAAGCGCCCCCTGCACTGGTGCTTTTTGGTGTGAATCCGTACCCCGGGAGGTAGTGGGGCTGCTTACGTGAGGAAAAAGCAGGAGCTGACAACTTCTAGAAGTCTGAGCGGAAGTGTCAAAGGGGTTGAACAAAATTAGGAAGCCAAGTTTTTCTTGTTATCATCTTAGGGGGGGAAAAAAAGTCTGTCTGGTCTGCAGAAGAGGATGACAACCTGACAGCAGGCACCGGGTACCTTTGCTGCCGCACAGATTGCCATTTTCTTCCTTACTGAAGCTGTCAGATGTTTGGGTTCTCCTTTAAGCAGAATTAATGGCAGCTTCTTCAGCAACAACCATGTTTTTAAATTTTTTTCCTTGTTGTATAAAATATGGAAGAAGGCTGTGCTTGTGTATTATCTGTGTGCTCATAATAGACATTAATAAATAAATCCCTGTAAGATGTCAGGGACATTTGGAAGATAAAAAAAAAATCACATTGTCAGTTTTTTTCTGTGTTTTAGAGTATGTGCCGCATCGAGGCGTTTTCCTTGTGCTGGGGAAGCTGTTTCCTTTTTCATGACTTTATGTATGACTGCAGCGCGCTCCGGAATTCTCTGGTGCAAAGAAATAAAAGCACAAGCTATGTTTTCACA
>VWZK01005033.1:0-43386 GCA_013396935.1 Baryphthengus martii | reverse complement strand
GGCCTTTTTGGCCACCTGGGCACACTGCTTATATCCCAAACCATACCTTCTGTACTGAAACACAAATTAGGCAGAAACTGGGAGCTGAAATGCAGAAAATTTTATATTTTTTTAATCTTTTTTTTTTTTTAATCTAATTTAAATTAAAATGTTGCCCCAGTTAAAAAACCCAAACCTCTCCAACCAGGAGATATCTGCATTTCTAATACTGCTATCTTTTCAGCAGAGTTCTGCATCTCAGCCTATAGCAAACTTGGAATTCACAGTTAAAATGTTCCTCTGAGTAGTTACAAATCTGAGATATGCTCAGACCAAACCAAGCAGATCTCACACCCCTGAGCTCATAATTATGCCAGGCAAGGATGTTGGTGCCTGCTTTTAGAAAGTGCACGATAGATGAAAAACAGAAGAGCTGAGCTGTAAGCTTTTGTTTGCATTTTCTCTTTTAGAACAGTATCTCAGTCACCATATTGGGGACATTTCTAGGTCTGTGTTTTGCACTATCTGTTAAAACTGTGGGTAGGAGATAATGCAGAGTTGATAGGGCCCATAGAATGAGCAACTATGTAAACAGAAAATTTCTGATTTTTTTTTTTTTTTTTTTTAAATTTTGTGTGTGTGCCCAGTGATGAGGGTGGCCCCTACAGCGGATATGAAATGACCTTGAATGGCACTTTTTCTACAATACTTTTGATCACCAATAGTCGTTTCAACTTGTCTGTTAAAAATGCTCACTTGCAATTTTCATTCCTTGCAAATTAAAACATGTCTTCTACATACTAATTATTTATTGAATTTTTATGTGCATAAAGTCACAAGGCACAAAAAATTGCTGAGCTAGTATTAACTAAATTTGAGTATTAATCAGATCAAATAGACAGTTAATGGGTTTGAAAAGTGAACTAGTCTAGAATCCCTCAGGTACAGACTTTTTTGGAATTATTTAAAATTAAATTAGAGTGAGGTTCTGTTCCAACTGACCTGTTAGGAATTTTGTTATTCACTTTAGGGAGGCCAGTTTTTAATTTGTTTTGCTTCACCACAATCCACCATCTGCCTACTCAGGTGAGGGACACATGGGGATCCATGGAAGTGTACAGCTTCCATTAACAGTTGGCTTGCACCTGGGAGGGCAAGAGGAAGCCCATGAATTCTGTAAGAAGCATTTGCTTGCCAGTGGGCAAAGAAGAGAGCAAAAACCTGGTATTTTGTTACTGCCTTTACCTCTCCCATCGCCATTAATACAAACCTTTTTAGAGCCTCTTCTATGTATCTTTGTCTCCATTTCTGTCTTTGGAGCATCACTAATGGGGACTTTGTTTTAAAGATGCTTTGCAGCTCATCAGTTACCCATGTTATTTATTGAGAAACTGGGACTAAGGGACAGAAAATATTGGAGATGGGAAAATTAAATACTTTTGATTTTTTTCATAGAGGAAAAGGAATATCCTGAGTAATGAGTAACCAATAAATGTGGGGGTTTTCCTTTTTTTTTTTTTTTTTAGTCAAAAGAAGATACCTTCATATCCAATCACTTTATATAAATTAATAGAACATTTTGTGTTTCCTCTGTTCTTGAACCTATTTTTATGTAGAGATTTCCAGCTGTGAATGTCCAAACCTTTTTGTAAGCACAGCTGCTGAACTGGAGTATATTAAGGAATATTTTTTTCTTTACTAGTTAGTGTTCCTATTGAAGTTTCTTTGAAATAAGCTTTACTTTTCATTTTATGTATTTACTGTTCTTGTGTTACAGTTGGTTTTGTTCTATAATAATTAAATTATTTCCATACACCTCATTCACTGTAGCAAGTGTATTTTCTACATCACATCTGTATTGCTCATTATAATGCATGATTAAGTCAAGTAAAAATATTTTCATCTGTTGGAATGAAAGCCTTGTCTCTTTGCAATACATTACTTGAAGTTTTATACTTTCCCAGATAGTGTTTATAAATTAACAGATCCTATACTTTAAAGAAAAAAAAATATTATCCTAGTCTGTAAATTTGGCTTCAGTGTTATATAATGTTTTAGCACAGAGATGTTGGAAAGACGACTTAAAAATTTCCCTTCATTTTGTAAAAGATATGTTGTATCAGACTAAGGTATTTCCAGTGATAAGGTGATGGGTTGTATCAGACTGATATATTTCCAATTATAACGTAACTGGCTACAAGGCAAGACAGTAGATCTACTCTGTATCAGTTGAGCAACCCATTTGTTGGATGAGAAATTTCCATAAGGGAAGGCAGCAGTAGGTACTGTAGAATCATGAACAGGGAGGGTACAGCAGTGTTTTTCAAGAATAAATGATCCACAAGATCATAACCATTTAATATTTTAACTGGTGTATTTTGTGCTCAAAAACTAGCTTGAGAAATAATGTCCGTGTTAGGAAGAACCTGCAAAAGAATTGGGTAATATCATAGAAGACAAGAAGTGATCTTATGGTCTGGAATTATAGAAAAGTTGCCTAATACTGCAAAGCACCCAAAAACTTTCATTTACAGATGAAAATCAAGAATGGGTGCTACAAATGAAGAACCAAAGGAGTCTGGATAGTCATACTTTATTATTAACATAAACTTTGACTTTTAATAGACTAGGATTAAATTAAAAGCTTTATCAGATTTCTCGGTTGTTGTTCATTTGAAATTGGTGTAAAATATCACTAGCTTTTACCACAGAATCTTTATTCCGAAATTATTCTTTTCTTATACAACACTTTTCTTGTTGTCTCTAAATAACTTTCATGTTGTGTAGTAGTGACTTAAGGAAATGGCACTGTGCTTTTGTCACCTATTCAGAGATGTGTGCAACTAGCAAACCTCTTCAAGGATTGTAGTTTGCAAATCCTACTGCTGTAAATGGCAAATAATCTTGAAAAGTTATTGGGACTTGACTATGTCTGATGTTAGATAGCAACTAATAATCAGACACCACCAATGCCCCTTGAAACATGAAGACATTAAACCTTTTGCATTTGTGACATATTGAGATGCAGTTTCCTGTTTGCTTCAGCTCATGCTTTTGCTAGTAGCAATGTTATTTTGTCAGGGAAGAGCCTTAACTTGGTGGAAAATCAGCTGTTCTGTTGGATTCAGAGAGAATTGTGATCATCAGTGCCAATTAAATGTGAGAAAATGTGAAGTCTTGCATCTGGGTTGGAATAATACTGTGCAAGTGGTTAGAAGGCAGCTTTGCAGAGAATGGTCTGGGATTGTTGGTGGACAACAAGCTTGAATATTGAATCAGAGGAAGGCAAATGGATACTGGGCTTTATCGGCAAGATGAATTATTCCTCCCACCTGTTCAGCACCTGTGAGACTGCACCTGAAGTGCTATGTCCCGTTTTGGGTCCTCCAATACCAGGGACATACTGACACACTTGAGCAGATCTGGTGAACAGTCCCTAGAATGGTTAAGGGACTTAAGTACACAAAGTACACTTGAAGCTGAGAGAGTCAAGACGGAACTGGTTAACCTGGAAAAGAGGAGAGATCTTAGTGTTGTGTCCCGGTTCGAGACAAATTCAGAGGAGGAAATATCCCCTGATGGAAAGCAGGCCGCTCTCCCCACCAAGTTCAGGAAAGAAAATGTCCCCGGAGGAAAGTGAAGGGGAAAAAAACAAAACCNCAAAACAACAGAAAAAAAAAACCGTAACCTTGAGGGAAAAGAAAAAAAACAGAACTTCTCCTCTCCCTTCTCAGACTCAGTTTAAAGACATAGAAAGGCATAAAATTCATTCTTCTGGGCATGGGCTGACGACATAGGATAAACTCCAAGACAAAAATCACTCCAAGACATGTTGTTTACATTTACCTTATGGGTAGTTAGAGAGACAACAGTCTTCTTGAGGATGCACAATGATAGGACTAGAGGCAACAGATACAACATGCAACACAAGAAATTACACTAAAGCACAAGGGTTGGAGATTTTTTTTCTCTGTTGTGAAAGTGATCAAATATCAAACCAGGCATCCAGAGAGCATGCTATAATCTCCATCTTTGGAGACATTCAGCACTTTACCACACCAGAAGCTGACCAACCTAATCTAAGTGGACCTGTTTTGAGCAGGAGGTTAGACTAGATGACCTCCAGGGGTATGTTCTAACCTGAATCATGTGATAATACTGTTAGCTGTTCTGTTTGCTGGAATGCCAGTTGGAGCTCCTTATTCCTATCTGCAGTTGTGTTCTTCCTTATATTTATATGAGATTTTTATGTCCACTTCTCAGAGGGGTGGTCTGCCTTCTCTAGGATTCAGTATGACATAGGTGATTCTGTCAATCTCTAGTATCTTTGCTAAGGGTTGATTCTGGGTCTTTCAGTAGAATTTCTTCAAGCTTTTTTTTCTGCAGATGCCAATTATGATACAATTTCTTATCAAAAACTGGGTTAACACCTCAAAATTGCTCTTTGCAGACTTTTTGTAATTTCATCTTCTTTTTATCCTCTCTGCTTCACGACATTTCTTGTGTTTCATATTTCTTGCAGTTAATCACACCTCAGGTTCTATGGTTAGTCTGTTCTTGGACTAGTTGAAGAGAGTAATATGGCATCATCAGAAGCAGCTTTGAAAGAAGTAAAGCCACATCAATTGATGGCTGTTTTCTTGGAATTTGTTGCTTAGGTTTCAGAAAAGGGTTGCAAAAAGATTTTTATCTTATGTCTGCTACACATTTCAACAGTCATCTCGCTTTTAATTGTTCCGTTTCCTTAGTCTTGATATCTTTTTACTTTGTTTTCCTCTTTGAACTTCACAAATTACAGCAGTCAGGCAGAAGCAGGCAATGAGAGAGGTCTAGTTTAGTCGATTTTCTGACTTAAATATGTGAATAAAGTAACAGCTGACTATAGAGCCTCCTTAAAGACACATTTCTCCGCAGACATCATTAGAATTAAATTTGAATGGGAAAATATATGATCTGAAGGCAGAAAATAAATATAAGTGGTCCAGAAATGCCCTTTCCTCATACTGAGAATGGAAAACTCCTTTTTCAAATTTGTGAGGTTATAATGGATCTTAAATACATCTTTTGATTTCTCATGGGGATATATGTACCATATTGGTTAACAGTTTGATTTTAGTCATTTCTAGGCAATAGTCCAAATGTAATTTAACTAGATTTTTCCATCTTTATACTGCTTAAGGGAAGCGGCTCCTTAGGGGAACTGTAATAGAAAATAGAATTGCTTAGACATAGATGCGGTACTATTTTCATCAAGAAAGATGTAACCAGAAGTGCAAAGGAAGTATTAATGCCATTTTGAAAGATACTGATAACTTTTAATCTGTGTTACTATGTGTAACTGGCCATCAAAAATCAAGAAGGTTAAACTCGTGCTGAGTAGGAGATTCTAGGAATGAAATGTCTATTTAATTAAAAAGACACTAAAAAGACACTAAAGGCACTTGGCTATGGAGTGCGAAAGCTAAGAAGGTGTCCTGATTTCAAGTGGAATAAAGTTAATTTTCTTCTTAGCAGCTAGTGCAGTGCTGTGTTTTGGTTTTAGGATGAGAATAATTGTTGATAACCTGCTGATGCTTTAGTTGTTGCTATGTAGCACTTATTGTAAGTCAAAGGTTTTTCAGCTTCTCATACTGCGCTGCCAGCAGATGTTGGCGGTGCAAAAGAGACTGGGAGGGGACACAGCAAGGACAGCTGACTGACTCATTCAGATGGGCCAAAGGGATGTTGCATGCCCAGTATAGAAACTGGGGGCAGATGGCCAGAGAATACCACCTCTCGGGGATTGGCTGCACATTGGTCAGTGGGTGGTGAACGGTTGCACTGTGCATCACTTGTTTTGTATATTCTATTGTTACTCCCTCTTCTGTCCTGTTAAACTCTCTTTATCTCAAACCATGAGTTGTACCTTTTTTTTTTTCTTTTTTTTTTTCTATTATATAAAACACCATCAAAATAAAGGGTCACTTTAAGAGAAATTGTTTTTGTTCCCAGTCACAAAGTGTTCCACAATGAGCTTGAATGAATTGTTGAGCATTTGGGTAAGAAAATGAAGGAGGGAAATGATGAGAAACAGGGAACTAAAGAATGAAGTTGTAGCAGTCTTCAAGAAGCTGTGATGGGAGACACTTGTGGTGTTACCTGAAGTTTGGCAGAGCAAATGTAAGCTCTTGAAGTGCTGTTGTGATCCTAAATAAATTTCAACCATATGCAAACATCGATACAGCATCCCTCTTCATTGGTCTAGTTTTTTAATAAGATCACAATGCAAGCTGTTTTCTCTCTGTTGCCTTTAAATACTGTTGTGAAATCACACTCTAAAAGGAAGTTATTCTGGTATGCAATTAAGGTGCTGAAAAGTTTTGTAGCATGTTTTAGATATGACAAGGACAGAGGCATGTCACAGCCAAATTTTAAAGCTTCGTGTCATGGCTCATCATACTTTAACAAAAGCCTAATACAAGTGTCTTTAAAAAAGTCCAAATACGTAGGAGGAGCAGATGGCAATTTTCATTCTTAGTCTGTGTCCATTAAATAGATTTCAGGCATATGCCCAAGGCTTATATCTATTCTGCATAAAGAAAGCCATGAGCAGAAGACTGCAACAATGTGATAGGTTTCAGTTCTAATTCCTACTTAGATAACAGGGCAGGGACTTCAAGAACTGCTGACACAGGCTGGATTAAGACATTGATGATCCAGTGCTCAACAGTTCTTGCAAGATTTCACCTGAAGTGAAATGATTAAGACATTTGAAGGTTTCCTAAAACGACTTCATTCTGTCTCTTGGAATCTCAGATACAGGTGTCACCACTGCATTGCAGCCTTCCCCTCTAGTCAGTAACTCTTTCCTCATTAAATATTGTCATAGATGAAGATGAGAAAGCTGGTACCATAAAGCATGAGGCTTTCATTGGGATAGTGTATTGGTTTTCTGGTTAAACCAGACTTAACTCTGTGAGGTTAATCTACTGTTAATTTGTGGTACTAAGTTGGGTTCTCTTCTCTTTATGGGCCAAATTGATGTTCAAATTTGCAATTAGGAGTAGCAGAAGACTATCATACGGATTTTAAGTTTTTATGTTTTTACACTTGCCTTTATTAAATATAGGTGTGCTCATTTCTGGTTTGATGGCTTGGCTACTCAGCTTGATACTGTATTTTTCCTTAACTGGTGTTAATAAACTTGTTGTCCTCATCAGAAACCATGATACATTTATAATTATTCCTATAATTATTCCATAAAGCATGTATCTGTTCCAGCACACTACGTCTTTATCTGTTTGACTGGTATGTGTACAAAAGGTTGCAGAAGACATTAAAAAAAGGAAGAGAAATTGTTCTGAGAAATTAGGAATTGTGACAATACTGGGCTTTATTGTAGGATTGTGAAGCAGAAAGTTACAGTAAGATGTTTTCATTTTGTTTGCACTCAATGTTTACATTTAATTCTGGAAGAATTTGTGTGTTCTGGACCTGTGAAATATCTGCTGAGTTGCTGAGAAATGTTAGATTGAAATCTAGAGGATCAAACTCCCGATCCTGTCTATTCAGTAAATTAACAGTCAATTAAATTCAATTCAGTAAATTAAAGGTTTCCTTGGTCCACTGCATTCTTACTGTGTTAATTCAACCTGGTAGAGAGAGATTTCAGGGTGAGACATCAGCTGATGATACCTGTTAATGATTGTTAGTTCTCAGCTTTATTTTGCTTACTTATGACTGAATTTTAATAATCAGTTATATTGATTCAATTTTGAAATAATTTTAAAGTATCTAAGTTATCTAGATATTTTTCAACAGGTGTGCTAATATTGTGGTTCAGACTTAACAGATCTAGAGACTTAAAGCAAAGCACATGAGGCAAAATCACACATTATTTTTATTCGAGAGTGGTCTTTCCACATATTTGCTCTGTCTCCTCCAATTGTATTCTATTTTTTTTTTTTATGAAAGATTTTTTTGAGTTGTAATGATGCTAAATAGTTTTATACAATGGAATCAACAACATTCATTTCAACATCCTATTTATGGAGCAATGGATGGTTGATAAGGATTATTTTGGTACGAACCTGGATGTGTAATAGTGGAAAGAAAAGATCAGTATTGAGCTGGACTGGCCTGTGTAATTCAAGAAAATGCCTAAGTCTGCATCAAGCATATGAGAAGTCCCAAGAAAATCAATAAGACTACTTAAGGGCTCGATGCTAAGTTGCACTTTATTTATATATTTTTTTGAACTGAAGCAAGTATCAGTTATATCAGTACAACCAAAAGATCTTTAATGTTTGCTATTTATTCTTTCTTGTGCTTTTCTTTCTTTCCCATGTCTGTGCTCCCTTTCTAGTTCATACTTAATATGAGTGCTATCTTAGTTCCACTATTAAAATGGTCAATGCATGAATTTCTGATGAAGGTTCAGATTTGCTTTGACACAGGGGAAACACTGTCCTCAGTAGTTTGAAGTGATATTATAAAACATCTGGATAATTCTTTTCCTGTTTTGGATGCAATTTTGCCTTTGAGAACTGAAAGTTGCATCCGAAATACAATTGTGTAGATTTCATTTTATCACCTAAAATACTTTTAATTAGAAATTATTGACAAATTTAAACCTTAGATGACTTGTGGTTTTGTATAGTGGGTCCTTCTTTTGAAACATATGTGTCTGTTATGTTACAACACAAATACTATGTTGCTTGTCACTTGGGCCAGCTGAAATAGTAGGATTTTGTTGTTGGTATATTCTTTCTGAAGACAATGGTATGAGAGGGAAGGAATCATCTTTTTCTTATGTAATAATCCATGGGGCAGTCCAAAGAGAAGAGATATTCCTGGAGTACTTCTTGTTATTTATTCTATAGGCTCAGAGAATTGAGTCTAATCTTTGACTGGTAAAAACCAATATTGTTCCACTGACATAACTGCTGACTGAGATTATTATTTTTTATATTGTACCAGCCAAGAATCTGGCACACAAAATATGCCAGACTTGATGGATGTATTGTGCACATTTGCACGCTATATTTGACTTGTAGACATCGTGATGAGTGGGCATAAAAACAATTATATCGGAGTAGCAATAACAAAGTGACCTCCAAACTGATGATGGAAAATGTAAAAAAACCTAAGTGGTGAGGAGTTAAAATATATGTTGATATATAGTTAGCATACTTCAATCACTTCTGTAGGGGGATAAGAAAATTTGAAAGGAGTGTAAGTGCAAAGAAGAGGCAGCCATAAAAGGGGAAAGCTGAAAGGCAGCTTCTAATTTTAGTTATTAGTTCAAGTGCTTAAGGCTGGAGTTCAGTGAACACTTGAAGTTGACAGGGCTGTTTATTCCCATTCTTGTGCCACAGCCACCTCTGGCAGCTGCATGTTAAACAGGATCTGGCCACTCACTTGGTTGAAGGGGTCTGTGTCTTCTGAATCCAGTCACAGGTAGTACTCATAGAATTTAAGTCAATGATTAGGACATCTGACAAAACTGTTTGTAGTAGGAGCAGGACATCTTAACCAGCTCTAGCTATGTGTAACAGCAAATTATCTGCATGTCTTGTATTTGTAATGTAAAATGCTATGGCCCTTTCTTGTGTTAGGGTGCCCCGGTGGCGTCCACACTGGCCCAGGTGAGCAATATGACTGAGGAGTCACTGACACTGCTGTGGTGAAAAGCAGAAGTCCAGGACCAGTATGTGCCTCCTTGGCTTGAGGCAGCACAGCTAGAAGGAGCGTTGCTTTGCTGCACCCTGAAGCCATAGCTCTATTACATTATATGCTCCCACACGACAGTCTAGTAATGCCACTTACATACACAGGGAAGTTAGAAAATCTGCTTTAAAACATCTAGTTGGACTTCCTATACAACAGATTCTTACTCATCAGGGAGGCACTGAAAGCAGACTTCAGTTTAAATATCACACTAATTTGCTCTATCATATACTCAGAATTGTTCAGATAAAGCTTTGTACCTGGAGCCCAATGCTGTAAGTCTGTAGAAAAATATATTTAATACCATAAATCCAAATTTATCTGCATTCACTGCAGATCTAATTCAAAGCATAGTCTTAAACCAAAAAATCAGCATCCCATGACTAAAATTCAGAAAACAGAAAAGTGAATGTCAGCAACAAGCTTTTGTAGTGTACATATACTCAGGCACCTGCATGGACACAAACGCACATACACATGCCTCACCAGCTGAGATTGTCAGTATTAGAGGACTACTATAGAGCTTGTGATACTCTCAGTTAGGTGCTAATAATCTGGGTGCTTTTGAGTACTTAGTTGTAGTTTATAGTCCATTGTAAATTCAGTCTTACTTGTTCTTCATTTCACTTTCAACCATTGTGTTCTGTCATGAGTTTACTTTAATGGGTCCAGCATATTTTATTTAAAATTTAAATCAACAGCATAAGTATGTGATAGCCAGCAGGTTTTGTCACTTCCCATAGTGGAAGAACTAGATGCAATTAATTACAGAGTAAACATTACACAAATATTGCACAGCTTCACTTTTCTTTACTGGATGTACCATGTAACTATCCAAGTACAGTGCATACCTTTATGCTCTGGAGTCTGATCTCAAGTAGAATTGACCTTCCAAATCCTGACCACTGACTGTAACAGGAATATTCAAATATATTGGTAAGTTGTGCTGCACGTTTACTTCTTTCAGGACGCTTCTTCTCTGAACATGAAAAAGAGAATTTTTTCTGCATATTTTTGAAATAGTAATTAGACTCTGTCTAGAAAGGTATTTCTTAATCCCTTTCAGAAAGAACTGTGGTTCTGTTGAGGAGCTCAAGAGAAGATGGTGTTGGCCAGCATGACAGCTAATGTGTAGATCTGAGGGAGAAGAGTAGTAGGAGTGATATGATGTAGAAGGAAGTAGAGGGCTTGAAGTTGATACGGGGAAAGCCTCGACCGATAGCACTGGTCTGAGAAAGATGGTAGGTTTTGAATGGCTTTTGAGACTCTGGGATTATAACAAAGGAGGAGGTGGAACTTGGTGAGGAACTATGGTCCTTCAGGGCAGGGATTGTAAATTCCAGGGCTTCTGGATTAAGATAGCCAGAGAGGTCATGAGTGAGTATCTCTAACTAGGAGTTAGTAGTCTAGAGGCAGAATTCATGCACCTTTCCCAGTCCTCATTTTTCCTCTCCCATGTCTGAAATAAAGCAACCTTATGACAAAGGTAGCCTTTGCTCCTCTTTCATTACTGTTGAAAAAAATCATTGCAGTTTTTTTAATCAGGTTTCTTCCCTTTAATGGTGAGTAAATTCAGATGTTATAGAGACACACAAGTGTGTATGACCTGGATTTTCTTTAGTGTATGACTCTGGATTGAGAAACAGAAGAAGTTTCCTCTTATACTTGTGTAATTGTTATAGCTAAGCTTTTCAACAGAACTATGAATGTATGCCTTTAACCCCAAGTTTATTCAAGAGATACAAATGTAGCCTCTACCTGTTTTCACTGCCCTAGCTCTCTTTCTACTCTGGTTAACTGAGAAGCTAAATTAAGAGCATCTGTTTCTTTCAGAGGAAAAAATTGATGTGAGATCAGAAAAAAACCTTCTCATTTTCTGACCAAAGAACTGTCAAAGATGAGGAAGACTCCTTAGCCTGTGACAGAATTCCCTTGAAATTGCTAAATACGAGTCATGTAGCTGAGCTCTGAAGAGTATTATTATTATTGAGATCAAGGTCTATTCTTTGGTAGGTCTTAAATACCATTATACTGCTCACCACATTTCTGCCAGCTTAGAGAAGCTTCAATCTCAGCTCTGACCCTTATCTCTCCATATACTTCACAGAAATTGTGTAATATTACTTCGAGGTTTTGCAGACTGTGTGAGTAGGTTTGAAAATACTCAGCTATATAGCCAAAGAGGCTGGCCTATGTTGGCATTAATCAGATGAAATCCTTTGAGCTACAGGAAATCAAGGAAGGGAAGGACATCTCATCCAACAAGTGTAGAGTTATCTGCTAATGATTTTGAGCATAAGAAAAGTCTGGTTTAATCACCATGCTACATTTGTTCTGTTTTGCTTTGTCAATAATCCATTTTTGCAGAATAAGTTACATCACCATGTCTGATCTTCCTCAAGGTCTGTGAATGACCTTTTTGCCTAGAAGTTTTTGTTATAACATATTTTAAAAACCTCTTTGTGGATCATATTGGAAAAAAAATGAGAGCTAAATTTAGCTTTTATTGATGGAATCGGGTCTTGCAAACTCAAACTTTTGCATAGAAGATTTAACAGAAGTCTTCTTGACTAAGCACTGGAACTTTGCTATTGTGCCAAAGGAAAATGGGAATACTGTGAAGGCAAAATCACGGAGTTTAGAAACTTGGTAGTTGACTTTTTTTAGCTTCTGAGCTTGGTGCTGAGTTTTTGAGTGGGTGTGGGAATATACTGGACAGTGTCTTGAGCAACTTGCTGTCACTGACCCTGCTTAGACAAGGAAGATTGAGCTACATGATCTCCAGGTCATCTCAGCCCTTCTGTGACAGCGTTACCTTTTTGACAGCTGTCAAATTGCCAAAGATAGCAATAAGAAGAATGGAGGTTAAGCTGATACTTTCCAGTGAGACAGCAGTTTGGTAGAACCCATGGGAAACACCACCACAAGCCACTGGAAGTGACTATGCCAGATTCAATCCTATCAGTTATTTTGTGAGCTTCTGTGTATTCATTTGCATAGTTTCACCCAGAAAACACTGTGTATGTCAGGCAACATTCTAATGTTGAGAAATTTTGGTTGTATTTTGTGTTAAGGGAGTGATGTGCACTTCTAAATTCTAGCTAAATCAAAACCAGATTTGATAAATCATTTTTTGAATAATCGTTTGATATGAAGAATATCTTTGGATAACATTCAAAATAACTCCCTCCTGTGTCTATGTGTGATTGGGTAGGGGATCGAAGAGACCAGAAAGACATGGATTAATTTTTCATTTTTTGTCGCTGGATTGTTGGGGAGTTTTCTTATGTCTTTGTAGAGACCACTTTATCTTCTGTGCTTTCTTGCTCTTTGGAGGTGGCCATTCTACAGCTCTCCGTAAAACAGTTCTGGAAGCATGGATGTTTCTAAGAACGGCAATATGATTAGTCATGTTGACTATTAAAAAAGTACTAACCAGGCTTTCAAGAGATCTAACAGAAGTTTTATTAAATTCTGTAACAGGGTTAGATGCAACAGAAATAAATCTAAAATCTTCAATTTTCTTTTTCAAAGCATGGCGTTGCTAATAGACTAGTAAGGGCACTAAAATTTTAGAGTACCAGTTATTTTGAAAAGTTTGCAAACAGGGTAGTTAGAATGTTTTAAAATAAAATATACTTTGAAGACATTAAAAAAAACAAGTTGTGTTTTTTAACCTTTTACAGTTAATTTACTGATATTACAACTCTGTTACTGTAATGCAGTTAAGTTTGATGTTAGTAAAGAGAATCGTGTGTTCAAAGCCTGGTGTGGAGAATGTCATCAGTAATTGTAGCTTAGTGACTTATTATATTGGGAATTTAGGGAATAAGAGAACATATATGAATGTTTAATGAGAATCTGTGCCTATTCTGGTTGGAGAGCGATTTTTTACCAGGCCAGGAGAGTAAGAATATGATAATTACCACAGGTTTATACTGTCACAATGTTTGTTGGGTTTTCTTTACACCGTTAAAGTACTAATCTTCAGTCTTTTAATGGATTAACTTCACAAATATAGCTGATATTCTGAAATAACTGTAAAAGTCTCCATGTAGCTCTGTAGGATGAACTGAAGTGATAAAAGATACTGCACTAATCTGTTTTTTAACATTCAAAAAATGTACAATTCTTGTTTACTAGAGGTTTGTATTTACAAATTAGAAGTTTGTATTAATTATTTACTTTTTTAAAGTTTGCAAATTATATTCTTATTGCTGGAGTTGATATTAATGCTAACAATAACTACAGAAACAGTCTGGAAATATTGATGTACTTGGATACACTGAAAAGGAGTATTCTCCAAGTTCCGACTATAGCTTTCCTAAATCTGGTTTGTATGATTCCTAGTAAAAGTGGCAAATGTTGGAGGCACTTACAAAAGTGCTACCTGGATAAGTTAAAAACTTAATCTCTCTGCCTAAAGACAGAATTGGGAAACTTGTTTGAATTGTGTTTACTTTTAAGATTCTTTTATTGAGTGTAGAGAGACATTTACCTATTACAATTTAAAGAAACCTAGCAGTGAGGCAGTGTGCTGACTAAAACACACATTTCCTGAAGCAGAGGAGCGTATTTTGAACTGTCAGTTTACTGCAACGTTTGCTTAGCTTCTCGGATCCTTGTGAATGCCTGTAATGTAATTTGCAAGGATTTTGAGTGATATAGACAATAAGATCCAGGAGCCTTCCAAAAAAAAGCAGGAAATTAAAAAGGCTTAATTCTTCTTTTCTTAACCACTGGATCCAAGTTAGAATTTGTTTACCTTACACAGGTAAACAAAAGGAGAACAATTAGATAGATTAGAGTAGTTGGAAAGGCAGAATTCCTTAATAGAGACTGCAAAGTAATCAAATATCACCTGTAAAAGCAGACGTAAGAGAATGCGTCTTGCGGCTTTGCTTAAAGAGAAGAAATTAAACACAAAGATGAGAGTGACAAACCAAGAAGAGATTATTTCATTCTTTCCATCCTCACCTTAAGGACTGATTTCCACTTGCTGTGTGATAAGAAATAAGCTTTTCCATATTTAAGCTAATATTTCCAGAGCTTCAAAAGCTTTATTGGCTTTACCACATTAACAGTAGGTCATTTCCACATTTTATTGTTTTGAGAAGTGTGGAAAGTGACAGTCAGCAACTTCAAAGTGAATTGCAGGGTGGCAAACTGCTGAGAGCCTCTGAGAGCAGATGTTGAACCACAGGCCCAAAACCTTATAGTCATTACAATTTGGAAAATTTTAATACAGAAAAGTGCTTTTGTTAAGTGGTTATTTTTTCCTTATCTATTCTCAGGGTTGCTCTTGTGGAAAATATTCCTGAAGGGATCAACTATTCAGACAGTGCACCATCCCATTTGTCTCTTTTCCAAGGCTGGATGAATTTGCTTAATATGGCTGAAAAGTCTGTTGACATAGTATCTTCCCAGTGGGACCTCAATCACAGTCATCCATCAGCATGCCAGGTATGTTGCAGCCTAACAAACGGGTGGGAATTCAACAATCCGTTCTCGTTTCATTATTAATTTTTTTAGAACTCCAGTCCTTTCCTGTAGCAGATCTATTTGGGTAGTCTAAAAAAAAAAAAACCAACATTTTCTTGTGGCAATTTTTCTGCCACTGCAGTAGTCTTCTGAAAGTGGTGGCATACTTGAACTAGATAACACATCCGACATCCATTCATATCGCTTCCATCTTTGGAAAGATGTCGGTGTGTAATCTTAGGAAACTTAAAATAGTACCTATATTAACACCTCCATAACTTGGGAATATCCATAAATCTATACTCTTATTTTCTATTCGGTGCAACTGAGGAAGTAACAGAGCAAACGTGGATTCATTCTGCAGCCAAATAGATGGCTAGAATTAGACTTACAAAGAACAATGAACTATTAGATGATTTCCCATACTTTTTCAAAATAAATCTTAGGAGGGAGCAGTGTTCAATTTCTACAATTAAGAGCAATAGGAAAAATCATAAATCATAGTGAATGAGACAGACATGCATGACAATGATCTATGCCAATAAACACTTTATTCCTGAGGGCAATCCTCTTAGAATTATAGTACGGGCAGTTTTCCACTTCCTGTCACTTGTGAAACTAAGATATCAAAGAATTGTTCAGCTATTTTGCACCAAATGGATTCTTTACTGAAAGAAGCCACTCAGCTGACATGAAATGGGGTTAAAATGACAGGCAGGTAACTATGGAATCAACTCTATTATACTATGTCATAAACTCTTCACTTTCCTCTGTAGTTCTATTAATGCTGTGTGGTGAAAAAAAAAAAAAAACGTTTTGGTGGATAATAAAGACTGGTATTCCAAGCAACTAAAGATAGTACTGCAAGTAGCCTGTGTTTTTGAGTCATCAACTGGATTATACTTCTTTTGAAAGAGGCTGTAGCCTAGTTGAATCGCATACATTAACTTTTCTTCAGAATAAATCTGCTGTGTGTCCATTTAAAAAAGTGAAAATCTGAGGTGAGTAGATAAATGGAAAATGCAGCGCAAACCCTTCCTTTTAGAATGCTTATAAATAAATATTGGAACACAGTTTGTGAATAAATTTATTGAGTATCACAATATTGAGATTTTTCACAATATAATTATGCAGCAAATCTTTATTTAAATGTATTGCCTAAGAAACTTCAAACTCGTGTACTGTCATTCAAGCAGATGAATTCAAAGAGACAGTGGCTTAGATGTTTTTAGGATGTGCATGAATTGGGATGTGCATGAAACTTTTGAAAATGTTTTGTCTGAAAAAAATTCTGCGTCATTTGCTTCAAAACCAGCAAAGCCTAACAAATCCCAAACAGAGGACAAAAATAGCAAACTGGAAATTGGGGTTTCAGTAGTTAAGCATCGTATCTGCTCACTGTTGCACATTCTCATGCAAAGTAAAAACTGTAAGATAATGCCAGATGTCAGAGCAGGGAAAGGAAGAAGAGATATATAAGAAGTGGATTTGCTCTTTCATCCTCAAATGCACTGTTAAAGCCAGAAAAAATGAAACATTTTTTATAATATTCTATTCTAGTTATCTATTCCTGCTTGCTAGGCGTCTTACAAAAGTGAGTAATTACTTCTCTTTAAAGGCAATTAATATTCCAGTCGTTTCCTCATTTGTACAGCAGTGTGGGCTGCACAGCTGATAGATCTTTCTGTCAAGCTTGTCTATTCATGCTAAAACACTATACTGTTATTGGCCAGTCTAATTGCTAAAGAAATTGCCCAGAGGCAGTGTTTCTTGGCAAATCGCTGCCCCAGAGATGGACACAAAGCTTAGTGTGTGAAAGGGAAGGGAGGAAACTTGTGTTATTACATCTGCTTTTTCCCTTTGGAAAATGGAAGTGGAAATTCAGAGCAGCTTCAATAATTGTAATCTAGTAATTTTCTGAAGTATAAATTGAATGTCCCCAAGTGTTTACAAGTAGAATTCAGGGAAGTTTGCCCAAAAATAGCAGATGTCTTATGAAAGGTAAGGGAGTGAGATGCAAAACTTCCAGGTAGTATGGTGTTCAGTGAGTAAGTTCTAGTTATTCCTTGAATAATTCTTGTTTTATCAGAAGCTGAAGACATAACCATTTTTCATATGGTCCCACAGCCTGCTCTATAACTAGCAATTTCCGTTTTATGAGTATTAAAGGCATATGGCAAAACAAGATTCTCTACAAGAGCACTTCACAAGAAACATGGATTTTTGAAGGAAAAAAGCTGAGTAGACTATATTATTTTTTCTTAACTAGTTACAAGGTTTAGCTATTTTCTGTGTATACATGTTTGTGTGGTTACATACACAAATGCAGACATATATATACACACCTATGTCCGATATGTATTGAAGAAAAATAGAGCAGGGAATTCTGCAGTTTTACATCCAAAAAACAGTTGTTCATTTTGTCCAGCTGTGTATTGGACATACATATATGCATGTATGTATACGTGTACACATATAAAATTGCAGAACTTCCTGCTCTATTTTTCTTCATTTTTGTCACTGGGTATGTTGCGTAGTGTCCTTGACAGTTGCCTGTTCATGTTTTATTGCTATAAATCTAAATAAACAGTCAGTGCTGACTGAGCTGTCCAGGTCACAACTGCTGTGCTCAGCCATCTGAGGTCATGAGTCTTGCTAAACTGGAGTCTTCAAATGCAAACACATGATACTACAGTGTTGTCTGTGCTTTTACAGCTTAAGCAGTCAAGTAAAGAAATACTTTTTTTTTTGGCAAAATACTGAGTAGGTTTTCTGTGCCTACTTTTCTTATTAAGAAGAAAACCATGTGTTTTGGTAACTTTGTGTTGTCATCTGAGCATTTGTCTTGGAGAGGCTTTGAGTTTTTTGCAGAATGTGAATGTGTGACACCTCTGATGGCAATCTGAAGTTTAGAGATATCAGAGGACAATGGAAACACAATTTCTGAGGATAGCTTTTGATTCATTTGCAGTGAAGAGAGGTGAACATAAGATCAAGCGAATTTCATCATTTTCATCATTCAATTCCTCTGGCTTATCTCATGTTTAGAAACTTTAATTTAGAGTGACCTTTTATAGTTCCAGCAAGTCCTTCTTCACAAATTTAATTTTATGTTTCACAAATAAGAATTAATGTCATCATGACTTGTTTGTATTGCCATGAATATGGTGCAATTCTCTCTGGATGACTATTTGGATGACCATAAGATGATTGAAGGGTAGATCTGTGTCTGATTTTTGTGGTGATCACATAAAAAATAGGTGGTTCAGACTTTGTCTATTTATCTACCTATTGTGCAGCTCCTAAATGCCTTGATGGGACAAGTCTCCCACTCCATCTAATTTTGTGTCCTGTAAGCCAGCATCCAACTTTAAAATGAATCTCTAGTGATGAGTTGTGTATCACTCAGACATGCATTGCCCGAGGATCTTAAGTGATTTGTTTGGTAGAACAATTGTTAGTGACAGGGCTTAAGTACCCATCTGTATGGATTTTCTGGCTCATAGTTCATAAGCAAGTTTGGGTAACATCTAGTGCGTGCAGACAACTCAGGAGGGGTTGTACAAACTACTCAGCCTTGCTTTGCCTATCTGTGACCCTTTCTAAGCAAAGAGGACCCATGGGGAGCTCTGTAGGTAGCTCAGCCCTGAGCTGTCCATAGGCCACAGGCCAAACAAGGCGATGCTGCACTATACAAAGAACTGAAACCTGAGCTGAGCTTTGAAATTCTTCAACAAATGATAGGCCCTGAGTATCAATTCAAACCACTATTCGGCTTCCTGAGAAAGTAAGAACAAAGAGAGGTTGGAGGGCTCCTGTGGTAATTTCAGCTGACTTTTGTGTATCCAGACAGCATAATCCAGGCAGGTGTAGTTTTTCCACAACCACCTGGAGAGTTTCAGCCAACAACCTTGTGTATTCCGGCAAACCTGCATCCAGACTGTATAATCAGTCATGTACAGCAGGGGATAAAAGTCCTGAAGTTTCTTAGGAATTGGGAGTCACCTCTCCAATGCTCACCTGTATGGAGACCTTTCTACCTTGGTCAAGACATTGGCCAAGGTGACTTTTCTAAGATTGAGAGTCCTTACCTGCAGGGGTAAGAGAAAATTTAGCATGCTGTAAGTTTGCAAACACGGGTGATTATCTATACAGAGATACAATATTTAGCATGCTTTCTAGTTTATTATAGTGTATTCTTACTTTTAAGTCACAATAATGCATTCCTCCGTTGTATCCAGAAAAACCTGCATTAGTGGCATATTAGATTTCAAATAGATAGTTTGCTTGGGCCTTACAGTTAAGCTTGTGAGTTGAAATAAATCATTTGCTTAAACCTCGCAGTACAATCTCTTTTCCCCACACCGGCCTTGACAATTATTGAAAAACACAAATAAGTACAAAGAAGAGCACATCTCCAAACCTAACAGCTACCAGCAGAAATCGACTACAGTCAGCTATAGAGATTGCAGTCTATTTTCTTTTCTGTAAACTCATCTTTACGCAAATATTTCTCATCTTCAGGTGGTGGCATTTCCGTGGTGCAGCTGATACAGACTGAGGCACAGAAATGAAGGTTAAAAAGGAGAGTTTTTAAAATGAAAGCACATTCCCTCCCTTTTCATTAGCTGTTTTGCTAGAAATATTTGAGGAGAGTATTTGAGTTTATTTGTGTGAAATAGCAGAAATTAAAGTTAGAATTCATTGATTTTGTTACTCTATTGGTTTCTCCAGCATACTATGTTTTTTAGTGATGTTTTTAGCTATACTCAGAGGCTTAGGATGACTTTTAAAAATATGAGTAGAATTATATAGAATAAACCCAGAATAAAGTTCTGGAAGTAGCCAGTTTTATTTCTGTGGGGAAAAAACACTTGGCATTGTCTAAACTGTAGAAATCTAAGTTACTGAAGAGCACAATAATTCAATAAACACAGCATTTTTGTGTTCATATCCCCCCATTTTATTTTTAATGAGAAACACATGCTGGATAAAGACAACAGCAGGCAAGGGAAATCAGCCAGGCTAGAATCAGTCTGACTAGTGACTGCTAAGAAATTGCTTTGGGGGCAATTTCAGATTCTTTTGGTAATGATAACTTTCTATTTTTTTAAATTCACCAGGTAGCTGTGGCAGGTACAGTTGGGATTGATGTTTCAGATGTATGGTAGTTTAAAGCTACCATGATAACATCAGTTTGTTCATGTGATAAGTACTTTTTACGTCCTATTTTGTCCCTTTCTGCAGTTTTTTTTTAAACAGCCCAGTGAAAAGTGTAAGAGAGTATTTTATCAGAATAGGCAGATTTCTGGTGGTATTGTTTGTTAAAATGCAGGTATGGTATAAGGTAGCATACTGTAGCTTCACAGCACTTGACTGCTACTGTTTCTCAGTCCTCAAAAGCTAAGTGTCTAGAAACAATTCTGATAGCTGTCACGTAGTCGCACAACAGCCTGGTATTGTCTCACAAAAGGAATGTGATCTAAATGACAGCATGAGGGTTTGTATTCAACAGAAGCATTTCAAATGTGCTGACAGCAGTAACAAAACTCTTTAGACCTTCTGTCCTCTCTTTTTTCCTTTCCATTGAACAAAACAGTAAAATTACAAGTAAACATGTCAGAATAGAAGCTAAGTTTCAGATTAATATTAATGGCTAAGAAGGCCGTGTTCATCAACAAGGAAGGAAGAATTTCTAGTACCCTATTTTACTATAGTATGTACAGATTTTTAAAAGCAAGTTGTGAATTATTTGTAGTTGTTTAATAGAGTGTCTAGACTGAGCCTTTGTGAGTGTCTGAATGCCTGCTAAGGGATGATGCAGCAAGAGATGAGATGGAGGGAATTCTTTCCAGTTCTGGCACCAGGTAGTGGTTTTTGTATACTTGTATAAACATACGTATTTGTGATGAGTGCACTCCTAGTCTTAACCATCACTACTTAGAGATGCTTTAAGTATTTTATTAATTTGAGGTTTTACCGTTTATGAACATAATTGGACTAAAAAGGACATTATGAATGCATAGCTTGTGGTGCCCCTGATGCAAAGAGAGATAGATTTTCAGAGAGGATGTCTTCGCTGGAATGCAGGGTTGCACTCCAGGTGACTTATTCACCCATTGGATGGACCGTTCAGCTGGCAGCATGGCCTGTAAGAGGCAGCAAAGTGGTCCAGGAAGGATTCTGTGCTGGTCACATAAGGGCATACTAAGATCAGGTAAAACTGAGGAAATGCTGCTGTGTTCTTTTTAAATGTTATTTAAAAATAATTAAAATTTAAAATTAATATAGAAAGTCTAGNTAATTTACATCTTGCAAACCTTTTAGTGTTTAACTTTCCCTGATCACTTTTTGCAAAGATATAACTAATGGGGTTCAAAAGTGCTGGTGTCTCCAGTTGATTGACCTGGAAGAATTGGGTCCAAAGGCTGCCTGAGCTCTGGTGTGTCAGGAGCCTGTCACCCTGGGGGAACTGGGGGATGGGCCAAGGTGTGGACTGGGAATTAGACAGGCAACACCACAGTGATTGCTGTTCCCAGATTTGGTTAGAGTCTTGCAGTGCCAGTCCACACCAACTGCAGGAGAGACCCTCTTGGAGGGATCAGGGCACCCTGGAATTACTGGTCAGTGATCCTCTGCTCCCCCGGGATCAAGGTGGAGCTGCTGCATAACTCTGTGTGCAGCATACATCCCCTCCATGTTATTGTCTCATTAATTCTTACCTCTGGTAACATCTGCCCCTATTCACCTTAAAAAAACCCAAACAGTCACTGATGTGGGAATTAACTATCCTTTTAGCTTCATGTGGAATGTGAGGAAAAGCCACTCCCTGACATGAACAACAACTCAATAAGAGCTTTTGGATGTACGAGTTAAATCATGCATGCTATTTTTTATGTATGGGACCATCTAGTCACCTCAAGAAATGCTGAACCTGAGAATAAGAAGCAGCATATGGAGCTTCACACAAAGTATATTCTTCCTTTCCTGTTGTCTTCGCTATTGTCTAATGCTTTCATTATGGCAGTGTCTTGTTGACTACTATGTTCCTGTGAACCTGGAGATGAGCAGGAAGCTCCGCTCCAGATTCAAGCCAGCAAGCAGGCATATATTATGAAAGTAAAACATAAACAGTATTTTTGTGTTTCCATTGCAGCCTCTGGCTGCTCTGTAATTTTGAGCAAGCTAGTTTTTTGGAGGCTGAGTATTCTTATTTTGCCACATATATTCAAGATAAATTAGTATTAAAAAATAGGTCTGCACTGTAGACAGATGAAGAGCTACTTTCTGTGACCACTTAAGGCTTAATGCCCTGCAAGGCTTGAATTGTCAGTCTGTGCAGGTAATTACAGGGCAAAGGATGGCCCTTCTACTGTCTGCTGCTTCTCAGTTGTATGTGGGAGGAGGACTTGTGTCTGAGGTTTTGTTAGTCCACCCTACATCAGATTGCATCATCCCAAACTGCTTTTACTTTGGCCATTTTTGTTCAATCGTCTTAATATTTTTAAAGTTATGATTTGTACAGAGAATTATCTACCAAGTTCTGTGGAAACCTTTATCTTCAACCTGTTTATCATACCTGTTGGTATGACTGTTGCTTCTTTGGTTTAGCTTTACTTTGGGGCCAACATTATGCTGAATCTAAAGTGAACTGTGTAGGTAGGGCAGACATTTTGTCAGCTATGTAAACCCAATTTTTTGTGTGTGCACGTTTATTAACTGTAACTGTTGTCTGCTGTTTTAAGCTGGAATGGCAGCAAGTAAATGGGCTCTAACTGTGGTTGTAGTAACACAACACAGTACTGATGACACTGGACATTTTATTTTTGACCTTGTGTAGTTAGATTTTTCTACTAAGCATTTTTCTTTTAAGCTAAAGTATTGCATTTAAAAATTAAATGTTTACTATGCAGGCAGAAGTTCTACTTTTTCTTTGTTTCTTGGATATGGAAAAATGTGGCGATTTAAAATTTTATTTTTCATGTAAAAACAAATGTCTTGATTTCTGTTTTAACATGTATCTAGCTTGGTACAAGATTCTTTTTTTTTTTTTGATGTTGTTCTGTGTTAGAAATAGGGCTTAAGTAGTAAAGTATAAAAGGGAAAAGCATAGGAAATACATGTCGATCATTGTTTTTCTTCCTAGTATAGCTCATCTAAAGAAGAGCATGGCACCACTTGAAAATGTGCTATGGTTAGATCTACTTACAAAAAAACATACTCGATACAGAAGAAGTGTAATAAATTCTTTTCCTTGCACTTTTTATCCTGATTTAACAGAATCTAATTATTTAAAAGAAAGTTAACGTAAAAACCCTGAACCTGAACATTCCCTGTGTGTCACCTTTCATCAATAGTATTGCACAATCTGGGAAAAGGAATAAGCAAGTTTGGCCTTCAAATCAGTGTTTCNAATGTGCAAGAATAATTATCATAGGAAAAAAAACAGAACTACCCCCTGAAACAACTAGTTTTATCACTTTTAGACATTAACTTTCTAAGCATTTCTTTAGCATTAATGCATTAATTAGTACCGATAATGCAAATCACTTTCCATCAAATCTATGAATCCTTTTTCCACGTTTATTTTTGTATGCTAGAGCTTTCTACTATGCCTTTAGTCAAAATCATTTTTTTTCAGATAACCCAAACAAAACCAGTATATCTCTGTCTTTTTATCTAATAAATNTAACTATCCTTTTAGCTTCATGTGGAATGTGAGGAAAAGCCACTCCCTGACATGAACAACAACTCAATAAGAGCTTTTGGATGTACGAGTTAAATCATGCATGCTATTTTTTATGTATGGGACCATCTAGTCACCTCAAGAAATGCTGAACCTGAGAATAAGAAGCAGCATATGGAGCTTCACACAAAGTATATTCTTCCTTTCCTGTTGTCTTCGCTATTGTCTAATGCTTTCATTATGGCAGTGTCTTGTTGACTACTATGTTCCTGTGAACCTGGAGATGAGCAGGAAGCTCCGCTCCAGATTCAAGCCAGCAAGCAGGCATATATTATGAAAGTAAAACATAAACAGTATTTTTGTGTTTCCATTGCAGCCTCTGGCTGCTCTGTAATTTTGAGCAAGCTAGTTTTTTGGAGGCTGAGTATTCTTATTTTGCCACATATATTCAAGATAAATTAGTATTAAAAAATAGGTCTGCACTGTAGACAGATGAAGAGCTACTTTCTGTGACCACTTAAGGCTTAATGCCCTGCAAGGCTTGAATTGTCAGTCTGTGCAGGTAATTACAGGGCAAAGGATGGCCCTTCTACTGTCTGCTGCTTCTCAGTTGTATGTGGGAGGAGGACTTGTGTCTGAGGTTTTGTTAGTCCACCCTACATCAGATTGCATCATCCCAAACTGCTTTTACTTTGGCCATTTTTGTTCAATCGTCTTAATATTTTTAAAGTTATGATTTGTACAGAGAATTATCTACCAAGTTCTGTGGAAACCTTTATCTTCAACCTGTTTATCATACCTGTTGGTATGACTGTTGCTTCTTTGGTTTAGCTTTACTTTGGGGCCAACATTATGCTGAATCTAAAGTGAACTGTGTAGGTAGGGCAGACATTTTGTCAGCTATGTAAACCCAATTTTTTGTGTGTGCACGTTTATTAACTGTAACTGTTGTCTGCTGTTTTAAGCTGGAATGGCAGCAAGTAAATGGGCTCTAACTGTGGTTGTAGTAACACAACACAGTACTGATGACACTGGACATTTTATTTTTGACCTTGTGTAGTTAGATTTTTCTACTAAGCATTTTTCTTTTAAGCTAAAGTATTGCATTTAAAAATTAAATGTTTACTATGCAGGCAGAAGTTCTACTTTTTCTTTGTTTCTTGGATATGGAAAAATGTGGCGATTTAAAATTTTATTTTTCATGTAAAAACAAATGTCTTGATTTCTGTTTTAACATGTATCTAGCTTGGTACAAGATTCTTTTTTTTTTTTTGATGTTGTTCTGTGTTAGAAATAGGGCTTAAGTAGTAAAGTATAAAAGGGAAAAGCATAGGAAATACATGTCGATCATTGTTTTTCTTCCTAGTATAGCTCATCTAAAGAAGAGCATGGCACCACTTGAAAATGTGCTATGGTTAGATCTACTTACAAAAAAACATACTCGATACAGAAGAAGTGTAATAAATTCTTTTCCTTGCACTTTTTATCCTGATTTAACAGAATCTAATTATTTAAAAGAAAGTTAACTTAAAAACCCTGAACCTGAACATTCCCTGTGTGTCACCTTTCATCAATAGTATTGCACAATCTGGGAAAAGGAATAAGCAAGTTTGGCCTTCAAATCAGTGTTTCTCTAAGAAAAAGTTGTTTGAGTTTCTAATCTTTAGGTTCGGTTTAAACATATCTAGGAATACATTTACTTAGCTGTAGTACCGCATGTTGTGGGTTTTTTTAACTTGCATCTTTAATTAGTTGATACACTGTTTGAACAATTCTATGTCTTACAAGTTCTTCTTTCCTGTAATATTCCTCCTAGGGTCAGCGTCTTTTTGAAAAATTGCTTGAACTGGCATCCCGAAATATTGAGATAAAACTAGTGAGTGATATACTGCCCGTGGAATCAAAGGTATTAAACGACTTGAAAACAAAGGGTAAGACCAAAGTCTTTATGTTGTTATGTCATTGACTGCTACGTAATGTTCCTTTTACTTAAATTGCAGACTCAGATGATGTCTAAAATGCACACTATAGGTTTAGCACTGTTACCCTATAATCCTTCAGCTTTCTCTGGTTCATAGTTCTGAATCTGAAGGTTCAAAGGTTCAAAATCTGAACCTCTGTTACTGTAGTTGATGTTTGCAATTTACAAGTGGTTAAAAAGGCAGTACAGTGATTAGACAGATGTTTATACTCAGTATAGCCATTCCACTGGTAGGCAACGTAACCTGGGAGACTGCTGTCACACCTTGTGTGACATGATAGTTTTCTCTCTTGAGCAATAGCAAAATAAACTAAGAAAACCCACATCTGTGATACTTATGATTGTGACACACAGGACAACAGACCATCAGTCAGATTTAGCCAGCTGACAAGATTTCCTGTTCTATATGTGTTTCTTAGGTGCTCGCTTTCCCTATCATTGTTTTGTGGCATAAAATTACTATCTAAAGAGGAATTACACACTGACACTACATTACTAAACTTGCTTTATGTAAAACTGCGTGGAAAAATAGCAAAGAGAATTTAAGAAAAGCTGAAAGAAATTAGGAGTTTTGGCAACCTCATACACACTTCTCCTGAATAATAATAAGTTAATTATATATAGAATCTGATAGAACTATGATTTTACGGATTGGATACATTTTTCAAAGGGCCAAAAGAACCTATATATTTTGATGGTGATCATTTTTTGACACAGACTACATGGTTCACAAAGGGAATTCTAAAAAGTGAATTAAGCATAGCAGTTGCTATGTGTAGCAGCACCTTAACATACAAGTCTGTTTCTGTAAAGAATAAATAGCTTTTTTTCCAACAAAAATCAATCTTTATTTGTTTAAATTTCTTCTAATCTCCTCACTGGGCAAGCAAAAGAACATTACTACTAGAACTCTTTGTCCCTTAAAGAGATTATCTTTTGATCAAGATTGACATGATATTTAAATGCAATAACTATAGAGATCTGTCATTTCAAGACGCTGTCTATTCCAGGGCTTTGATTATTTCTATTACGTAATCAAAAGTGATATAGACCCTTTGATAACCAGTAAGAATACATCAGCTTTGTCAGACATCTGTGAAGGAGGGAATTATCTTTTTCTGATGTGTTGAAAATGAAATAGGTATTTTTAATATCGGTATCAGTGAAACTGCCTTTGAAAAACCGTTGTCTTTTCCCTGTGGTTCTAATGGCCCAAGTTTCATTGAGTAAGAGGAGATGAGAAGCAGGGCCTGTACATTTATACTGATGTATGTGGCAATAGACATTTTAACTATTCTTTATTGAGAATACCCAATATCAAAACCTGTCATATTTTAAATAAAGATGAACAAAAATTTTAGTTAGAAAAAGGAACAATGTTTGGTATTAACACTGCCTTCAGTTTATGTGGGAATTAATCAGACCCATAAGCTTTTTGAACACACAAAAAGTAGCCTTTTATGATTCTACTAGCTTCATTTTCCCTTATGCCTTGTTCAGATTTCTCAGGAAATTTTAGTGTATTTAAATTAAATGATCAATGTATTTGAGTGCTCTGAGCTACAAAGAATCAGAGAAAGTCACTTTCATATAATGATTCTTGTGAGTTTTGCTGTCATCGTCTTTGAACCCTGAAATTGTAGACATCATTGTGTACTTTTGTTGGTCTTTTTCAAAGATCGATATTACAACTTCTTCATTTTCTCATTATGAATGTTTTGGGGTTCTTTCTCACTACATGTTTTGGTTTACTTATTTCTACAAATTCTAGTGGTTTTGGTAGAATGTGATTATGTTGAAAGCCGATTATGACATGGTGATTACCAGCTCTGTTCAGTCTTTCATCTGCATTTAGGTTTGTTATTTGGTTTTCATCTCCAGGAAAGTTAGGTGAATCTTTATTTGATTCTGCATTCCTCAAAAGTGCTAAGTTACTTTTAATATTCAGTCAGATTTAGCTGTCTTCATTTTATGTTGATATGAGCAAACCTTGTATGAACAGCAGATTCATGGCATGTCCTGCTTGTGTCAAATAGAAGCTAAATGGCAGGCTAGCTTAAAAAAAAACAAACAAAAAAAACCCAACAACAACAAAAAAAATTTCTATTAGTTCAATAATATTGATAATACAGTAAAAGGCAAACATATCTATATTAGCCTTTTTCAAGTGTGCTGGAGAAAAAAAGTTGCTTTTATCTACTACTATTGTCTTAGCTGAGGATAAACATCATTAAGCTTTGCTATGCTATCCTGGAAGATATGTCTACTAGTATTATTAATCTCTGTTCCTGTGGTGTTGGCCACCTGCATCCTCAGAAATGTCAGAATTGATCCTTTAAAGGGAGCTGTGCATCATCATTTCGACACATACATTAATGAAGATAACTATTTTTTTTCCCCCTACAACTGGTCTGATTTGTCTTAGAAAGTATGCCATACACCATTTTTAGTAGAAATATTCCTCTTGTGGAAAAGAAAACAGTAAATCTATCAATGGCTCAGTCAAGTTTTGAAGCTTCTTAAGATGGAGAACAAAAATACATTTGTCTGAAAAGACCCAAACTCCCACTTGCGATGCCTGTTGAATTAGGCAGAGGAGGGTCCAAGCACTACTCTGTGGTTCACCAGCTAATAAACTGAGCTGATTGTTCCTAAGCAGTAAACTTGCTTGGAGCCCAAGCCATGGGTAGTAGCATGGGGAGAAAGCATATACAAAGCCTGTGGGGCTCTGGGAGCTTCATGCATTCCTGAGCCTGCTTTTACCTTGCTAGGTAACCACAGACCAGCCTCTTCTTTCCAAGGCAGATTGCACGTGAGCATCAGACTATCTCCAGGTAGTGGGCTGCCCTACTAAACATGAGAGACAATTGCTGTTCCACAGAGCAAGTAGAAGAACCTTGCCTTTCTTTTCAGCAGATCGAGTGACAAGAATCCATGAGCTGTGCCCCCATGCTGTGCGGGCTGGCTCCTGGGTTCAGGATGAGAGATAATTTGGGTGTCACCCCAGGATTTACCTGTTGATATACTGCCCAGGAACCCTTAAGGATGCTACAGTTCCTCAGCCCATGATTATCTACCTCATGCTGCATCTTCAGGTAGCATGCCCTTTCTTACTTAAGTAGCCCAGGTAAAAATCTCAGTCTAAACACATTGGCATGGGTTTGTATGTGGTTGTTTGAAGAACTATACTTGGTCATCCATTTTGTCCCATGAAGTGATTTTTGATTTTTCTGTAGTAGGAACCATGATATATTACAACACTGCTGCCTCTCAGCACAGATTTTCAGACTATTTCTGCCAGCCAGATTATTCTAGCACATCTTTCATTTTTCTAGACAGGCATGCATGGAGCCCCTTTGCCTCTTCTCCCCATTTCTGAAGTACTGTAGAAAGCAGCTTTGATAGATCTTTTCCAACCCAGGGGTGCATCCTAGAATTCTTCCTACACATCCATCTTCTCCAACACCGTCCCTACTGACTAACAGAGGAGAATGTTGAAATCTGACTTCAGATTTGAGCTGATGGGGTAAGATAAAGCATAACTTATGTGGATGGGGGAGCAGAACTGCAGTGATGTAGAGTAAAATAAAATTAATAATTTACAGTTGCAATATTAGTACAGATACCTGAGCCAACTGTTAAGCCTCTTTTTTTTCATGTCTTTGCTATCCTGACTCTCTGGAGCGAGCTGTAAAACAGGGTAACTTGATGACAGAAGCAGTCTAGCAGCTGCAGCATGAAAAGGATTGATTTACTGTGCTCACATATAACACACCTAGAGCTGTGGTGACAGGAGTCTCTGAATGCTAAGATAAGGTACCTTTACCACTAATTGCTGCACTATGGGGGTGTTATCTAGTAGCAAAATTAAGCATGCAGGAATGAGGAAATACTAGTCTCAGAATGTATGTTTAAGATAGATTTAATTACATTATCAGGTTCTATATTTTGCATAAAATACCTGGCAAATACTTGCTATAATCTTACTATATTAATCTGAAGTCTTCCCCTTGTATTGAATGAGAATGTGTCAAACATTTAATGCCTAAGGCAGATGATGCTCATTCAGGGGATATTATTTCTGCTGGTAATGGCTAGAATCTTTTTTTATCTTCATATTTAATGTATGTCTCTAGGCTTTCTTTATTGCACATCTGCCAGATCTTGCACTGAATGCAGAATGATTAATTTCCTCATAGGCTTTTCCATGCTGATTCTCACTGTGGTATCTGAGTGTTCTGCAAATACAGTATTAATGAATTCCTTTTTACAGCATCACTGTTAGGTGAGGTTGCTTACTGTTTCTGTCTCTAAGGGACAACTAGTGATTATTAATGGCAGCACAGGCATCAGAAGCCAGATTTGAGCATTTATTTTCTGTAGTAATTTTAAAAATGTATATCAGTAATTTTAAAAAATCAACCAAATGTACATTCTCCCAGGTTACATTGTTAAAATTATTACTGAAGAGGCTCTAAATTATGATGTTATTTTTATAGGACCTTCTGTAATATGCAGTCCTAAGGTGTAGAGTCTTGCTTCTCTAATGTTAAAGCTATATTTCACCTTCACATATGTATATAAATACTATGCATATATGTATATGATTCTCTTGTGAAAGGTAGTTCTGCCTGTAGGCAAAATTTGGCTCACTGTGTAAACAAACATGTTCTTTATCCTCCTTGTGCTGTGACAGTAGGTTATTAATGCTTGTTTTCAAGGTTATTGTTTTAGTTTTTTTCTCTGCTGTAGCTCAGTCTATGAGATGGAAACATTTCTTGTAACCCTCCCACTGCTTGCACATAATTATGTACCAGTCTTTGTTCCTCAGTAACATTTGGATAGTATTGTTTCCAATTAGCAGGTTGTTGTATCATTTCTTACGTGCACAGAATCTAAATCCCTTACTAATTACAATCTTAGTTTAGCTGACAGTGTTAATGATTTTTAAGACATGTCGATAAATTTCCGTTCTTCAATTTGCGTTGATCATTTCTTTTCTATTTGCCTTTTTTCCAAATACTCCCTTTTCATTAGTCATTTGTAATGTATTTGCAAGGAATAGTTTTTGTTTTGTCAGTGCTAGCTGAGGCAGACATGAAGGGGAGTCTATTTCATAATATGATTTAAAAAAAAATAATAATAGATAAGGTAGTTGAACTAATAGCTATTGAATGTTAACAATGAAACTGGAGAATAAAGTCGTTTTGCTAGTCTAGGATCTAGTCACTATGTCATATGTGCAGCCATTGTTCACTGAGAAGTTCTTGTGCATTTGCTCTGGATTACACTCTCTCTTAACCAGATGTAACCAAAACAGAGAAACTGAAAAGTTATATTATTGCAGGGAGACAAAGAAAGAAATAGAAATTTGAGCTTTAGAAACTTTTTGTGCTTTTATTTGTACACTTTGGATTGAAAATGTTAGCAGATACTATTTCATGACAAATTAAATCAGTTTATATCTGGGCAGCTGCATGATCCCACTAGCCTCCTCTTTGTCCTCCCCACCATATGTTGTCCCTGCCATCTTCCTTACGCCAGTGATCATGTGCTAAGACAGTTCTGGGGGTTGATTTGACTACAGATTGCTTTTTGGGGTGGGCTGCCTTAATTGTTATTTGCATTAGATTTCTGCATTACTCCGTGTATGATCTCACAGGCATAATTGCTAGGTACAACACAGGTAGGAAACACATAGCTGGGGTTGACAAGGAACATAGAACCACTAGAATCTGGTTTAGATAGGCTTAATCTACCATGGCATCAGAAAGCTGAGAGTTCATGCAGCGCTTAGGAACTTTTAGCAGTTTTGTTTTTTTCCTGTACTCTTCTGTTAATGAAATTGTTGCACAAAGGACAGCAATGGCGGATGCGATTTACCTATCAGACAAAATGTGTTTAGTCTCTCATTCTGTCGCTTCTGTTGGCACAATTAAGGTACTGCGTAGTTCTAGAGCTGTGATGCTTGTACTCTTGAGAGCTGAAGTTCGGTGGGTGGTTCCATTTCGTCCAATACTTTAAATTTTAGCTCTATTGCTTTCTTCATCAGTATTTCCTAGGCTGGATTCTCCTAGCCTGTGTGAGAGGGAAGCATGTTGAAGATGCTTCATAAAATTCAGCAGTACCAAAACCAGACTAATTTTTCGCTATGATTTTTCAGTAACAAATAAGCAGGATACTTTGAGAGAACCAACAGAGTACAGGCGAGTCCTGAAGAAAGCAAGTAATTTGAGTTTGAGTTTCATAGAGTTAAACAAAGGTGGATGTGAATAGATGGGGAGAAATTCTTTCTTCCATGCCTTTCAGTTTTTTCAATGTTGACATTTTTCTAAAGCTCTGCCTAAGCCATATCTTAAAATATGAGAGTGTTCAAAAGGCAGCCTATGAAAAATGTACTGGCAAGGCCTTTGACATCTGATTTTAAATTAATGTTTGTATTTTGATTTATTATAAATCAGGCCTTATTCCTTTTTTATTATTTTATATTCCTTAGGTATCCACAACAGAGTAGATGCATGCTTTGATTTAGATTTTATTAGTTGCTACTGGAGAGTAGCAACTCCAGTTCTAAGATCAAAGATTTTATTATGTTCTTTACCTCTTAGAACTGCATAACAACTTTAACAGAGTTCTGTATAATGAGAAATACCAAGCAGAATTTCCAAAACTAGCTGCATCCCATCTTGTCATAAAGAAGCAGGTACCAGTTTTGCATTAGAGAGTCAAGTATTTGAGTATCTGCCTAACATCTAGGCAATGTTAACACGCAGAGACTCCTGCTTGGTTCTATTTAGGCACCTAAACTCTCTCACCTCGGTTTATGCTGCTAAGTGTGCACACATCCACTGACGTCTAGATAGCAAGGAAATGTTCATCGTTGGTTTTTTGCCTAAATGCCATGAGACCTCATATGCAATGTCTTTCACTTGTTTCAGTTGGGAAGCTAGATCCTGCAAGGTAAAGTAAGCCATGTTCAACCTTATGAAACATGGCTGAAAAGAACAGGTGGGTAGCATTTTCCTTACATCTTAGACGTGCATATAGATACACAGAAGGTCTTTGACACAGAACATCTGTCTGAGTTGCAGAAGATAAATTTAAAAATCCTGCTTTGTTTAAAGATTTCTAAATTGTCAGCTTGAAGAAGAGCTGTCTACCTTAGCAGGCACCTGACAGAAAACAAATTGTTTAAGCTAGTACCGAAAATCTTAAACTTCATAAAACAAAGTTTACAATTACAAAGGATTGGGAAGTGCAGAGGGTACTCTGTAGTGACACTCCCTCAGTCCCTCCTATTTGAACTCTAACGGTTTGCAGAAAATCTTCTGATGTCTGTCTCTATTTAAAGATGACTCTGTAGTAGCCACTCATTCATTTGAGATGGAAGTCCCTGCTCTGCTGCTTCTCCTTCTACTCCTGTTAGATTTATTTTGAAAGAAATGTTTTGGTCTTATTTCTGAATTATTTTAAGCTTCTGATTGTAAGATGGGGTTTTGAAACTTTGCTGGAGAATTGATCCTTCTGAGCAGTTCCAAACGACATACTAGGGTAAAAAATATACCTTCTATTGGTATCACCTGCTACCTAGTTTAGATGTCTTTTAGCTAAAAAAAACCCCAAAGCTGCCAATAGTCTAGCTTTTATTATAGCTTTATAGGAAACTAGAGGCTTCATTGGGAATAAAACTTCCACTAAACACAGAAATATCCCCAAATTAGACATCAGAACAGATCACAATGTGAAGCAGTTTCTTTTCTCTTACAAGTCTGAAGTGCACCAGCTTTAAGATTTAGGCCTTCTGTACAAAGTTCTCTAGCACGAGAGAATTAGCAGTATGAGGCTGTCGCATCCACAACAAGAGGAAAAAAACAAACCAACAAACCTCACTATAATTCAAATTCTGGAGGGAACCAAGGCCTTGGGTTGTACTAGCTTTTTTTTGCAGAGAGAGGGAAAACGGTTCACCTAAGCCAAGAACTCTGCATCACAGCCAGATAGGCAAGCAATAAATTCTAATTCTAAGCTCTACAACATCAGAGCCTGTAGTCTTTGCTTTTGAATTCTTTTGCTGAGAGAAATGGCTGTGTTCCCAGGGACAGTACCCTTCCATTGGTAATACATACTTTCACATTATAAAATACCAATTACATGATTTCCAGTATCTATAGTCATTGTTTCAAAGACCCAGAGGTAAAAGAATATTACATTTTTTCTTGATCAATTAAGGCTAGATGTACTGTAAGGCACCTTTAAGATCCTAGGTGTTTAATAGAAATGATAACGTAATTCTTCTGCTTTGAAATCTATTCACGGTAGGTTGATCATTATTTTAGTACATAATCTCAGTTTGCAAATGTCCTTGCACATGACTCTTACTAATGTCCTTGCACATGACTCTTACTAATGTGTGTGCGTTCATGGATTCAGCAGAAATGGACAGGTTTGTGTTTTATAAGCTCCAGCACAACTATGAGTGTTAGTAATCCAGCGGTTTTATGAACAAATTGCCTTTGTCTGGTAGTAACTAATCAGGTCCAGCATAGAAGGTTCGTACTACAGGGATCATCTTTAAATCTTGCTTCACAGTTTACATGCTGGAATGGATTCTTCCTGTATGGCTACACTTGGTTTGAGTCACTGGCACTTTTTAGTACAGAGGAACCAGTAACGGATGGCATTAGCAGAAATTAGTTGTGACATTTTTAAAACATATGGACAGTATGCAAGTTCCTACCTACAGTTATTGGAAAAGCTGGGAAGAGCTGCCAGGGCTATCTGAGCTCAAAAAAAAACATTTATTAGGTAGCTGAGCAACTTTTGGAGAAATTTTGGTTTCCCATGCTTTCTCTTGTATGCAAAAGCACTAGCACTGTGTCGTCCTGAAAAGAGATGAAGGCAAATGGTGCTACATAGGAGTCTAAAGAAAGAAGTTTAATTTTTTATCAGTGAATTTTGTCTTGTCCATTCATATGGTTCCCATGTTTCCTACCTACTTGAAGCCTGATTGTTTTCCTAGAACTATGCTTTGGTCAGTCACAACAGTCTTGCTAGTATGATTTGGTATAGTTTTGATCACTACAGTTTGTGAGTAGGCTTCAGCCTTCCCTGTGATGATAAGTCTTTGATCTCCCACCTTGTTCAAGTGGGTTTTTTTTATGCCATGTAGACTGAAATGCAACTACAAACCTGGGAAACTCTGAGAAGACCATCATCTGACGTAACCTGACACAGACACTTGGATCTCTCAAGTTGTATACATTTTACATTCTTCTAGTTTTTTCGCTGCTTAACTCAATCACCTCTGCTTCAAAAATGTCAATGAAGTATTGTGTGCTCAGTTACATAAGAAGTTGTCAAAAGCATCTAAGAGCGTTTATAAATGCTGACATGTTTGACTGACACCATTTGGTTTTCTTTTGATGAACGCTGTAGAGAGGCTACTCAACTTTGCCTATCTTTCACTTGTTTCATACAGCACGGCTGTACCATAAGGTAAACCCATGGGACCAAATCTTGCCGGTTTATGCAGCATTAGTTATGAAACATTATCTTTGTCACAATGAGTTGCTGCTATCATGCTCATGCTGATCTTTCTGATAATCTCCTGTATCAATTTTCAAATTAACTTTAGGCTTCCACAACACTTTGATGTCTTATGAATTTCTACACAGACTAATGGTTGGAAAGTAAATTACATCAAGCCTGTTCTAAAGTAATTCAACTGAAAGAAAAGTTCCCAGAATGGTATTTACATTACTCTCCATTTCCATCTCCTATTGCACACTCTTGTAGAGTGATTGTCTCTAATGCTTGCACTTGAAAACAGAATGCATTCATCATCTTTTCGTTCAGACAGTATATTAGCTATAGTGTGTTAATATTAGTAATTCCGCAGTGCAGAAATTGATGGTCACTTCTGGAGCTGGTGTACAGTGTGGTCATCCTTACAGGGGCTTTTTGATAGTAGCAGCTTGAATCAGTACTGTGCATTGCTCAACATAAATCAAGAAGAGCTTCTAAGCTGGTGCGTTCTTTGCCTGGTCCGTGAAGCAATCATTTATGGTATGTAAAATATGTTCTCTGTATCCTGTCTTTTTATATCATCAAGCTGATCACACTTATTCTTATCCTCATGTAAGCATGTGTAGAATATTTTATTTCATGATAATTTTCATTGTGTTGTCTCTTCTTTTGCTTACTGAACACTGATTAAGACCTCATCTGGGGACAAACTTGGTCATTTTTTTTTTCCTGTGGTATTAACACTGAACTAAGAATGCTTCGTGAATATTCAAGAATAAATGTTCATGATGCTCACAGGAAATGTAGTAATAGCTTAATTTCCATTTTATAGATGAAGAAATAAGAGATGGAGAAGAGCCAAGACATCCACATTTGATTGTCAGTTTGTGGCACACACAATCTGTTGCTTGTTTTGATTGTTTTTTTAAAGAGTGTTTATCACTGTGTAGCACTTAATATGTATCAATATCGTTGTGAGCAAGATTAGACCCCAAGGGCTCAAATGAAGTCCTCAGAAAATTACACGTGTGCCGACCCTGCTCTGCCATTTCTCATGCAGAGCGACCTTGTGGAACGTCAGCTGTGGGATCCAAATATTCTAGGTAGGTTTCAAGCAACTTAAAATATGAGACTGTCCTTTTTCTCTTGAATCCTAGCCTAATCTGCTACATTCATTTTGTCAAGAGAGAGGTCCTACAGCAGCATTCTTTATTTCAAAGACCTGATCCTCCCCCCAAGCAGAACTGTCTGCTGTGCTTCATTCATATGACCCTGTTAATGTCCAGCACTGCTTTCAGTTTGATCTTTCATTGTTTTCATGCAAGTGTTGCCTGCTTGACTGTCCGTTCGCTATATTTGGTATCAATATTCAGCCATATTCTTCACTATCAAATCTATATCATTGATATAGATATGTGTTTAATAGTGCAAATCTAATAAATTTCCCTTTCTGTGCCTTGTCTTACTGCCCCACACTCTCATTCCTCATGCTTTCCTGGGTATGTGTCCAGGTAGTTACTTCAGACGGGCTTCTGAAATAATGGCAGCACTTTCTTCCTGCAGCTTAGACCGAGTGCCTTGAAGGGATTGGCACAAAGTCCATGATGTGGTAATTGGGACTAGAAGTGCACACGCTGCCTTCTGGCCTCACTTTCGTAGAGACCTCATTGTGCAGCTGCAATGAGTTCAGTTCCACAGTCTCTGTCCTGTAGCTTGCAGCCATCCCAGATAGTTCTGAACTGGTCCATCTCTGTCTCTTAGCACTCCCGAGCTAATTCTGTCTATCCTATGTGGTTTGGAGACGAGAGGTGCTGCAGACCTGGTTCTCCACCAGTTCAAAATGTCACAGGCGGGTAATATAGCTATATTCCTGTCCTTCACAGACAGTTGCTGATACACTGGAGAAATGAGATCATGCTTAGAGTCTAGTCCCTCTGGGACACTAAAATTCTCTGTGATTTCAGTGTGCTGTCACTTTTATCGACCTCGTATTGCGTGTGTCCTTCATCCCACTAATAACATAGAATCTGTGGAGTTGTGGCTTCCTTTTGTTCTGCTTTCTACATTTCAAATGGGGTGTTTGGATGGAAGTCAATTTGTGTTAAAGAGCTGCTAACTGACAAGCTATTGATTTGTATCCCCTATGTATTTCTTCTAAAACAAAGCATTCTTTCTGCACATTTGTTTGGTGTTTTTTTTCTCAGCACACAGTGGATTTTTCTACTTTTGACATTGGAGGGGGTCCACTTGTATCTTTAAAATGTCTCCATTTTAATGTATGAAGTATCTAGGTGAACAAACCACAATACTGAAGCCCTCAAAAGCTCATCAGACAGGCTGGTCAGAACAATAGTACATTAAGCATGAGACTCTTCAGTTTGCTACAGCAGAGCTGCAATGTATTCTATGTGCTTACTTCTATAAAAGAATAGGCTGTAAAAGCATCTTGTTGTTTTAAGAACCTTAAGAAAGTAAGAAGAAATCCCCAGAGTCTCAAACTGCAACAACCATTGGCAATATTTGTCTACCTTTGGGTTGTATGTCATGAGTTGCAGAAGTTCTAGCACATGCTAAATAAAATAAAATTAGGATTGAACTGGGCACCCCAAACCTGTGCCTGAAGAAAAAAATTTTTTTTTTTCCTTTCCACAAATTTACTTGTAGAGGCCTAGAGAATATACAGTGCTGCTTATGTAGTTAGAGAAAAAAAAAAAACTAATTTCCTCAAGTAATTGGAAAATGGGGGAGTGAATGAATAACTGAATTAATATATGTGTTAAATGAAACAGTGAATGAGTGGGCAAGGGCAGGAGTGAAATGATAAACGGAGGATGAAGTGGAAGAAGGTGAAGGAGGGGGAGCAAAAATGACATGGAGGAAAAGTAGTGGGGAAAATTAAATAAAAGGGAAGAATGAATCAGATGAAAGAGAAGGACAGAAACAAAACTGAGTAATTAATTTAGGAAAAGATCAGAAAAGAATGCTGGCAAAAGGCTAAGCATGTTCTTGGTGGGCTTATGAAAATATAGGTGAAAAGAGGAAGGAATAATTGGAATTGAGATAGGAATGATCTGAAAAAAAAATAGAGAAGTCAAAGGCTGACTCAGCAGGATGATAGGACAGGATCAAAGGAAAGAGGTAAGGAAAGATGCTGAGAAACAAGAGAGAAGTAGTAGTAAAAGGAAATGACTGTGCTGCTGGACCCCCCTGGACACCTTCCTGTGTGATGTCATTTAGGTTCCTGCTCTGGCAGGGGGATTGGACTTGATGATCCTTTGAGGTCCCTTCCAATCCCTAACATTCTGTGATTCTGTGCTGGCAGACCTAGGTTAGTTCTGGCTGTGCCTCTGCTTTCCTTGTACGGTCACAGCCAGGTCAGCCAGTGCTCTTGGCTTGTCGTAGACTGAAGATAATGCTCTAGGGCTGCTCAGAGAATCAGTCAATGAAAGTGTAGGGGGAAAAAAAAAAATCTATTACATTACAAAGGTATTGCAAAAATAAAAAGCTTAGAACCAAGTAATACTGATCTGAGGAAGCATACCCTGTTCTCACCTCTTTGCTGCCCTGCAGTGTGATTTCTTACCTTCCAGAACTGAGATTTCTCCGTAATGGCAAGGAAACCGACAGAACACAAAGCAGAGATGCGAATGTCTGAGGACCACATTTTGGGGATGATTGCACAAGTGTTGTTACTGCTAATCAGCATATCTAGAAATAGCTGTTGCCAATACTGATGGGTTTAGAATATATAAATATCAGAATTAAATCATGTTGATAAATTAAAAAAAAAAAGAGATAACAGTTGCTACATTTTTTTGGTACAGATTTAGCCTTGTTCATTCATGGAAGATTATGGTTCTAATTCCTCATGTGTTAAGATGAAAAAAATGTCTCTGAATTCTTGGATGTTTCCTCTAGACAGTATATGAACAGATCTAGTGCTTCATAATGCTAATCCAAGTAAAGAAACGAATCTTTGAAGGGGTGATGGGGCAAGCAGTATGTGAGTTGTTATATTTTAAATAGCTTTCTTTTATAGTAAAAATGTATGCCATTATAATTAGGCAAAGAGAGAAAGCCCCAATACAACTTTAGTAATGCTTTTGCTGATAATATTATAGCCTTCCTCTAAGCAGTAATATGCTTTGTCGCCTAAATCAGCTAAGTAAGAAAATTACTTTTCCAATCTCTAAAGCAATCATTTTTATAGCTTCATCTAGTAAATGAGCAGCCTATTTTCCAATAATGAAGGGCAGAAAAAGATGTGGATTTTTTTTTTTTTTTAAATATTCCATCAAGCTTTTCTGTACTCTAGTTATCTTACAAAGTCTATTGAATCTTCAGACTCACAAAACAGATTTATACCCAAAATGCTATTTAGAGGAATGCTGAGCTCTGTTAAGGGGATCAAATTGAACTGATCATCAGTGCTCTCATTCAAAGATTTATTCAAAATAATCTATAGCTATTGATATGGAATACTTTAAATAGCTCAAAAAGAAGTAAAAATTGTTTGAAAAAATACTGATGTCAGAGTCAAGTCAGTGTAAAATGAGGATTTCTCTTGTGTTTAATGCATCAGGCAGCAAAACTTGTTACAGGAGGCATGAAACGTTTGCTTCTTTCAATACAATTATTACAGGCAAAGTAAAAACTGTTTGGATGTTTTTAAGTTACTCTAAATTCTTGTGCACAGAATCAAAAATTTTTTTTGTTGTTTTTAAAGATAGTCTAGAATGGGAGTCCTAAACTTTGTCCCAAACAGTAAGGGTTTCTATAGCAAATATAGTACAGAAGTCACTGACTTCAGAAGCATGTCTGCTTTCCTGACTTGTTCCATGTAATGAACTGTAGTGTTAACTGCTTGCATTTGTGGAGTACTTACTTATCAAGTATCTACTGGGTGACAGCATGTGCCTCACATGGACGTAGTGACATGGTTGTGTCTTTGTTCAGAATAGAATAGACAAATTTCAGTGGAAAATGTTGAGTTTAAAGTTCTACTGTAACAATTTAAAATCTTAAATAAAATGTCAAGTACACACCAAGGTGTTTAAGAAAAAGAAGCGGGAAGAAAAGAAGGAACTGTTACAGTGCAAACCCATGGAGTTAGCAAGGTTAATTTACTTCTGAAAATCATGTTATTGTATATTCTGCTTTAGAGAAAGAGGTATCGGGCTTCAAACCCTGTTAAGTACTGGGGGTTTTTAATATGATCTGCACTGCCTTTTGTGGTTTTCCTTATGGAATACAAGTGCTCTATGAATTTATGGAAGCACTCTGTCCTGTGCGTGAAAATAAGAAGGCCATGACTTTGCTCTGGAAATGGGATTTTCATCTTTGGAAGGACCAGAGGTCTATACTCATGTTTGCAGTATAAAATTACGTGCATAAGTTAATTAAACATGCCCACATGTGATTAATCAACTGAGATAACTGCTATTCACAGGGAAGCTCAAGAAGAGCGTACTGGTACTGTATCTATTCTGTGGGTAAAGAGGAGACCTTTTACCTCTATGCTGTCATATTTATTATGGTTTGCCGACCCCACTTTTAAGATGGACTTTTGGCTTTTTGTCTCAGAATCAGAAATTATGTTTAGTTGGATGGGTAAGTATTACAAAGAGATACTGTCAGGCCTCTCTTTCATCTCTCCTGTGACATGGGGTGGGAAGCATTTTGGTTATATGTCCTTTTTTTTCTTCTGAGTAAATCTAGAGGGCCCAGCAAACATTGCAAAATGCATTCACGTGTGTGAAAGCTGTAACACTCCTATGCTGAGCTCCATCTACAGCAGAGTACTTAGCTGAGAAATCAGTATTTTGATTACTTGGACTAGCAACAAAGCCCAACATCTGACATCCTCAAAGCGACTGTAAGGGCATATTTAGATAAACGTTACCTTGGGAACTAACTAGCTCCTAATGTCATTGAATTTAAACAAGAAACTGAAAGAAATTAATTCTGACCTTTCCTTTGTTCTCAAGATCTTCCATCCTGCATCCAATGAGCATACATGAGGATCCCCTGATGTGTCTTTTCTGGATCTTCTGTGTCACTGTGGACCCCTGTGTAAGCATGTGGGAAATGTCAACCCAAGCAAATGCCAGCATTGCCTTCCTATCTGCTTTGTTTGCATGAGGCAAATGGTTATGAATTATAGAATCATAGAATGTTTTGGGTTGGAAGGGACCTTTAAAGGTCACCTAGTTCAACCACCACGCAGGGGCGGGTGAACAGGGACATCTTTAAATAGATCAGATTGCTTAAAGCCCAGTCCAACCTGACCTTGAATGTTTCCAGGGATGAGGTATCTACTACCTCTCTGAGCCACCAGTTCCAGTATTTGACTACTCTCATTGTAACAAGTGTCTTCCTTATATTTGGTTTTAGTTTAAAACCGCTGTCCCTCATCTTGTTGCAACAGGCCCTGCTAAAAAGACTGTCCCTTTCTTTCTTATAGGCCCCCTTTAAGTACCCAAAGGCTGCAATAATGTCTCTCTGAGCCTTTTCCACGCTGAACAACCCCACCTCTCTCAGCTTTTCTTCATAGGAGAGGTGTTCCAGACCTCTCATCATGTTTATGGCTGTCTTCCAGACCTGCTGCAACAGGTCCATGTCTTTCCTGTGCTGAGGATCCCAGAGCTGGACATAGCACTCCAGGTGAGGACTTACCAGAGCAGAGTAGAGAGGCAGAATCACCTGCTAGTCACACTTCTTTTAATGCAGCCTGGGATATGGTTGGCCTTCTGGGCTGCGAGCACCCAATGTTGACTCACGTCCAATTTTTAATCAACTAGTACTCCCAAGTCCCTCTTCTCAGAACTGTTCTTAATCCCTTCATCCCCCAGCCTGAATTGAACCTGGGTATTGTCCCGACCTGCTTGCAGGACCTTGTACTCCACCTTGTTGAACCTCCTAAGATTCACATGGGCCCACCGCTCCAGCCTGTCCAGGTCCCTCTGAATGGCATCCTGTCCCTCAGACATGTCAACCATGCTTCTAAGCTTTGTGTCACCTGCAGACTTGCTGATGATGGACTCGATCCCACTGTCTATGACACTGATGAAGATATTAAATGCACTGGTCTGGATACGGACCCCCGAGGGACACCACATACCACCAGTCTCCATCTAGACGCAGAGCTGTTAATCACTACCTTCTGGATGTGACCATGCAACCAATTCCTTATCCACTGAACAGGGCACCCTTCAAATCCATGTCTCCAGTTTAGAGACAAGGATGATGTGGGGGACCGTGTCAAATGCTTTACAGAAGTCCAGATACACAATATCCATTATGGTTCCCTTGTCCATTGATGTAATCACTCCATCATAGAAGGTCACTAGGTTAGTCAGGCAGGACTTGCCCTTGGTGAAGCCATGCCGGCCGTTTGGAATCACCTTCCTCTCCTCCATGTGCCTTAGCATAGCTTCTAGGAGGGTCTGTTCCATGGCCAGCCTCACCTCTGTTGCTGAGAAGATAAGTCAATAGTTCCTAGGGTCCTCCTTTCTACCCTTTTTAAAAATGTGTTCAACGTTTCCCTTCTTTCAGTCATTAGTCGTCTTCACCTGACTGCCATGACTTTGCAAATATCATGGAGAGTGGCTTGACAACCACATCAACCAATTCTCTCAGGACTCTGGGATGCATCTTGTCAGATGCCATAGACCTATGTACATTCAGGTTCCTCAGGTGTTCACAAACTCGATCTTCTCTTACAGTGGGAAGGACTTTGCCCACTCCCAGTCCCTGAAGTGTGGTCCATCTGAGAGGTGTGGGAAGAGAGGTTGCCAGTGAAAAGTTTGACAGTCTTGCTCATCAGGGGAGAAGTGCTTTCTTTGACCTTCCTTTTCTAGTTGACATACCTGTAGAAGCCCTTCTTATTATTCTTTGCATTGTTTGCCAAGTTCAGCTCCAGACACGCCTTGGCCTTCCTGACCTCATCCCTACCCTATAACCACGTAGTGTCCCTATACTCTTCACAGGATACCTGTCCCTGTGTCCTGGTTTGAGTTAGAACAGA